>JAJHJA010000931.1:0-156635 GCA_021202915.1 Heliconius himera
TAGGGAATTTAAGCTTTGAACAAGACCTATTCAAATATACCTAATTGTTTAAAGATTTTCACATCTGACACCTTAGCACATACTTTAAGTTACCTGTGACATATCACCACTTCTATCTACAAAACATACACCTATTATCTATATATTCAAATTCATTCCTAATCCTCACAATGAAACCTGGACATATCACAAATTGACCTATAAATGTATCAGGAGTGCATTGAGCTCTCGTGGCCAAGAAGCCATCCTACCAGCAGTTCTGGAGTTTCCTGAAGCAGGTCAGGCGCAGTTCTTAGCGGCCGTTATCACCCGGTTGGACCCACATGCCCCCGCCTTTAAACTGGCACCTGTTTATACACTGTATTTATGTGCGAGGTTAGTATTGTGTTTCTAATTTACTTACTTTTTTTAGTGTTTAGTAATTTTATTAAATAATGCACAAGGCACAAGAGTGGGACTGTGTCGAGACGGTTGTGGGGTCGACTCCCATTATTGGGGGAATAAATTATTATTTATTCATATTTTCATTTTTCGCTCTAGCACCAAGGCAAAAGCCTGGTGTTGAGTTCCGCCACTCAACACGCCTCGAAAAATTCGGCGGGAAATGGGAAAAGCAGTGGTCTTAGCATTGGGTTCCCTCTGTCTATTTTGCTATATGCGGGATACAGCGTGAAGCTATTTGATTTATTGAAAAAAAAAAAAAATCAAATATTTCATTGAAATTTTAGAATCGATTGTACATGATTATGCACGTGATGCGACCATATTCATTAGCAGAGTTTTATACTTATAAATTATTTTTATCTTTTTTGATTTGGTTAGACATAGCGCAGTGTCGAGTTCCGCCACTCCTAAACTACAATGAAAAGTGAAGAGCAGCGTGTTTTTTACTTTGTATCGATTCTCTTTCTTTTACTGCTAAATTCAGTAGATGCGTAAAAATGTGTAAAATAGTAAGATCTTTGGTTTTCACGATTATTACATATATTAATATAGACGAATGCCACCTCAGTCTGCCTGTAACCACGGACTACTGCAAAGTTTAACAAACATCGGGTTTCCAAAAATGTATACCTAATACTAAATATACGCGATTAATCCGGTTAATAGTTTCAAAATGTGTCAAATATTTATATATAAACCTGAATATATCGGCTGGTGTATTGAAGGAAATATTAATTTTTACACGTGGTATTTGACCCAATATTGCTTATTATTCGGCCATTCGAACATTAAGTAGTCATTAAAGCTTGAAATTACTCGATTTGTATCAAATTTCAACGAATACACGGAAACTTTTATTATATATACTTTTATGCAAGAGTATCTATTATAAAAAGAGTAAATTTTTAAATTATTTTATGTTTTCCGAACCCAGAATTTAGATTTTCTAATAAATTTACTCTCGTACATAATACCGTAAATTTAGATTATTAAATAATTTTACCGATTGCTTTATCTTAAATTTTTTAGCTACTATAACTTATTGTTATTTTTTTATAGACAGTGTCGCGTTTAAAGAGATTGTGCCTATGAGCCACAGCGCTGTAGATCTTTTTTTCAGCTTTACACTGTATCCCGCACACAGCAGGGGGGTAGGCAGAGGGAACCTAGGTTCCCTACTTTGGCATTGCGTGTTGAATGGCAGAACTCAACGCTGCGCTTAACCTCGAGTGGGGATCGATCCCACAACCAGTCGGTTTTACAGTCACAATTCGTGCCGCTGCGCCACAACTGGCGAAGAATCATTTTTAAGTTAAATAGCAAATAAACTAAAAAATAACATAATATACATATATTTCGTAGGTACCGCGCATCTACACACTACCGGCCAGAACTGACGCCGACTGAGCGCGCTCACAAGCTCACCGCCTTCCTACACCACGTCGCCACGCTCATACACGCCACTGTACAGGTTATTGACAAATTATATATATTATATAAATTTACTTTTTAAGTATTTAAGTGATATAATGTTTAAAGTTTTTGCATTAATAATTTTGTCTAATTTAATATCTCACATTGTCCATAATTTTTATTATTTTTTTCTAAATTGTATTAGAAATAATCATTTCTAAGTATGTAATTCCTAAGATAGTCACAATATAATGGATTTTTGTATTTTTGCAATTTTAGAATTTGTAATCCATCTTTTAAATTACAAACCATTCAATTTATTAATTTTATTTTTGTTTAAATTATTTTTGTTATAAAAAGTACGTACGTACGTACGTTACAATTTTATTCTTTTCCTATTATATTATATTTGTTACTTTTACTTTTTTACATTTTGATGTAGAATTTAAATTATTTTTTTTAATGTTTAAATTTTGGAACATATTTCTTTCATATATTATTAGTCCTTATTTAGTCATTAGACTAGACTATTAAGTCTTTATTTATTGTTAAATAATTTAATTTCAGGAAAGACGAACCGATTCCGCCGCACAAGCGTTTTGGATGGCTAACGCGAGTGAGCTGCTGCATTTTTTAAAATTTGATAGACACATCTCATCATTTTCAACGCAAGCTCAGGACTTGCTTCCGAAAACCGTCCAAAACGCATTCAGGTAAGCTTTTTTATCACTTACAAAACGAGGCAACGTCCACCTGTCCCCAAACGTATACTCACTTATAAAATCGGTCAGCAACCTGGTGACGTGCTTCCAAGAGGAGCTGTCGCGCGCGCTGAGCGAGCTGGGCGCGGGCGCGGGCGACGCCACGGACGCCACGGCGCCCGCGCTGCAGGCGCTGGCGGCCGCCATGGTGCTGCTGCGCCGCTGCCGCGTCAACGCCGCGCTCACCATACAGCTGTTCTCGCACCTCTTCCACTACATCAACGCCTGCTGCTTCAACAAGCTGGTCACGGAGCCGGCCTGCGTGACGGGCCGCTGGGGCGCCGCGCTGTCGGCCCGCCTGGCGCTGTTGGCGGCGTGGGCGGAGCGCCAGGGCTTGGAGCTGGCCGCTGATTGTCACTTGGCAAGGACTCATCAGGCTGGTTAGTTTTGACATTCATTATTATATTCTTCATACGTATATTGGTTCATTTTAAAATTAAAATGCCTGTAAGAATTCAATAGGAATTAAAATTTAAGGAATTTATTTTTTCAATTTAACATTAATTTGAAATTGTATATTTTTACTAAATAAAATTTTTAGCAAATGATTTTAGTAATATTTAATGTAAAGCAATACACACTAATCATTTTCCTTTCTATATACAAAAAAGTATATTTAACTGAAAAGCCTATTTGAAAAGTTAGTTGAGTTTATTGTAAATAAGATCCTTTACTTCTGTTATTAAAAATGACAAATTTTCTATTACAGCACGTCTAATATCCGGCACATACCGTTCACCGGAGGAAGTGTGTGGTGCTCTAGGTGCGTGTTTCAAGCTCAATTCAGTACAAGTGCGCGCTTTATTGAACCCAATACTACCTCCCGATTTGGTAGACGCCGCCGCTGCGCATGCACGTGCTCACGCCGACGAGTTATATAGAGCTGATGGGAGAGAGGTATGGGTTAAATTAAAATCTTTGATAATTTTTTTTAAGCTTCACGCTTTATTCTGCATTTAGCAGTGTAGACGTTATGTTAAGATACTCAGTTCCACGCAAATCTAAAGAATTGTGCGGTGCATGCGGAACAGAATTTTTAGTACTAGGTTCCTCTACGTACCCTGCTGCGTACAGCATACAGCGAGAAGTTAGACATTATAAAAGAACATATAGTCTCCCTAGTATTATTGCATTGATAAATCTATTTCATATTTGTCCAGATAACCCTAGAAGAAAGCGTATGGCTCGGTGCAGCACTACTGATACCAGGCGATGGATTTAGTCCAGAAGTAGTTCGTGGTGTGCCCCCCGGACTAGCAGAATTTGTAGCCCCCTTACAACGTGGTGGACTATGTCGTTTAGCCCATCAACCCCATGCCAAGGGTGAATGGACTGTATATATGCATAGTTTTGCCCCATCTCATGCACCCCATGATATGCACCCTAGAGTGCATATAGTGCAGCTGCATAAGAATCCGAATGGAATGGGACTCAGTATTGTTGCTGCTAAGGTAATTTAATTTGATTGTTTTTAATATATTTTTAATATACAAGGAGTAAGCGTCTCCTTTTACGAGAGCAACACATAGAATAAAATAAAATATTTAAAATCCATACCTAAAAAAAATCAAGATTCCTCAACTGTTTAGACTAAGGTAGTTTTATTTACATTTGATTTTTATCTATTCTTTGTTACGTGTTACGAATACATGCCAGTGACGTAAACACCTACTACTACAAAAATACTACGAAACATTGCTGATCTGCCACTTTTCAATCTCAAAAGACATCTCAGAACGAGAAAGAGATATATCTCGTTCTACTTTACGCAATTACCTATTTTTTATAATATACCTAAACAACTTTCAACTCAACCTTCAATATCTACGATTAAATTTTGTAAATAAGGCGTGTGCGATGTTGCCGTTTGATAGGTAGGTTAGTATCTGTGTGCGTCATTCTTAACAAATGGCGTTTTACAACGATAATTAATTTACAACGATAATGTTATTATTTATTTTGTTTAAAAAAGCACTTAAATTTTTGGCAAAATCTCTTGTCTTCTGATTGTATTAGGTTTTTATAGAGTAGTTAAAACTCTGCTTTCATTTAATGTGGTGGTGACAAAAACACTCTGTATATTAATATGCTTCTCACTACTGGGCACTTGATCCTATGTTTTCCACTTGACAAACTTGATAAATGTAATTTTTGTATACATACTAAACAGGGTGCAGGCCAAAGCAAACTCGGCATTTACATAAAGTCGGTGGTGCCGGGCGGCGCGGCGGCGGCGGACGGGCGCCTGGCCGCCGGCGACCAGCTGCTCTCCGTCGACGGACACTCCCTCGTTGGCATCACACAGGAGAAAGTAAATTACTAATATATTATTGCATACTTTTTAGTATTTCGGATGTTATTCTTATCTTCTTTTAGGTATATATAAAATATAGATAAATCAACAACAAATAGTTTAAAAGCGCAGCATTGAATTCTGCCATTCAACACGCAATGTCTCAAAAGAATTGACGAAAAGTGGGAAACGGCGTGTCTTGACACTCCGTTCCCTCTGCCTAATCCTATATGATTCCCATGTGCTGGATATAGCGTAAAGTAAAAAAATTAAATGCCTTATTATAATTAACGTTCAAAATGTCTAAACTAACATTGTTTATATTAGCATCTGCAATTAAACGATCCTATTTATAAAAAAGAATCAGCTTCACTCTGTATCCCACACACACCAAGGTAGGCAGAGATGTTAAGACACTCCGTTTCCCACTTTCTGCCGAATTCTGGAGACATTGGGTATTGAGTGGAAGAACTCAGCGCCGCGCTTTGCCTCGACACCAGAGCGAAGAAAGGGAAATATACATTTAAATAAATATTTTATCTTCTCGAGTGTGGATCGAACCCACATTTCGATCGTCACTTCCGAGTCGATTTTACAGTCACACTTTGTTGTTGTGTGTTCGTTTTTGATTAATAACATTATAATCTTAAATAAATCGTTAAAATAAATATTGTATTTTCCTCAAGGCCGCTGAGTATTTAGTCCGTACGGGGCCTACAGTGACGCTGGAAGTAGCGAAGCAAGGTGCTGTACTGCACGGACTGGCGACCCTTTTACATCAACCGACGTATAATCAACAAAGTTAGTAATATTTTATTACTATAGTCCTATTTAAAACTGAACCATGATATTGTAAATAGGGCTCGCATTGAGGAAACTACATTTGCAACTTTATAATTATAAACATTTTAAATATAAAGTATAAACTTATTATACATAATCATGCTGTTAGGTATATATTCACATCGCATATATTGAGCAGGAGAACAAATTACATGTGAAGTATATTTCTATAAGTATTATATTAGGTGTCTAACAACATTTCCATAGATGATGAAGTCCAATACGAGCATCGCGCGCGTCGTAACTCTGGTACTTTCATAAATCCACATCCAGCACTATTGAAGCCGGCGTCCCCGCTCACTGAACTCGTTACCGCAGGCAAATTATTTATAAAATTATATTTTTGTTTTTTATTTGCGACTTTATATTTTATTTTCAGCGTTAATTTTAGTCAATATTTGTTATAAACTTGTGTGAGATTTTTAAATCTGGTCATCGTATTCATGGTTTATTTGGCTTCTTATCATTTTTACGTTTTATCTCTCGTGTGGTTTTAAAGTTCCTCTCATTACAGGAAACGGCCGTTATTCTTATCGAAATCGTCTTTTAAGAGACGAAACGTCCGAATCTAGTACGGATGAAACTGAAGAATATCAAACGCAATATTACGGCTCTATACCGAAGCTCGTTATTACATTAGATCGCGAAAACAATCAATTGCAAGATGATCAGTCACCAGACACACCGAGATGTCCTTTAGAACTGAAATCTGAATATATTCCCCAACCAATACCGATTTTCACATTTACATGTGAAGATGTAGATGCACATCAGTCAGGTGACGATTTGTGTCAAGACACTTATGTGCCGGAAATGTCGCAAGTGTCGCCTTTACCGCCCCCTGTGCCCGACCCGCCGCCCAACTATGACCAGTCAAGTGAAAGTGGCGAAGCTATTTGCTTGCCACCGGAGATGAAGCCGATAGATACTAAATTAACTCTAGATTTATTTAATGCACGTTCCAAGGATGAAGATTATAGACCTAGATGTACAGGCGTCGATGAGTGCGTTAGTGCCTGTGAATGTTGCCGAACTCCCCAACCTGAAGCTCAACAAATACCCTACATAGATGAACCTAATTCTGAACCTGTGATATTCGAAAATGATTGTTTTCATAACAAAGTTGCAACCCCCAAAATACGACGTATATTGCCTTCGCTTTCATTAGATTTGACGACGGATGAGAAGAAACCAAAAACTGCCGACGCCACGTGCCAAACTCCCAATTCTCCCTTAGAGATTGATACTAAACCTCGTATTGTGGAAGTCACAAAAAAGGTCGATTTAAATCTTAACTTGAAACGAACATCTCATGACATACAAAATATACAGTGTCAATTGAAAAAAACTTTGTATAGTATGTTAAAATCACTCTCCAGCAAATCGGACGATACAGATGGTCCATCTATATCAACTTCAGAATCTTTTGATGAGGATTTCATAGACGTGGTACCTCTTATGAAGGTTCCACCTGTCGATACAGAAGTTAATGATATTTTACACAACGTTGCAAAAAAATCCTGGAAATCACCAGATGAATATCGACCCGCTTTTGGGAAGGTAAAAGCCTTAACCAAACATTTTAATCAAATTAATCTTAGGTACTGTGCGAAGAGTTACAAACGTAACTGTAAATCCAGTCCTAACCTCAGCACAGGCGTTAATCGAGAGCCATTTGCTATTAAAGAACATTTACCAGCGAGTGCCAGCTTGGCGGATATTCAGTACGAATGTGAAAAATCTGACACCGACGACGGGAAGACCGACAAAATGTCTGAAGATGAAGTAAAAAGCATTCTTATACAACTCGAAGATTGGTCGAAATTCGGTTCTCGTGGAAGCGAGGATACTCTGGCCCAAGGAAATGAATTCGAGTTACCAAATCTTCCATCCGAGGATCATACCGAAACCATTCTATCCACTGCGGGTAGTCTTATATTTAACGAAATTTTAGATAAGAAGCCGAAAACGATTACACTTGAAGATATAAAATTGAAATCTAACCAAACGAGCGTTAAGCGCCCTGAATGCTTAGAAAGTTTAAAAATAAAGACTGGTAGTTTAGAAAATATGGACGAGAGTCGAGTGTTTGATAGCAAGTTTTCACGCAAGCACGTGTCGTCGGCGGACGTGTCGCGATGGCGCCGGGAACCCCCCACGTGTAAGCCGACTCTCGCACCGAGCATGAAATAGGTGTGTTACACACGCACGGCTTACGAATTACGTTATTTATTATTTTTTATTATAGGAGCATGCATTGCAGATCTTAGTTTCTGTCACGACGGCCTTAATTTTTTGACGTTTTATCAGTTTTTATTTGTTCAATTTTGTACACTAGTAATTATTCTATTACGTTTTTTTCTTTGACAATGTTGCATGGTATATTACCGCTGTAATTTCTTTTTTAATTTCAACACTATAATGCAAGGTATTCACTAATGTGGGGATGTTGACACCATACATATTTTTAGTAATCGATATGAAGCCATCGTGTCACAATGGCATAGCGTCTGGCTGTAAACTTTATGACTATGAGTTCCATCCCCTCACACTGTCTTAACACTAGGTAAACTCTGCATACCCTGCGATAGACGGGATAAAGCGTGATCTAAACAATCAAAATATTATACTTTGTCAGCAGCTTTATGTAATTTTAATTTTATTATTTTGTTTATTTCTTGCATATTACATGTATTACATTGTAGCAAAATCATGTCACCAATATTTAGTTCAAACAGTCAGTAGAAATTATATTTAATTTGACTATCTATTCCAACTAAGTTATAATTACATTATAATAACAGGGGCAGGCGGTGCTGCAGAGGGTGTTGGAGCAGCGCGGCGTGCCTCGGAACGCGATCTTCCTTCCCGCTTAGCAGCGGAACCAGTAAAGCCAAGTAAAAGCACTCCGGCGCTAAACCACGCGCTGGCGTCGCCCGTGCACACGCCGCACATGCCCCACGCTCCCCTCGCCAATGTGCCCATGTCCCAAACGCAACACTCGGGGAAGATATCGCCGCACTCCTATATAATGCCGAGGTAAGAAACCTGTCGCTCCTCTCCCTAACGTAATATCTCAAACTACGCCACATTGACATTTAGTACAGAGATAATATTAATAGTAAAATTATGTGTTATGTTTGAATTGATTTACTGAAAGTTTCGATATTTTAAAGATATCATTCGACTTTCATTATTTTGTTTATCTCGTAACGATGTGATTATATTTTTTATATGTTCAATCAAGTGATTAGTATTTGATGCTAAATATATAATTGTGATTTAATTTATATATCAAGGAATGCTCTGATTTATGCCGCCGTACAAGGCGGTGAGTTCCTTTTATTTCTTCACTCTGGTAACAAGACAATGCACCGTGTAATGTTCCAGCACTATGGTGTCTCGAAAATTGGGTTATATATGTATGTGCTATATAGCATGATATAAAATAAAGGATAATAATAATAGATTTTTTGGTAACAGTGGCTATGCAAAAGGAGGATCGCCAGCATGGAACGATGTATCAGCTAACAAATCCCGTAGTAGCCACAATTTATCTGCGCAGAACGATTCCTTCTACCAGAACTTATCATCTGTGCACGCTCAACATCCTTTACAAGACAGGTTAGTTATATGTATACATTTATATACATATCGGATAGCGAATCCGGTAGACTTTGTCTTTTCCTTAAAATAGCGCTCATAAACATGATATAAGTGATTTCTTGTAGTTTTGATCTTTTAAAGTACATATTTATTACGGCGTCGGTTCCAATTGTGCTTTCATAGTAAAATGTGAGTGTAGTAACAACTTTTTAAAAAAAAAACTTACAAATACTTAAGGTTAAATCTTTTGACATTGGCTTGTTGTATACATTACACTCATTTTTAATATCACATATGTAAACATAAAATATATTTTAACGTATTTACATGGAGCTATGTATAAAGTTTCATTATGGAAAATGTAAACAAACAAAACTGTATCTTTACTGTTCTTTTTATAGATGGTCATCGCTTCGTAGTTCAAGTGGAAGCGGTCGACCTCAATCTGCACACTTCCCAGCCACTACTCCTGATAAGCCCTCGGACGGTACTAGTACTTTACCAAATCAGGTACATTCTATTTTGTCTACTAATATTATAAGGGTAAAAGTTTGTGGGGATAGAAATTTGTTCCAATTTCACGCAAACATACTGAATGGATTTAAATAAAACTTTAGAGTAGTATAGTTTATATATCAGAATAACGGCTAAAGTCTTCAATTTATATAAAGATTTCTATAATTAACTAATATAACAAGCTTAAGGAGGCGAAGTCACGTTTACCCAAACGCTAGTACTTTCATAATAATAAATCATATGTTAACTATTATAACTATATTTTTTAGCTTCACCACTCTATGAAATATTTATTTAAATTTATATTTCCATTTCTTCGCTCTGGTGTAGAATGTAAGTTGTTGGATGGTGATCTCGACTGCTCTAGTTTGTTAGTATTTAGTTATATACCTATGAAATTACAGTCAATCTGGGTAACTTTGATTCGTTCGGATAACATTTACAGTGGGTCCTCCAATTTGAATTTTAAGAACGAAAAGAAACTTAAGACTCAGCACAAGGGAAACACAAATATATATGAAGATAATAATTAACATCGAACGTGAGAAGAACATTTAGTTCTTATATTAAGTTCTCATATTTCTTTGTTTGCTTAAATTATTATCGGTTGTTTTCTTTTGAATTTGCTTAAAAGTTTTCTATTAAACGTAGTATTTTTTGAAGGTGATGAAAAATATATAATACACAAACACCAAACTCTCTAGACTGATTGTCCATTTTTTGTAAAATAAGACAAAATTGTGGAATGAATGTCTTATTACATCAGCAACATCGATTATTTAATAAAAACATGAACCAATATTGCCTAGATTAATAAGAAGAATAATTATGACTACCTTTTTATGAATGGTTCGTGTGTCAAAGTTACCCATTTGATGAGGATAACTTAGACAGACTACAAAATTCATATTTTCTTCTATACTGATGTATTTTAAAAAGTTTATGTGATTTTCTATGGGTGAAAAATATTGTAAGAGCACTAATAAAACATAAACACTCTTACAATGTGCTTTAAATTTTAATACATAGTTTAAAATATCGTACGTATCTGTCATAGTAACCCAGATTGACTGTAGTGCAACCATAATAATTATTGTAACCAAATAACATTTTTAGATTAATCAAACAAACGCAGCGAATGCAAGGGCAGCTAAGTTAGCAGAGATGTCTGAAGAAGTAACTAGACGTCAGCAACAACAGCAACAATTCTTACAACAACAATACCAACAACATCAACAACATCAACAACAACAACAACAACAGCAACAACAACATCAACAAAATCTACAAAATCATCAGCAACATTTACAACAACAGTATCAACAACAACAACAAATACAAAAGACAAACACCTATCCAAACCAACCTATGCACGTTCATGCGAACCAGACCTTGCACATGCACGCGAGCCCGCAGAACCAGGGTATGCATATACATGCAAGTCCGCAAAGTCATGGCATGCACGTGCACGCGGGCATGCATGTCAATATGCATACGCAATACGCGGCAACGCCGACGCAACCCAATCAAGTGTATCAAAATCACGCTCAGTCTCAAAGGTATTATTTGTTTTCTTTTCTGCAGTAGACATTGTATGCTGACTGGTGGAACTCGACGCCGCGCTTTGTCTTGTTACAAGACTAAGCGTCTTTATTTTAAAATTATTGTTCAATTATTTTAAATTATATTATTTCTATTTATAAATATACAAAACAATTTTCAACAAGCACAGAATAATTAAATAATAAAGTGATCAAATCTTGGAGTGATTAAAAGAAATGACATTTTCCACTTTAAACTCAATTTTTTATGATAAATAAAATTATATTGATTAGTTTTGTTAATCATAATAAGTTGAGTCAATTAAGGCGTCATGGTGCAGTAATGCATGGATTGTGGGTTTGATTCCCTGTCTGGAGAATTTTAACATGACAAAGCACGGCCTTAAGTTCCATTACTCAATAGGCAACGTAAGTTTTAACACTAGTTTTCAATACATCATACCTCCTAAACAACGTAAAGCTAAAAAAGTATCTAAGGGTAATGAATATTTCTTATACAGGTTTTTCAATAGTAGTAACATCGAATTT
Source organism: Heliconius himera (assembly GCA_021202915.1). Lineage (NCBI taxonomy): Eukaryota > Metazoa > Arthropoda > Insecta > Lepidoptera > Nymphalidae > Heliconius > Heliconius himera. The sequence goes on from JAJHJA010000931.1 coordinate 11,967, forward strand.
AAAATGTATGTATTATAGGTACGACTGGTACCCGCCAGGACCTCCTTCACCGCAGCGCACGCAACCGCCTGTCGCACCTAAGCCGTTACCACAGGTAAGACGAAATCATGTAGCTCAGTATTTTTTAGGCCTGCAACAAATTGTAGATTCGTATACTGAATACCGAATCCTAATACTTTTCCAAATATTCGAAAATGATTTTATTGTTCTTCAAATAGCCGAATATTAGGCAAAAGTATTTCACTTTTATAGCTATCTCTAGAGTCTACATGAACTTCCGATTCTAAATTTTGATTACGGTAGTAATTCCCGCTCTCCGCCAACTTTTCAACGCATTGTGTGTTGAGTGGCGGATGAAAGTATTAAGATCCGACCAAAGAGACCAAATATTAATAAATAAAATTCAATCACCCGAGTGGGAACCGAACCTACAACCTTCGCGTTTAGTCTTACGTTTGTGCCACTGCGCCCAAATAATATAAAGTGAATTAACAATTAATTTCATTTCATCAATTGTCATTGCAACAAAATAATGAAGTATGTATACCATACTCGGTCGAATACGATAAAGTCAACCGAATAGGCTGAATGCTGAATAAAGGCCTATTTATTGCTAGTCTTAATTTAAAATAGAATGTATCTATAATGAAGTATCTTAATTTTATTGTTTTAGTTATTTTCCTAAATTTTATTTGCAGTCTAACAGAAGATCTGAAACTGAACAAGATGATTTATATCAACAATCACAGCAGTCTCAGCAACAGCCCTCAACTGTGCAGGCCGAAGATGGTAATAAATATTGTCAATATTTTTTTTGTAGCTATACCCTGTACCCCGCACATAACATGATAGGCAGACGGGATCTAGCAATCTAGCGTTAAGATACTCCATTCTCATTATGACACTTCTGTTTCTCACTTTCCGCCGAATTTTTGACGCGGCGGAAGTCAACACGCAATGCCTCAAGGATCTTAATTTCCCCGAGTGTGAATCGAACCCACAACCGATGCATTTACAATCGCACACTCGTGCCATTACGCGACGACTGCCTCTTCGATTAATATTTAAGTATTTTTTATAATTTTTTTTATTATATATAGTTTTTTTTTCTCTATTGCTTAAATACTTCGTCATTATCATTTTTAAAGATATAGTGTGTCATGTGGTGACTTCTTCCGAGTTATATTAACAGACCTGATAACTGAAATTAGTTAAAATATAAATATCTATTATTCTTACTTACATATATTCGATTACATTTAATTTTCCAATTTACGCCCATAATTAGAAAAGGCTAACCAAAACAAAATATAATTTTTAAACCGTACGTATAATTATAATATTTTTGTGTTTGGTTTGATTTTTTGTTAAAATTATTTACACGTTCAAAATATGGATATGCCATGTTTTGGCGGTGAAATTAATATAAATAATAAGCGTGTGTTTAACATTTAGAGCGGTACGTGGCAAGTGCGTCGGAGCCGCCCGCGGTGTCGGTGTACCCGGTGGCGGGCGCGGGCGGGGGCGGGGCGGCGCGCGCGCAGCCCGCGCACAACCCGTGGCAGCGCGAGGAGCGGGAGCGGCAGGCGGAGGTCAAGCGTGCCGCTAATAGAGCACGGAGGTCGGTTCTTGAAACGTTTATTTTTCAGGTTCACGCTTATACTACTAGGAATAGGCAGGGGTACCTTAGTGTTAACACATTTTCTTTCCAACTTTCTGCCCAATTTTCGAGATTTTATGTGGTGAGTTGCGAAAATTGATACCGCACTTTATGCCCGTCTCGCGACGACACGACTGCCACAATTTATATTATATATCGAATTTCGAGCATACATATTTGTACTTAATGTGTCCTAATTTCTTATTTTGTATCTGTTATAAAATATTAATCTTTCTTTATGTGTTATCTATGCAACAATACGTTGAAGTGGAATAATTTATTTATATATTCTTTATTACACATAAAACTAAAGAGTATTCTCTACTAACCGATCTAATCCAATGTGGGTGTGGACATTATAGTAATATTAATTTAAACTCAATAAATTACCAACATACCAATATTAATGTACAAACTGCATAAACCTATTTAAATATGAGTATAATAAATTTATTGAAAAAAAAATAAGTAGTAATATTAAACGTTTTCCAACAGAGACGCGGCCATAACGCAACTGGTCGCGTTAGGCAGTATGCGTACTCCCGTACAGAACCAGCAGCTGCGGGCCTTACAACTGGAACGTGATTTCGAGCGTCGTGCAACACAGCACCAGGTATATTATATTATTACAAATAAATAATTCATTCCTTCATGTAAAAAGCAAAGCCACGACCGTTGTTTTTGCCATCTGCAATCAAAACCTGTGATCTATATTGGTCTACAAACTACAATTACTTTTATTGTGACTAATTATAATGATTTCTTAAAATATATAATTTTCTCTTAATTTCTTTTCTCTAAATCTTAAGCTCTTGTAAGTAACTACTTATATCTAGGGCTAAAAAAAGACTTACATGTTAAAATTAAAAGTACGATAGAAAATTATTTGTCTCATCGCCAGTCTTTTGCGTAGTCATTATTTTAATATTTAGTAGTTATTATTAGAATATTTGCATACACATTTGTCACAGACGTCGTCTTATTATTGCTATGTAACACACACTTTTATGTAACTACATAACAATTTTGTATACAATAAAAAATATATTGCAATAAAAAAATATGTTTTTATTATCATGTACTCTACTTGTATGTTAATATCAAGTTAGTGTATTGATTATACGTTGTTATTTCGCGAATGACCTATTTTTTTTTAATTAAGGATGACGGTGGAGGTCCAGACGGTGGTAACGAAGAAGAGAGTCCGTCACCGGAGCCCGACCTCGAAAGGGAGCCTGAGCGCGAACGACAACCACCCCAACCCAAGTCTATACTTAAGACCAACCAACGCGTGGATCTTACTAATGGATATGCCACGCATTCGTCGCATACGGTATGTAGGACAGTACGGGCAACGAGTTGTGGGTGGGCGCTATAAGTTAGCTGTAGATGGCATGCGTCTTTTTCTTCATCTTTTGATCACTTATTTCCTGAATGTATATCCATGATTTGTTGGCTGTACTGTATTTTTGATTAAAGTATGTGTTTGATTTTTTTTTTAGTATTTTTATAAATATTAAATTGAAAAAAGGAAAAATATTAATGTGAAAAAAAATGATTGCAGCCAAAAGCTTTAGAATAGTTATTTATTTTAATGTTTCTTTAACTAGAATTTGGAGCACAAATATACGTACATTTATTTGTTGTAAACATTGTTTGCAACACGTGAATTTTACTTGTTTTGTTAATGCTAAACATGTAAATAAAAGTTTTATATATTACAAAAGTAATTACTATGTCTATTACATTTCCACCTACAATATGACAAATGTTATCAACAGGTAACAGAGGAAACACGCATATCGGAGTTGAGTTCCAGTATGGCCAACATCTCCGTAGCCAGCATGGCCAGCAACCCCCCTCCCCCGCCGGAGCGCGGCTCCTCCTTCGCGGTGATGGCGGGGCGCCGCCTGGACGCGCCCGTCGACAACGCGCCCCCGCTGTGAGTGTACTCACTTTCAATAGGCACAAACATATTAACACTATTTTTTAAACATTTTTAAAGTGTTATTCCACACTTAGGAAAGAAAAATACTTATTTAGAAAACTTATAAAAATTTGAACGCAGCGGGACTCGAACCCGCGCCTCCTGGAAACCGAAACGGAGCGCCTGGTCGGTTTCCAGGAGGCGCGGGTTCGAGTCCCGCTACGTTCAAATTTTTATACGTTTTCTAAATAAGTATATTAACACTAATCCATTTTTTTTTCGATTTCCACTTTTTTATTAATCGAATATTTTTGGAAAAAGAATTATTTTCTCTAGAAACTGTTTTAATTCCAGTGACTATCGAACCGACACTCATCGCATTTACAATCAATTAAATTATGTGCATTTGGTAATTTAAATATATTTTTTTCTTAGTTTTTGGTTACATATTTAATAGACAGAAAAAAAACAACCACAGTATTTAAAAAAATATTCTACTCTCAATTTTTTTTTATCTTAGTTATATAATACAATATTTTTAAAATTATTGAATTTCGATTATTAGCACTGCTCGTTAATTAATACTGTCTAATATATGTATTTGTAGATGATCAAATGAATAAATTTTCATTGTGGAAATCTAATAAATAAGTAAAGGTTTACAAATGAAATTAAAGTAATCATTAATTCATGTTTATTAGTATATGCTAATAAATTTTACCTTAAATTGATTATTACCGCGGAGCGCATTTAATTTTTGTATACGCAAAAACTAAATGCCCGGCGCGTATCACATGTGTTACACAAATATAATCCATCATACACAATATGTATATCCCTACAATCATATTAAAACAATTATACTTTAATATTTATGCTGTAATATATATTTATCAGCTTCACGCTGTATCCCGCACACAGCAGGGTAGGCAGAGGGAACCTAGTGTTAAGACACTCCGTTCCCCACTTTCTGCCGAATTCTGGAGGCATTGCGTGTTGAGTGGCAGAACTCAACGCCGCGCTTAGCCTCCACACCAGAGCGAAGAAATGGAAATATAAATTTAAGTAAATATTTCATCTCCTCGAGTGGGGATCGAACCCACAACCAGTCGATTTTGCAGTCACACTTCGTGCCGCTGCGCCACGACTGGTCTCAATATATATTTATACTATCATTATATTCTGCACAGATCACCAATTGGTACTCGAGACAAACGTGTCTCGTTCCACGAGCGAGCGCAGCCTGCCCCTACGGCGTGCCCCCCCTCGCCCTCCTCCCCCTGCCCCGCGCCCGCCCCCGCTCCGCCCGCCTCCTCGCCGCCGCCGCTGGACATGCCGCCCGCTAGGGAGGATCCTGATGTACGTATTACTACAAGTTGAAACCCAATATTGGAGGCCTAGAAATGTTGATGGCGTCAGTGTTTTAGTTTCTACTACATTTCTATGTACAGTGATTGGGTAGCGAATATGAATTTAATCGTTGGATGTAGTTTATAGTTCAATGGGGAACGTACAGCGTACCAATCGGATCTTACTCTCTCTCTCTCTCTCGATCAATGACGCGATGCCCCGGTTGCCTTTCGTTTCTTGAATGCGCGAACACATAGTAAAATTGACGTGTCACGGCCGCCCCGAAATTATGCATTTCGTGCTTTTGCGCATTGTTCACTGCGGTAGAAAATCAAAAGTAAGCAAAATCTTTGTATCAAATCAGTGTATCGAACTCACTTTAGGGCGGACATGACTCGTCGACTAAACTGAACTTGTGTTTTTTTTTCTTGTGTTAGCTTTACATTGAATCCCGCATAAACAGGACAAGCAGAGTGAACCTAGTGTTAATCTGTATGAACCTAAAACATTCCGTTCGTTGAGTAGCGGAACTCAACGCGCCGCAGCCACATTGAAGGAATCATTCATCATCATTAGGTTCTCTTTGCTCACTCTCTTTAACATGAAAAACGCGCGTGTAATAAAACCAAATAACACACATTTGCTTGAATTTTATTGACTTATTATTATTTACAATTTAGGCATATTTTTATATTAGGTACTTTACTTGATTTTATATAACTTTGTTATGATATCTAACGTAAAGGATTTATAATGTAATTGTAAGTTAGTAAATGTTGAATGATTATAAATTTATTTGAATTATGCTTGTAGCGTTTCATCGAAGAAGCAGAAAACATGTTATCAGGCGGCATATCCCCGGGCGTGGCGGCGCCGGGCGCGCCCGCGCTCGCGCACACGCCCGGCGTCATCGGCGCGCAGGAGGTCTACAGGTAACTAACACTACTATGTAGCTATTACCCGCTTAAGTATTTAAAATATAACTCCATTTTAAATGTGTTTTTTTACATACTAGTAAATTTTAATATAGAGTATCACATTTGTGCTACTCTTATTCATATCCCATTAGTCCGTAAACCGCACAAATTTTATTCGCCGCGTTCGCCGCATTTTTACTTTTTTTTGTAATAAAACTTTAAAATGTACCGAATTTCTTCGTCACATACCTTCATTTTGCTTTCTTGAAAAATGGCGGGAATTCGTTTTTTTTAATCTATTGCATCAATTAAACGTGACATATTCAGAATGTCACATTTAATGGTATTAAAACTAGCCAGTTACATTCAGTACAGCTAAAGAGGTTTGATTACTTGCCCCGACCTATTTTTTTTTACAAGTGAGTAATAAGAAATAATTTAATAAGAGTTTAAGAGTAGAACATCTCCAATAAATATATTATACAATTATTGAACAAAGCTTACCGTTTAATCCTAGACAAAAAAGCTTAAGCTCTCGATGTTTTCTCGGAAAGCTAATGATGGTAGTAAATTATATTTTAAAAAAGCAAGTGTTGAGTTTCTTGCCGGCTCTTCTCGATAGAACTGCCTTCCGAGCCGGTGCTGCTTTATTTATTATCCTTAAATTCCACAAGTATTTCATTTCATCATAAAACTGACGAAGACTATAAAAAGTGTATGTTGAAGCACAAATGTGCTGGTCTTGGGTCTAAATAGACCCAAGATATAAATTCATTTAAGCAGCTTGTTTGTTGCTGCATTATTTTGTCAGGCTTGTAAGCAAATGTGATAATGTGTGCATTGCTGATAATTATATTATTTCATATCCTTATAATGCGTGCTGTTCAGTCGACATGTTTTATTTTTAAATGCCCAATGAAAAACCACCAATATGTCTATAATGTATTTGTTGTAAAATTGGTTTTATTATTTCTGACACAGCCAAATTTCCCCACTCTGGCGGAAACAGCGCGGAGTTACGTTCCGTCACTCAATCTCAAATATTTGGCGGTGCCTGGAAAACGTCTTAGCACTGGGTTGCCTACCCTTATATGCGGGATACAGCTTGAAGCTAAAAATATACCTTTACCTACAGAGATCCACGCGCTCGTCGTCTCGCCGAAGCCCAAGCTCGGGCCGCGCCTGCGCCTGTCCCGGAACACCTCTCTTTTAAAGAGAAAATGAAAATGTTTGCCCTGGAGTCCGGCGAAGCCAGCACACCCAAGGATAAGGTATCATTGTACTGTTCACTTGTATATTATTAATTTATATTATATTAATTTAATATTATTAGTAATCTCGTTTAATAACCTGGGTACCTGTAGATGAAAAACTATGAAAGATCATCTATAAATTACACTATCCGAATATCACAATTTTTCGACCCCAACCCGTCCTTGTTGCAAGATAAACCTAGCAATTATTCAATTAAAACAGCCGTTCCGAAATTATGTTTGCATATTTTATTTAAAATGAGATGCCACGAAATTCTACGCTTTTTCCCTTTTCTTGTCACACAATGTCACACTTCTTAGACGACCTACCTTCTCAACTTTTAACGGAATTCATGGATAGTCCCCATATATCAATCAACCTAGTTAATTGTAAGTAACGAAGCTTATGGAAAGGGAAATATTCTGAAATATTATCAATCAGAATTACGTAGAAACTCTGTCCGAATAATAGAGAAACATGGACTATATGCTATTCTTTTATTGTTTTAGAAATATGTTAAGCACTTCTGATTTCTAACAATACAATATTTTACCTTTCTAATAGCTTTGATTTTTTTTGTTTACATTGTGCAAATGTAATAAACATTGTCATCTAATGATTGAAAAATATTTTAAATATAATAAAAAGAAGTAATCATATTTTTTTTTATTTTCAGGTGAAAATATCACGTGCACAGCGAGACATCGATGCAGTACACTAAACTTCAGTGTTCCGTATATTTTGTCGAAATGGCAGCTTTTTAACCGAGACATACTTACAATGGAGTATTTCGATGTAAACATAAACCTATTTACGACATGATATGGACATCATATAAATTAAATAACTTTTTCATATTAACCATATAAGTTTTAGATGAATATATAAAAATATATGGTAGAAACTATAGTGGCGCAACGAAAGTAAATGAATCCTGTATAATTTGTTTACAATTTTTCAGTATTACAATAAGGATTCGTTTAACGCGTTCTAATGACCGTTTTTGTGCTTTATATGTGAATATTCTACATATTTATGGACCAGAAAGATTTTTTTATATTTTGGAAATTATTCCTCAAAAATCATTTACCAATATTGGCACCAATTTTATGTCAATCATAGATTTAAGACATGTCTTATAAAGGAATATATTTTTATGACAGGGATTTTAATCGGTATTTTATATATATCGCCTTAGCAGCTAGTGCAATGTTTTACAGTGATTTATAGCATCTACCGTTTATATAGAAATTATTTGAGTATATTTGAAATTTAGATATCTATATATGTATAAGGATATTTTCGAAGATATAAATGGCACATAGAAAATAAATAAGTATAGAAAAATATAGCCCGTAATCCAAATTTGCCGCGTGCCATTATTATAATAATTATCATTAATAACATGTTATGTGTACGATGTTTTTGTCAGAAGGACCAATATTAATTACAAATTTAATCTGTGGGTGCCTTTGTGTGTTTAGCAAGTAATCAAATTATAATTTTCTTTCACAGATAAATTATATTTAACAGTTAAACTTCGTTACATTCCAAAGAATGATTCTATTTGCTGTCTCTTGTAAGCATTCCTCTTTATATCATCAGCCACAATTCTGTGTATGACACAATTTCATCACGAGAATCGCTAATCATCTTCTTACTTAACACCATTTGTAAACTTTAATTCGTAAGCAATAAAACTTTGCCTTCTTGTAAATACCGACAAAAGAACGTGTAAATTGATATAATAAACTAGCACGTTTAGTGCCAAAAGAATGTTCACCTCGTCGCCTTTAGGGGCCATACATAAATTACGTCCCGACATAAGGGATAGGATGGAGTCGTAAATTTCGTGACATTACATTTCGAAATATAATATGCAAACATAATATCGGAACGGCAGTTTTAATAATTTCTGAGTATAAATTGCTTACAAAAGTGTGGAAAATTCTTACAAATATGACCAGCCGTGACAAGAGCGTCTTATGTGGATCAAAAAATTATCAAATTCATAAAACATAATGTATGGTTGGCCCCTTTATTTGTACGCGAGGCAGCTTCACGACTGCAGGTCACAACTACGGTAGCTCGTAGATATTTAATCATTAGCAACTACTTAGCTTTACATTTGGTGGCACCAATTTATTATTGTATATAGAGTAGCTTATAAGATCCTAACATCGCATTGAGGTTTTTACTCCCGTTGTATTTGTAAAAGTTTATTTAATGAAATTACGATTATATCGACAGTTAACGGATTGTACGCGAGGCCTATTGAAGGTAGGTGTTAGAGTAGTCACTGAGCGACTTATTGTCCTCAATATTTCACCCAACGATAGTCAATTAGCGAGAATAAATATTTTATAGAACGGTTTCGGCTCACTTGTATATATTTATACTGTAGAAATGGGAGCAACTCCCGTATTCCACGTTAGAAGTCTCTTACGAAAGGGCCCCCAATATTGTTAACTGATATTATACTTATTACACAAATCATTGTATCGCTTATAGAGTTTAGTGTATTTACTTTAATTATTATCAACATTAAAATAAATTAATTAACATTAATTTTGTTTTATTACTATCATTGAAATTCCTTTACGGAGAAGTTGATTGTAGAACAAAACTTTTTTTTTTTAATTTTTTGGCTTATCCCGCAATATAGAAAAACCTCTCGATTTAAGACAGTACACCGAAGTAATAAAAGAATAACATAATTATTGTGAATGGTTACATGATATATTTAATAAAAAAAGATATTGTTATTATTATTCTACTATCGCTTATCTTCACTTAACTAGTTATTGAAATTCTTTTAAATAGTAGTAATATATATCTATTTAGGCCAGTCGTGGCGCCGGGACCCAAAGTGTGACTGTATATCGACTGGTTGTGGGTTCGATCCCTACTCGAGGAGATGAAATATTTACTTAAATTTATATTTCTATTTCTTCGCTCTGGTGTCGAGGCAAAGCGCGGCGTTGAGTTCTGCCACTCAACACGCAATGCCTCCAGAATTCGCCGGAAAGTAAAGAAAGTTAGAGCGCTTTACGTGACGCGTTAGTATACTAACGCACCTATTGTTGTAGTCGAACCTATTGTTAAGAAATTGGAAATTATAGCGTCATTTAAAATATGACATTGTAAGACTTAATAACTACCAACTTTATAGCTTAATGGAGGCTGTCGTAACCCAGGCGCCCAAGTGTGTGTGTGCCTGTAACGCGACCCCCAATCGAGAAAAGTGGGGAACGGAGTGTTTTAGCACTAAGTTCTGCTGCTGTGTGCGGGATACAGCGTGAAGCTGATGAAGACCTAATATTATTAAGAACGTATGTGTATAAAACTACTAGCGACCAAACACGGCTTCGCTCACTTACACTTTATTAAATTTTACAAAATCTTTACATAAATTGTAGCCTCTGTTATTCACATATCACATGTCCCTATTAATAATGTAGAATGTGAAAATGATAATTTTGAGATTATTTCATAAATGAATGAATTCTTTCATATATTTTATGACCACATTAAAAAAATATATATTTACATCAGATTTCGAGATTGTGAGGTTAATATCGTCGTATCTACATCATAGGATAGTAGTATCTTACCTTCCTACATTGTTAGCGGGACACATGGGGCTGGTGGGCGCGCGCATCGGTCTCTTACGACAATCTCAACGAGAGGATCAAACGCGCCCGCTTAGATTGAATGTCCTTTTTAATTCAATTATTTATTAATTCAATTTCAGCTAAATGACAAGTAAGAGAGCATACTTAATATTATATAGCGATGATCCACTTTTATTCCAGTGGTAATGAAAACTAAACTTATATAAATGAAAAATACAATAAATTGCTTTTAAAAACAACTCTCCGTGCAATAGTGTAAATAGTGACAGATACTGCAATGTTAACTGTAGTTTCTGTTAGTTTTATTGTGCTTAAGATGTAGTATATGTCACTACTAACATTGTTAGTTGTGCTAATTATTGCTTACACTGTACTATTTGTCAGTTGCATCATTATTAATTGTGTTTTAGTTTAAACTTTGACATAATAAGTAGCACTAGCTACAATGCTAACGGAATTTTAGATTAATTTTATGCGTATTATTTATGCGTATAGATTATAAATACTTTTGAAATATTATATATCTTTAATAACAGCTTCACCGGAAACCTATCTAACCTAACTATATTGCGTGTTAAGTGGCGTTGGCGCACGTTGTGGTTGTCTCCAAATAACGATATTTTTTAGTAAGGATATAATTTTATTTGATCAACAACGAATCGAAGTCGAAAAGAAAATAACTCTTATAGCAAAATAAATAAATCTATCAATCAGCTTCACTTTGTATTCCGCACACAGCAGGGTAGGCAGAAGGAATCTAGTGTTAAGACACTCCGTTTCCCACTTTCTGCCGAATTCTGGAGGCATGGCGTGTTGAGTGGCAGAACTCAATTCCTATTGCAGATTTTGATAATTCCCTTGGTCCTGGCAATTTACAGCACAATAATTGTAATAATAGATTAGGCGACCAATGTGACTGAATTTGTAATAACAGTGACACAAATACTGACACATTCCAACACCATCGACTATCTGAATCTCAGTCTTAGTAGAGCTTAGAACGTATGGCTTATGTAAATTATAAATTTGTAAAAATCTCCCTACAGAGATGCTAACAACATAAATTTGTATATAGTTGTAAGCGTGTATGTAGTTGTATGTAGTTGTAAGCGTATAAAAATTTCGACGTAGCTTGATGAGAACGTATGACTTAGTGGTAAGAGCGCCTAGTCGGTTTTCAGGAGGCGCGGGTTCGAGTCCCGCTACGTTCAAATTTTTATACGTTTTCTAAATAAGTAGATTTAAAATTAAAAAGTAAAATAACATGGTCATCTCCCTATCAATTTTGATAAGTATAAGAATTTTATTGGCATGTGTGATGCTGGCTTGATACCATTCAAATATAATTACTTTAGTCTAGAATCTACCACATAATGAAAAACGTCAAAAAAGCAAATACAAAGCAAATTACTAGAGAACTGATAGTGAATAGTAAGCGTAAACATTTGATATTATTTAACTTAATTTGTTACGCTTAAGATGCAATTTTTTTGTCAGTTATTATCGGAGAATTATTCTTAGTTTCTAGAGTTTATCTCAATATATTTTGTAAATATTGCTTTTTTAATAATATTTTCTATGAATTTGGATCTTTTATTCGTTTTTTATTTTAAATAATTAGTAAGATAACTTATTTATCTCTTATTTATTTTACTAAAATAGGAATTTTATGACGTTTTTTATTTAAAAACGACATTTCCTTCATCTTAATATCAATCGAAGCCCATTAAGATCATCATAAATGGGACATCCAACACATTTATACATTTCAACAACCGAATAATGTTGCATGTGGCATTTACTCCACGGTGCGACTAGAACGTAACAGTTATAAATGTTGTATGTGACTTATTTTTGTTATTTTTCATTATTAACTAGATTTTTTATTACTAAAATTAAAACAAACATAATCTTAGTGTGACTTAAAAATTTTGTGACAAAATCATAAAAATTGACAAAGTTATGCGATATGTAAGTTATATATATGTAAAGTAAAATAGTATCAATGTGAAGTTTGATCTACATCCGTTCAGTATTTTTTTGCGTGAAAGTGGACCAAACATCACAAACTTTCATATTTATTGCATTAGTATAGTTAAATGTACAAACCGACTTACACCATTTTTAAAATATCTTAAATTCAAGTGCGTAGGTATTTTCATAGTCGAAGTATATTATATTATCAGGGTCTTTACTTAAATTATGACGTTATTAGAAGCCATTCCAATAAACTTGTGCGAATCTTTGCATTAAACAATTTAAATGTACCAATGTATTCTAACAAAAAGAACAAGCGCGGCGTAGATTTCTGAACGACTAATTCGCAATTAATAAGATGAAAACACCTTTTAATACCAATTTTAACTGAAGTTTTGTAATAAACACGTATAGCTTTTTGATTATTTTTTCATAATTATGTCATGTTCAAATTATGTTATGTCTACATCTTTGTCAATGCATTCTACAATATTTATTGGAATTTTGTATAGGAAATTTAAAAAAACGTCTGCACTTTAAATCATTGCATATGTATATCTCAATTTGCTGTTTCGTAGATTTAATTGATTCTGCATTGAACAATTCATATAAAAGTTAATTTCAAAGTAAATTATTATATAGTGGTAAACTAAATAAATATTATGTTGTAATGAGCTAAGCTAATGTGTGGCAAAAACATACGAATAAATGCATTAAAATATATTCAGTTTTAAACTTCTGCTAGCCTCGTACACTATCATATATTAGTTTAAAAAAAAATAACTAAAAAAGGAATTTTAAGAGAAATAAAAAACCAATAGTTTAACAGTGTTTATATTTTGTTTTGAGGTTAATTTTATATTTGCCGTGTGGCATTAATGAATTTGTACAAGATCTCAATGGATCTATGATAGTTTTCTATATTATGTGCGATATAAATATTCAAGACAAGACACCTCAATCGCTTGTCACAAAGATTTTCTAAATAATACATAAAAGTAATTAAAAAAGATACATAAAATTGTCACAGAATTTGCTGCAATCAATCTTACAGGTACATAAATTTGCCGTTTCATTTTATCAGGGTTTGATTCTCACGTGAATGCGACATATGGCGTATGGTTGTTGATAATTTGAGAATAGTTGATTTAAAAGTCTTAATCATTAAAATAATATTTTATGTTATAACTTCTAGGTGTCCCAAGTGTGAATCAGACTCCGAAACTAAGCTAACGGCATACAATGGCGTTACATGTAAATTTCAGGCTTTGGTGATTTTGTGCAAATACGATTTACCATAAAATTACGTCTAGAAATATAAAACTCGAGTATATCGTGCAACTAAAGCTAAAAAAATGATATCACCATTGCCCTTGCGTACTCGCGCGGAGTACAGGAATACAAATACACTTAAAACTTTCACAAAATGTTAATAAAACTGTTTCAACGTGGAGCTTATAACGAGTGATGACCGCTTGGCATCGATAGGAAGTCCAATCTCATCTCATATAAGGGGCCACCCGTTGATTACGTCGAACGGGGGGGAAGAGGGAAGGAGACCTCCTCATCTCTTAAATGTCGTGACATCACGTTTCAAAATATAATATGCACAAGATTTCGTCACTTCTGTTTTAATTTTATAAGCTGTAAGTGCCGAATTGCTAAATATGTGACGTCACACTAGACAGGGCGGTCTCACATATAGAGAGGTTAAAACATGAAATTCGTGTGACGTAATTAAAGGGCCGCCCCTAAGACTTAGTCTACAACAAATTTACAATTTGTAACAATTCACTACAATATCGTAACATACTTAACATTAAAGCTTGATTTATTTACATACATTTAGAAGACGGTGAAATAAAATTTTGATAATATAGAAAAATATGTCGATTTAACAGCACTTTAAAAATAAATGCCAATTGAAATGTAATAACTGTATAAAATCAATATATCACGTAAATACTGGCGTCGCTGCAGCTACTGTAGTTTTTTTTTTAATATAAAAATACACATTTATAAGCGTGACTAATGGCTAAACATTTAAAATATTATCAACTATAGAAAGGAATCGTTTGAGGTTACAGAATTCACGTTACAGGTTACGAGAAGATCAATAGAAAAATAAACAATAGTATTTATGTTTAATCTATTTTAACTATAAATATATTCTTCGATTTTAAACTTTAAATATATGGATATAGCAGTAGTCGAAGTTCAGCTGCGTCCCATCTATCTGTGCGCTCAAACGCAATGACAACTAACTATTTAACTATAATTAAAATAATTAATTATTAGAGGTGGGCGATTATAAATAAGAGATAAAAAGTTTTTGTAAAAAATAATATTACGAACGTACATAATAATTATGTTAATATCGTTATCTCGTTACAATAGTGTATATATAAAATGTATCTATTTAACTATAAATACGCAACAGTCAGTCGCACTCCGCACTCGACTGTTTAAGTGTCACGTAACGCATTTTTTAAGGATTTTACTTACTGACTTATATACTACCTGTCACGTGTCGCGCCGTCACGTTTTTTTTATATCTCCCCACCACATCTCTTCTCTGTCACGTCTCATAACTATGCCACTATGTCATTTTTATTCTTTTTGTTTGAAAAAAAAATGTAGAAAGAACAATAGTAGAGAGTACAATATAGGAAAGTATTCACCTTGAAACATAAACGAAAATTATTGAAAAGAAAAAAAAAGGTTTATAGTAAAGCTTTGTTTAATTCCTGTCCAGACACGCAAAGCAACGTTTTGTACGGCACGTTCCGCCACTAAGTGCACAGTACGGGGTCGCGGGCGGCTAGTGGTGGTGCGCGTCGGCCCAGCGGTCGAACTCGATGCCGGAGTCGGGCGACACGCCGCACAGCGCGCAGGGCGGCGGCGCGCAGCCGCACGCCGCGCATGAGGCGCAAGCCGCCTCACGCACGCCCAGCTCCGCCAGCACCTGCGCACGCACGACCGCACTGCACAACGTCACGTATGTCGCATGTACCGATACGAGGATAATGGCGCACCAAATATATTCACGCCGGGGATTTGACATTCGTCTCATTTCGCCTTTCCGCCTATTTAGAATATGTTAAGTAGTTAATAGGGTTCTGTCGAAACGAACCAGAAAAATGATAATATTTTTATATGAAAACGGGGATTGAGCCCGCAACTATAGCTTTTACTACAATGAGGCACATACTGCCTCTCGCACATTTAGCTTAACGTTATGTTAACAAATACTATATGATATGCTTAAACAGTAAACTGTAACAGCAATTAAAGCGTATTGCTCCAATTTCCTTCGGTCGTTTGCACAATAAATCATCTAAGTTAACCACTATCAAAACAATTTTAAGACTGTTTGCATTAAATTAAATGTTCAATCCCATCAAGACAAAATAAAGTAAAATCACAAATGATTCACACCTTGGGAAGGTTGGCACTCCGCTCGTGCAAGCCCAGGTCCCGTTCAAACGAGTGCAACTGCCTCATGAAGTGGAAGTTGGGGGCGATGTCGGTCTTGCGGCTGCGCACGAGCTCGAAGGCGTCGCGCAGGCACAGGCGGTGGCGCTGCATCAGGTACGCCAGCGTCACCGTCACGGAGCGCGACACGCCCGCCACGCAGTGCACCAGGACCCCGCAGTGGGCTGACATTGCTTCTTCTGCATCACAAAAATAGATATATTCATATTTTAACATGTATTCCACATATAGAAGGTAGGAAGTAGACAGAGGGAACTCTCAGAGGGAGGGAGTGTTAAGACATTGTTCCCAACGCACCTTCCATTTTTGAGACATTATATATTCAGTGGTGGCACTCAATGCCGTTGTGACCAGAGCGAGGAAATGTAAATAATTATTTTCCGGGTAGGAATTGAACTCATGACTAATTCGTTTACAGTCAGGCGTTGTGTTACCACCTCACGACGACCGACATAAAGTAAAAATTTAACTCTACAATATATTTATTAAATCAAACTATTTTGTACGTTCAATTTAAGGAAGAAAATACTAAAATATGTCTTTTAAGACATTTTTAAGCTTTGTTTATGCATATTTTAATGGTAGGTAAATAAATAACCGATTTCTTGAGGCATTCGTGTTGAGTGGCGTAACTCAACGCCGCGCTTTGCCTCGACACCAGAGCCAAGAAATGAAAATATAAATGTAAATAAATATTTCATTTCCTCAAGTGAGGATCGAACCCACAACCAGTCGATTTTAAAGTCACACTTTGTGCCCCTGCGCCACGACTGGCCTCTATTTGACTTATTTACTAATATTAATATTAAAATTTACGTAGTCACAGAGTTATCTAATATAACTTCATTGCCCCACTGCATGATACTCATTGCCTCAACAGTCTTAACGGAAGTAAAAGGTAAATACCAAATTAAAAAAAATGCCAACCTTCGAATTGTGTAAAGAGCTCGCGAACGATCAGGTTCTAGTCATATATTTCATAATGGATGTTTATGCGAAAACATTAGTTAAATTATGTACGATTGACCTAAATGATATCCTACAGTGAAAGTGTTTAATAGGCAAGTTTTGAATAAAATATACATTAAATGCAAAACTGTAAGCAATAATACTTAATATGTAAAAAATAATAGATTTTACAAAATTATCTTATCATATAATGATATTGAAGCTACTTCAAGTTACTGACGTGAAAAAAAACATGTAACTTTTTAATATTTATTTAGAAAACGTATAAAAAATTTGAACGTAGCGGGACTCAAACCCGCGCCTCCTGGATACCGACCTGGAAACCGGTCCAGGAAGCGCTTGTTCGAGCCCGCTACGTTCAATTTTTTATTTGAATAATACTTTAAAAATGCTAAAAAATATATAACTTTTTTCTGCTTATCTAGCTAAATGACATTTCAATTCAAAATGTAAATGACATTTCAATTCAAGTAACTTTAATAAATGCCATATTTTTTTTATATAATATCATTATAACATATCTTGCTGATTGTTCAAACATTTATTTTCTATATATTTTTTAGCTTTAAGTTGTATCCGTATTAGGGTAGGCAAAGATGACTAAATGTGTGAGACATTGCGTGTTGAGTAGCAAAATTCAACGCCGCGGTTTATAGAACAAAAAAAAAAGAAAATAATTCACCATCGAGAATTCGAATTGAACCCGCAACCTTCGCATTAACAATCACACGCTGTCCTACTTTAATATACATTATACAAGCTACATTATAAACGAACCGACTCATACGGGGATCTCGGTTGACCCACGAGACCACAATATCGATAAGTAACACCAGAATAAAGGTACCTTCTGGAGAGCATGTATGAAGAGAGCATAACATGTAGAGCATGGATGGATGTCAGTGGACGAGGCGAGAGTTATCCACAGACCGTAGCATTTGGATCTAAAATCTCTCTGGCTACACCACATAGGATTCATCCTAGCATGAAACTAGCACAAGACGCATTTATACGAACCTATAAATCGTATGGCCTGTGGAAAGTGCACTGCGAGATTTTGACTCCAGTGGTCCGCGATGGGTATCTTCAGATAGTTGATGTCGCATCCTTCCGCCTCGAACGTGTTGGGCAGATCCGGCGTCACGTTCAACACGTACTGGAAAATTACAATAAACATATTATTATTATATATTGATCAAGCAGACAGGCTAGTTAAATATCTTGGATTGACCTTAAATTAAAAGCAACATTGTATGACTTTGTAAATATTGAGCTGTTTCACGCAAAGCACACGGACGTAGTGGGAAGATGCTCCGTACTTTCCTGCTAATTAGCCTCATTTAAGAGACTTATAAAATATTAAAATCATTTACATTTTACATACGTGATTATATTCAGAAATTAAAATTATATTTATATTAAATTATACCTTGATATTATGCCTAGCGAGGGCCTCGCAGTCTCCGCTGTTCGTGGAATTGCCAAGGTAGAGGTTCGGCAGTATTTCTACGGGAAAGTCCTGTTGCACATGTGTGTGTGCGTCCTCGCATTCGGACGAGGAGCCGGACGACAGCGCGTCGTCGCAGCCCGAGCCGGATATACGGAGTGACCTGTAAATTACAGTTAAATGATTAACTTAAATAACGTAATCTTAATGTAAAAAACACGCCTTTGGGTATTTAGTAAAGGTGAAATTTATTTTAGGTAAATTTTTGATTAGAAGCTTTATAGTCCTAACTTCGAGCTGTTTGAACTTTGAATTACATATATCGTCATTCCGCCCACAATATGATATCAATAGCGGATAAATGACAAAACTCAATTATATCACACTATTAATGGGGTACAACTACCTAAATAGTACATATGTAACTAATGTATAATAGGTATAGGATAACTATATCCTATTTTGGGCGTAAACCTCCTATTATTCATTTAACATGACGTAAAGATATAAACTTGTGATTGAGAATTATCTATTAGTCCATTAATAATGATAAGAAACGCCCTTATTATATATTGCTAATCGTATCGCAAAATTTCTGTATATACAAGCGATGCAATTTAAATTTTACATCGCATCCATAACATCTAACTTAATATAAAGAAGTTTGACACATAATTTATCAAATTAGGTTGAAGTTTGCGCCGTCAGTATGTAACCTCGTGGCGCGGGCGAGGGCGGCGGAGGTAGCGGGGGCGGCGAGGGCGGCGAGGCACCCGGGCCTCGGCGAGATCGATCGGGGTTGTTCAATGAGGGAGGGGTGCCCCATTCACCTGCCCCCGTGGATCAATGGCCGCCTTACTCCAGCCCCCGCCGCCCCACGCCAGCCCGCGCGACGCCAACGCGTCTACACCCACGCGGTAACTTTCCCGAATTCGCCCTCTCAATTGCGACTCGCGAGACGCCATTCAGTTCACTTTATTGAAAACAATCTTTGCCACTTGAACACACATTCGACACGCAATTATTATTTTTCATATGAATGAGTAGTACCAATAAAGGTACTACTATAGTAATTCAGTACTTGATACAGTTAAGAAAAAGTTATAAATATTTAACTAATTATTTTCAAAAATTATAGAGAAAGATGCACAGTCATGTTTATGTGCATTTCTTTGAAATTTTCATAACTATAATAAATTGATGTCACCATCAAGTATTAAAAATTATTTAAAACGCTTAAAATACCTAAGTATCTCAGTGCAGTGCTACTAGGGTTTTTTGCTACTTTCATAATTCAGAGTATGTACGTATGTAGATAGAATGAGATAATTGACAACATTTTATTCGTTTACTTTTTTCTATTATCGTTGTTTATTAATTACGTGTTATTTATATAAAACAGTAGGTACTAGATAGTAGTAGGCAATAAGCACCTATAGTAGGTAACGTCAAAGGAGCGCGCGTAGGCCGCGCGTGGGCGACGCTCGACACGTCCATTCAGGGGAGCTCGCCCACGCGCCGCGCCGCTTTAACTGATCTGATACTGACAACATAGCTATTTACTTCGATTTGGATGTGGGCGGGCGGACCAATTTTATCGCAAACTCACCTGTTTATTTATACCTACTCAATAAATAGTGGATAATAATATCGTGGCCCTCGCAAGTATGAAACAAAGGACCGACGGGACGGGACGGGCCGCGCACGCTAGCTAGCTAGTCGCTTCTATAAGCTTTATCTGATAGAACGAAATGTAATTTGTATTTGAATGGAGGCGAGCGAGAGGGGCCGCCGGAAGCCGTGACACGGCCGGTGGCGTTATTAATGAACGAGCTCTATATACGAGGCGAGTGCGCGCGTGTGTGTGGGCGTGCTGTGCGTGCGCTGGCGCACAGGAATGCGGCCCGCCGACCCGCCGCCCGCCGCCCGCAGCCAATGACCGCCTGCAAGGGACGCTTTTTTAATGTCTGACTTACTAGTTCCCATCCTGGCAGGACGCTAACGAGCTAACTTGACCGGACAAAGAATATCGTCATCTTATATATTACAAATGTTTATAGCGTACATCGAGTGTGCCGACGCCGCAAACCACAATCATTTACTTAGAATTTTCTTCTTTATATCGCTCATTAAAGACATTACCGACGTTATCGTATCGAATAACACAACACGATGTGTCATATACATTTTACTAATTAAAAGTGGTTAAAATATAATATTATAGTATGATATACAAAATATAATTTTATAATTGCACTAGCAAATAGAAAACTTTTATGTTTGCAAAATTTAATATATGTATATGCAAATTAAATAATATACCAAGAAATTTTACAAAGGTTTCAAGTTTTATCAAAGTTTTAAGAAATAAATGTTAATTAAAATTAAAATGTAAATAATTATATTTTATTTTGCAACTAGTAAAAATAGTGACCTTCAAACCGTGTGGAAACTTACAGGGGAAAAAATCACGTTACACCGTTCAGTGAGCATTGATAAAGTAATTTATCGAGTAATAGTTGCTAAGTTACGATATGGTACGATTGCGATCAAAAAATGTAAATATAGACTTATGCGTATTGTAAAATCATTTTTCCAAAAGCAATCTTTTTCTCTAGTTAGATTTTTTTCTAATACTTTTTTACTGATTATAATATATAATATAATACGATGCTTTCATGTATATTACTTTACATCACCTCCTACATAATATTATTCTGCAAAATTGACAGAGAAAACTGAGCACCTAATCACACAGTACAGCCTTAAAATGAATTCCAATCCCGTGACAAGAAAATTATCAAATAGCTATTGTTTTTCTTCTTTTGTATCGCTCCCAGTGTTTGCTTCAACAGTAAGACGTATACAATGTTACATTCATATTTTAAAAGTGTATGTAATGTGTAGTGACAAGACCCTCCGTTTTCCGTTTGCCGCCCGAATTCGACACAATGCGTGCTTAGTGACGGAACTTACTTATTCCGTCGCACTTTCCCTTTTACATTAAAAGTGCTTAAAGAATTTCATATTTATCTAGACTAAGTTGGTAACAAATGTGATAGATAGGTCACTTTGATGAACGTTATTTTCATAAATTGCCACCTACACATTTCCGACTGCTCTTTCACTCTACTATGTATAAATAGAATTTTGCTAATGTTATTGAAAGCATCTATTGGTTGTATTTATAGGTATATATTCATATTACAGGTGTAAATTAAGCCGTGATCGTCGTAGTCATAGACGTATTCGTGAATGGAGTCACGAGAGTGGCTGACGCTGACGTCAGACGATTCCATGACGTAAGGTTGATATGATCATATTATAGAGTTTCCTAAGTTTTTTTTTAATGTTAAAATGTATTTCGCCTGTCAATATTAACTTTGTCGGATGTGATGAATGGATTTTTTATGAAAATCTACAGAGCTTTAAATTAAAGTTTAGTAGATTTTCATTTACCACGGCCGTATATAAAATATATTTTAAACTTCGACGGGCTCTCTGTATAGTTGGCGATTTTGACATCCGACAATGTTAATAAGGATTGGCGATTTCACCTAATTCCTTATTAAAAATTACAAATCAAATATAAGTTTAAAGGAAAAATTGACTTTAATTAAATTCCTTATCGAAATATAATAACATCAATTACTAACGAACATTCGGTAGTTCATCACGATAATATGCCAGATATTGTAAATTTTCTTTACAGAACTAAGATAATATTAATAATATACTAACTGATTGGAAAATATTGAAGGAAAGTCAATATTAATTAAAATTCAAGTAGATGTTACACAGAACATCACGACTTCCAGTATGGAAGGCTTGATAATAATTTATTCAAACAGAATGAAATTAAGCATTTCGCATGATGGACTTGTGTAAGTCGCAGTCTGGCAACCAGTATGAAATAATTGAGGAACCTGAATTCGAAACGTCCAGAGATAAAATTAGCAAGGTCAACGCGCAGGGATAGGTCAGCCGCTGATACTCAAATAATATTTCAACATATTCAAAATGTCATCAATATTTAAATTATATATTTTGTAGAATTTATTTTATTATATGTACAAAATGTGGTTACAATTACCTTGCAGTATGCTGACTATTTACAGACACAATCTGAACAGAACGGAGTGTCAAAATACTAGGTTCTCTCTGTCTACCCAGACAATACGAGATAAAGTGTGAAGAATGAAAAAATATATGTAACAAAATCTATCTACCTATCTATATATCTATCTGCCTACCCTGCTGTGTGCGGGATAAAGCGTGAAGCTGATTTATTATATTTATATGCATTATTTTTAAAAAGATAAATGATATTTTCGCAATGAATATCAGTTTTTTAGAAGCAACGTTGTATCAAAATATACAGATTATTATAAAATATGTATATTTTGGACTTAAAACTGTATTCGTATACTTAGATAGTATTTGTTATACATTTCTGAACTTTTTTAAAATCCAGAAACGAATAAAATATGGCAATTTAATGGTATTTTAATAGATTTTTTTACATAAATCTTCGTCTTATACGGATATTTTTGTAAGTCTACATTAACACAAGCAACTTTTTGCGCACCTTCCTTTTCTTTTCAAACAATAGTCAATTTTGCGTAAATTTTAAAACAGCATACATAAATTATATTACGCACTTCGATGTAACTTAACATCGAGGTATAATATAATACAACATCAAATATTTAAAGCTTTTTGATGAGCGTCTTACGGCATTTAGGTAAATCAACTTAAAAAATATTTTCCGGTTCTATTATTACTAACTTCAATCATACATAAACAGTTGAAATGTAGTTTAAAAGAGATACAGTCCGCGAGGCTCTAGCTGAGTGTACCTACGTATGACGATGGTGTGAAGCGCGGTGCATCCCTTGCTTTACTTAACCCAATTAATACTGCTTTTTGTCGCCTGAGGCGACGCGCATCCCTTATTTTTTCCCTTACTTTCCCTCACTTTATAACCCTACTTTGTACTGGTAGCAACGCCACGTGTTTAATTAAATCTTTATATTTTATTCTTTGTTCGATTAATTAAAAGTGAAATATAAAGAAATAAAAATTGTAGTCACAACGTAGTGTTCTTGATGATATAACAACGGACGGAAATACAACAGACGAGAGTGAAAATGATAGGATGCAAGTCCGGTGTAGAACAATTGATATATTTTTTGTTTATATTTTTTTTATTGATTGATGACTAAAAGTTTTTTTTTCGGTTTTTCTGACACTACTTTTGGTTATCAATCGCACAAATGCAAAGCTTAACTTACGCCTCTAGCACTGTATGTAACTTGTCATTTTTCCTTTTATTAACTACTTTTCTTTTATTTGTTTGACGCTAATCAAACAAATAAAAGAAAAGTAGGTAATAAAAGGAACATAGAACACTTTTTATATATTTTATATATATTAGAAGTTAAATATATAATAAATGACAGACATTTTGATTAAATATTTTGTTTACTCTTTCGTCGCTTTAACATAAAAAGTAACATATTTTATTTATAAGTGTTGTTTACGCAATCTTTATATAAAAAATAGTAAAAATATTGTAATTTTTTTCAAAATTTTTATTAAAAAAACTAAGTTTTAAAAGTAAGAAGCTTATTTATTTAGTAGTCACTGTATATAAAAAAGATTTTTAAGAAAAATATAAGGAAACATTTTTACTTTATCAACACAGTAGTAGCAGATTTATGAACAACCACAACTTAGAAAAGCGATTGCGTAGGAGTACTAACATTTACAACATATACGTTACTATTTATAGACAAGAGAACGATGTCGAGAAAGAGAAACTCGTGGGCGGAAAAGGGATTTCATACATATACGAAACCGAATTAAACTAGATTTTCTATAATAATAAAATAAAAAATACGCAAAGAATTGCATTAAACTTGTGTACTTATTCGGGTGACGTCATCAATCGGTTCATTGACTCGCCGGTGCGGGTTTATTACTTACGGTGGCACAACATAACTGGTCGTATACAAAGTGAAGCAAGTGCGATTTTGCCGTGAAAGGTGAAAAAGTGAATAGTGAACGGTTCCACTTCCGTGTGCGCGGCCGTCGCATGAATGAAGCGGACGCCATTGAAGGCGCTACCCGCGTTTCTCTAATGCAATACGTACTCGTACATAGCTCGGTTACTCTGCACTAACCGCGCACTAACACACCCACATCGACGACGACGACGACGTCGCACTCACTCATCAAAAATGAATGAGTTCATTAAACCATTTTTTTTGTTGTTTGTGTGTTGTGTATGCGTGTGCAGTGTGCATACCTGCGTATATGTTGCGCTACGTAGATACTTATTACTAATCAAGTTTGATTATTATTCATATACACACATACATTGATTTCATATGTAATGCGTAATATTTTTCATATTAAACTTTTAACTCATAGCCTTGTCAAATTAAGTAAATAGAACATAATTACATTAAACATTACAATTACCGAATGCCATAAAAATAATTTGCAATTTTCACCTACTTTCACGTGTTTCTAGTTGAAAATCATAAAATATTAATGAATATTACTCATTTACTAAACAAAAGTTTATAATTTCTACTCTGTAATATTCTTCACTTTATGTTACTGGCAAGACGATAAATTTCCATATCATAATATACTTAACTTCATCAACGAGTAAGTCCTTGTCCGTGCTAGCAACATAAATAAGTTGTAACAAGCGTATAAAAATTTCGACATTGCTCGATCAGAACGTATGGCTTAGCGGTCAGAGCTCCTGGTCGGTTTCCAGGAGGCGCGGGTTCGAGTCCCGCTACGTTCAAATTTTTATACGTTTTCTAAATAAGTATTTTTCTTTCCTGAGTGTGGAATAACACTTTAAAAAATGTTTAAGAGTAAGTCCTTATTATAATTAGCGGAGCCGGGAACGCTAAATGACCGTCTACCGTCTAGTACACGCCTTATTTAATGAAACAATCAAACCAAACTCGATACTTGTATTTGTGAATGAGTGAATAATTCGACATTGAAAAGTATTATGAATTGCCGGATAGCCTTCAATGAACGAACGCTTATTTGCACAACTGTGTGGGACAATTAGTATCAGCCGTATAATTCAACGTTTTTAGCGACTAAGTATAGTCCAATACCTAATACATATACGTGATGAGTGATGACTAATATCCTCGATGTTTCTACCTAACATATCTTCAATATTTGTTTATTTTTTAACTCCCACGTCGATATGTGTTAATATAATTCCAACGCTGCAAATTTTGTATATTTAAAAAAAGCCTATGTTATGTATTAATCATTAGATATTTTAGTATTCTCCATTAATATCAAACGTATAGGAAATGAAAGAGTGCGAGCTAGTTCCGTTATAGTTTCGGTTATAAAGTGCAAGTAGTTTAGATTTACACTCACAAGGTCGTTCTGTGCCATGAAACGTATATTAGTATGAAATCGTGACTCAAAAGTAGGTACCAAAGTCATTTCGCTCGACGAGCTGCCTTTCTGAATCGATTAAAAGGTGATCGGAGAAAAAGACTCACGCACATGAAATCGAATTCCCACGCGTACAAGTTTTTCTTGTTCGATTAATTAGACCCTAACCTAACCGGCTGCGTAACATCAGCAACCGGGTAAAGCAGCAAAACTGCTAATAATTATTTATCGATAATTTTATGTTGCAAACTTTTTCTTTTTCTTGCATTCGAATAAATTATATACATATAATCGATGTATTTTTATTTTATAATTTCATAGTGATTTAAAATAACGTTTAATAGTAAAACAATCAATGTCATAGATGGAGTTAGAAAGGGTTTTCTGTAAGTTTTGGCTTTATATGTATAGACCGGTCTTACCGTAGTCCCATTAGCGGCAAATGTGGCACGTGCTGCGCACTAGCCTCGCTGCACCACTCAGGGTAGGCGCGGCGGAACTCTGCGAAATCTCCTGGTGACAATAGAATAAATATTGAAACAACAATAAATATATATATTTATATAATTTAATTGATAAAAAAAAATACCTAAAATTGATATGTTGAACTTTTAAGTAGTAGTTACTACTCATCATTTAGTCTATAAGTCGAACTAATGAAGTTAGTTTGAAACATGAGCACGTTTATATTAAAAATCAATTGTGCTTAGAGAACATTAATGCACAGCAGTGCTTGGTGCCGACTACAGCCGACATTTCCTGTGCGGGCCGCCTGTTTCCTGCCCTCAGTCGGCATTGTTATGATAATGGTCATTCCAGTTGGTAACTATATAAGGCGAAATTGCAATATGTTTTCTTTTATAGTCGAATAAATACAAAATAGTGCAAGTAGATGTGTTAGCTGGGCAAACGTTGAAAACATTAAAGCAATTTTGTAAGAATGCCAATGTAAAATAATAAAAAATAATTATCAGTTGACATTTAAAGTGAATATTATAAGGTTTTATTTCATAAAACAGTAACTTCCATGCTTAGATTGAAGTTCGGTGTGATATTGCGCTACCTAACACGCATTGTTTTGAAAATGACAGAATACATTAATTTATAAAGCGTTTTCCCTACCAACTCTTACACTGAAAATCCGAGAGTTTGAAAAAACACGAATTATATATTATGGTTACGATTTATAAATCGTCCCTGGTTTGTTCTGTTGACTATCTCAAGTATTCATCAGTACGTAACGCTTAACCGAAATAGCAAAATAAAAACATAAAAAATCATAAAAATTGCCGCATATTGAAAGTTTCAGAACAAAAAAAGTCTTAATGAAAGCTTCATAATTGAACACTGCCACACTGCAGGTCGTTTCAGGCCAGCACGCAGCCGCGGGGGTGCTCGCATCGATCCGATGACTCACCGCGGCCCATTCATCCGCCGCTCTCAATGAACGCCGTAAACCCCCCAGGCTACCCACCGCCAGCGCCAGCCGCCTCCGCTCCGCCCCCGCGCGTGTCCTCGCTTCCAAGGACTCCATTAAATTCGTTATTCGACCCTCGCCAGCTGAATCAAATCCTTTAGCCCGCTACACCCACACACGAAAACATCATCGTTTAAACAACCCAAAGTTTTGCATGAGTATACGCCTACACGTTGTTATTTCGGTATATGTTTCGTTAAATATTGTAAAAATGTTTATTATTATTGTAAAGCAATTTATTTTATACAAACAGAAATAGAAATAAATTAAACATATATACAAGTTTACTGAAATTTCTGATTCTATCATCCACCCTCAAATATGGCAAATGAAGCAATACCTCGTAACAGAATCCTAACCAATCACCTAGAGCTATATGTTATTATATTTTTTCTAAAACTAGCCTATACAAGAAAGATATGCTTAGAAAATAAAGCCAAGTTAATAATTAACTAAGCATCCTTATAATGTTTATGCACATCTCCTATAAACATCAGTTTATGTGGAGATAAGGTACATCTTAATAAAATGTGATAAAAGTAACAATGTATTACTTTTATCAACCATACATACAATAATAACACGTAATTTATGCAAAATTGAATGTATACAAAGCAAACAACTTCTAGAATATTTACGTGACATATACAATATATCTATTTTCCATAGAGTTCATAAACAACGTAATTAGTAAGTCATACTCATATTTATGATATGACATAACATAGCATAGATAGCATAATGGCGAGAGGGGGGGGGGGGGGCGCTTTTACAACGCTAGCCGTCTGCTGGCGAGCAGCGAGCGGGCGCTGGTGCGCGTGGGAGGCAGGTGCGAGCCTCGGCCCGCGTCCTCCGCACTACCGATAACCTTGCGCTAACCACAACCCACTAAAAACCACCTATGGATAATCAAATTGCTTGTTTATGCGCTTATATAGTGTAGAATGATGCTTCTTGATCTCATAACACGAGCTTGTTCTGGTATGATACTATGTATATTATAATAATTTATTAAGTATGTATTGGATATTGTAAAACCACTTACTGTATTTTATACTTTAATCCGCTATCCTAAATATATACGGAGGTCAACATTGGAGGTAACCGTGACTGTGTACCTACATTTAAACCGAGTATACCTAAAATTTAACTTGAAATAAATATATATAGCTTATGTTCTCTCGACAATTCTGAATTGACCAACTTAAAAAAAGGATTGACATATTTCAAATGTAATTTCATTAAGTACCTATAGCGATAAAATAAACGTATTGTACTCTATTATACTGATGAAATATCATATAAATACTGGATGAGTGCGTAATAATTATAACTGAGTGTCACTAATTTTTCGCCTTAAATAGAGTTTAATCAAGCCAGTTGGTACAATTTATATCAATTTAAAGGAATGGTGGGCGAGATATTACCGCATGGGCTCCGGCTACGAGTGGCTTCATGTACCCAAAGATAGGTCAATTGTATCAAGTCGATCAAAGGCACAGTTTATTATGTTGCGACATAAAGATCGTCTATTATTAGAACGTATAGAATGAAATTCAAAAGAATTTTTCATTACTTTAAAAATGGTGCTTGTATATATTTGGATATTTTTATCGTTTATTCGTGTCCGTTCTAACTAACGTATCGTAGATACTGTTTCTCAGAAACCAAATACTATTAAAATAAAAAAAAAAAAAAAATTAGCTTCACGCTATATCCCGCACACAGCAGGGTAGGCAGAGGGAACCTAGTGTTAAGACACTCCGTTCCCCACTTTCTGCCGAATTCTGGAGGCATTGCGTGTTGAGTGGCAGAACTCAACGCCGCGCTTGTCCTCGACACCAGAGCGAAGAAATGGAAATATAAATTTAAGTAAATATTTCATCTCCTCGAGTGGGGATCGAACCCACAACCAGTCGGTTTTGCAGTCACACCTCGTGCCGCTGCGCCACGACCGGCCTCATTAAAATAAGTAGAATTCGTAAATTGGCTAGAGAATGAAAGTTTAGTTATTAGAAGTTTCTTTATAAAAATTAAGATTACATAAATAAGGCTTAAATTTCTTATAGAAGAACCAATAAGTCACATCATATTAATATATGTGATTGATATCCAATAATGCTTAACAGAAAAATAGTTGGCAATCTCCCGTACGAAATCGAAAAAGCCTTCTGCCAAAACACAATCTATATCACTAAAATGTACCATTAATGTTCTTATTGTATGATTTTCAACTTTAATACTTATATATAATATTAGTTATTCAAGAAACATATCACGTACAAAGTCATTTTCAATTCTTTTGTCATTTGAATTGAAGTAAAAAATGTATAAATTATAGAATTTATATATAAAATAATGTAATTAGCAAAAAAAGATATATATATTCTCTCTCTAACTCACGTAAAATTATAATGTACATTTATATACATAATTTAAATACATAATATTCAAGATGACTAATATTCGAGACTATAAATTGTTATATTTATAAAACTAGCAACAATGGCATAATTGGTTGCTTAGTGTTAGATCGATTCTATCCAGTTTGCTTCTTGGAATATACATATTGTATTGACGTCAATGCTTCAGATTGAGATTCTGGGAAACGGGAGAAGGATGTATAAAGCGCTGTAACCAAATTAGACTAAGGTGTTAACGGCATAGCAAGACATGATTCTTGTTTTAGTACGATTCGATTAAATAATATATAAAAAACTGATACTGTAATAGTTAATTATTTAGATTTTACAGGTTTTTATAAATGAGTTTATAATTTTTATAAATATAATATATAAATATTTGTTTCTACTTTAAACTTTAGATAATAATTATTAAAAAATATATAAATACATATATCTCAAGTTTTTATTTCTATTCTATTTATAATATACAGTTATAAATGTTGCCCAATATATTGTGGACTTGTTTCTAGAGACGTTAATATTCACAAGTATTTTTTTTTACCCCTTATAGTTATAGCTAATAATTAATTTTATTAAAATTATTTTCTGTTTCCGTTTTTATAAAGTCATGATTTAAAGCGGTTATTTTATACGAGGCCTACTAGTTGAGGGCAAAAAATTAAGTATGGACAATTAGGCTGTCTTTCGAGTCATCTTCTTTTTTTTCAATATCACAAATATTTAAATATCTGCTGTAGGTACTATAAATAATCGCTAAATATACTGGTTTCACCCATGGGCTACTGTTGATCAGCCGATATACCTATCCCTTATCTTTATAACCTATCTTTATAAACATTTTATTTGAATAAGGGGAAGACTAGTCTTATGAGATAATTAGTTATAGTCAAATAGTTAAATAAATAAAATTTGTTAAACTTTTCATATAACTACTACACACATTGGCCCATTTAGAAGATGAGTCGATAATGGCATGGCGCCGTTGAACGAGCGATAATTCCCAGATAACAGTATCAACGGAACAAAGTCGCCGCAGCGGCGCACCAAGCGGCAAGCACCCGACCTCATACTAACATTATGACTAATAAACTATCATCACTTCCATCGACTTGATGCATTTAAACTATTTAATTAATTAATACTGTCTTTAAATAAACTATTATTGACTTTGGCACAGCCGAATAACGAGTTACTGTTTCTATATGAATTCATTAAGTTTAATAGGTTTTATATCTTTGAGGCCGTTGTTGAATGGTGAGATCCTTTGAAGACTTCTCAGAACCTATTTCGGCATTAAGTTCCGCTAAAGTGGAGAACAGTGTCTTAATGCTACTAGGTTCTCTCTGTCTCTCTCTAAGGTTCTCCCTGTCCACACTGCCATGCCGTAAAAAACACGTTTTTTTATAAGTTAATTATGTCTTGTTTAATTGCACATAAAAAAATTGCAAAAGGAAAAAGTATTCAATTAGTATTGTTGCCCTGAATGCTATTTAACTTAATCTGTTTTCAATTTTTCCACTTAATAAATCCAATAATTTATTCTCAAGAAAATCGGGTTCTATTAATTGCACTGGATAAAAAATATATATATATTTCCTAAAAAAAATGTTTTTATTTCATTTTAAAATTGCAAAACGCAAAATTTTTCAATTCCACAGCAAAGATAATCAAGAACAAAGAACTAAACTGAAAACTTTAGCGAAAGGAATTTAAGTTTGTAATAAAAAAAATGTAATAAGAATAATAATTTGTATATATTTTTCTACATAAATTTTTATTCTTGATCACTGTTGCGCAACGATACGAAACAGAGAGGTACCAAGTGTATTGTATAACTACTAACAATAATATTATTAATATAATATTATTATTATATTCATAATAAATATAAAAACTAATGTTTTAAATTAAGTAAAGGAATAATTATAATAAAATGCTAAAGGTTATTTATTATAAACAGTAAACAAGCAATGTATTTTTTTTATTAATATAAAAGTTTAAAAAAAAGATTGCACGAAGTAAAACTAGTAATATAAAGCAATTCATCTATATTTTTTAAAGTTTTTTTTCAGATTCAATTCAATTTTCAATTTCAATTTTTCAATTCAATAAACTACCTATATGAATATAAGCACAAGGCATCTTCTGCCGAGAAACTCGGTTTCCCGCTGTCCTCCCACTTTGTCACGCCAAAACGGGGAAACGAAAATAATTAACATGCCGGTTGGAGATTCAACTAACAATCATCGCGACTAAAGTCAGACCCATACACAACTGATCTGTCTGACTGTTTGTAATTAAGGCACTGTCTGTTGAATGTAATAGAACCCAAAACAATATTTCATAAATTTGTCATTGCGTTTGGGCACGCTAATCTCAGGAACGTACGGATTTAAATGCAGTTTTCATTATTTTATTTTAGCAAACTTCCCTTAACATTTAGTTACTTTAGTTTTCATAAATAAAAAAGTTTTATCAATATAAAATATTTTGTTCCATAAAATTGCTTCACAATAACTGTTTATAGAATTTGTTTAAACTTTTTGTTTTTAATGTATTCTGTTAAACAGCACGACCAAGACCATATGGAATATTTCTATCTATTATCATATACTTATTTCAGTACATTAAAAGAGTATGTTATTATCAATTTAATTATACATAATAGTATTGGCACTAATTGGCAAATTGAGTAGATTCATTAACTTTATATATTTTATAAGTTTAACATATAAGAAGTACTGTTAAAAATCACTAGCAACACTGTATAGAATTATTCAATTTCCTTTTGCGTAACTTTTATTTTAAGACCTATAAACAATGTTATTCTCAATTCAATTATAGCTAATAATTAATTACACATTGAATTATATAGTATATGGATAAATACATTATGTAAAAGAGCCACTGTTGAGTTTCTTGCCGGTTCTTCTCAGCAGAACTGCCTTCCGAATCGGTGGTAGCTTCTTTTTTGTTTCCATGTTAATTCGACGATTTAAAAGTGCTTATAAGAGTTTATTTGAATAAGTAATATTTTGAATTTGAATACTTTAATGATTGTATAAATTTATCATATAAAAGTTGCTCATTTGACAGTATGTCCAAATATATATAAATAGACAGTTTCGTTAGCCATGATCAGTCGAATAAACTAAACAGAATGTGACGCTGCTCGTTTTATTATTCCCATATTCAAACCACTACTGGAACACTTCAGAAGTGGGATGATATGGAAATATATAATAACCACGGCCCACAAATTTTGAAGTCATTTTTTTTTTTCCTTATCTACCTACAATATCATTGCTGATGCGTATCCACGTATACTTTGGAAGACGAATCTTTCTGATCAATCCAATCTCGAGACGAAGAACTCCACCCAACAACAGAAGATTGAGCCATGACGATGGGACGACTACGCATATCTACAACGCTGGTTGCAGGTTCAACGCGATCAAAACTATGAAAGGTTAGTAAAATTTTCATATAAAACCATTGTGCGTAAGGTGATGTACACAAGAGTGTGAATGCTTATAGTGTTGTTTCGAGTTAACGTTTACAGAAAGTTTTATCACAATTATAGATATAATATATGCATTAATATATAATTTATGTATAATCTTCAATTTCTGGTCTTTCTACACATTTCAATACGTTTAAGTAATAACCGTTGAAGAATACATAGTATACAAAAGATATTACAAATAATAGCACGTTTTTAACAAAGACGCGAAGAGGAGTATAGAGTAATGATAAATTATGATATTATGATTGTCTTGTATTAAGTATATATTGTAATTATGATAGCAAAGAAGTATATTTGCAAAAGAAATAGGTATATCAATTCTAGGCGTTTTTATTAAGAATATTATTTGTACGCGAGGGTAGCGCATTAAATTATAGCGGTTTCCGAGCTAGGTTGAAATCCAAGAAGTAAAGACATTAATATAATAGTAGACTATGTTAATACTGTAGATACTATACTGAAGAGTAGTACACAGCGTTTTTCTTTTTAGTGATAACAATTGTAAATCCGAGACATTACTAATTAATATTTGTTATCTTATTTGTGGGTATTTTTAAATAAGCTATGCAATTATAGGATAAAATTTATTCTACAATGGTTTTGTTTCGAATATTGAAGGAAGTTTGCGTAAATACGTTATTGAAAATTACACTGAAACATGCCGACTTACAGTTAAACGGACAAAAATTTTCAAAATTATTGTTTTGAGTGCTATTACATAGATGAACCTCCAATAATAGATGATTTCATAAATCATTCGTGTACAGACGGCGATCAGTTACTGATTTTATTATAAGTAAAGATTAATACATTACAGACTTGCAGTTCATGCGTAATTTATTTTATACGTATTTTCTTTTGTCAATTACCTACATTAAGAGTAATATTCGTTTGTCAAGTGGCGTCACCGCACCGATATGAACCGGTACTATTATTAAAGCTCATTTTTATATGGAATGTCGAAAAGGTTGATCTTAGTGAAGCGTTTAGTTATAGGCTAGCTTTGAGCTTCCTCGATATAGACAAATACTATTACACATTATGCAATTTTACAATAAAATACTAGTGTTAAATAAATTGTTATTGCCATTAATTTTGTAAGCTTACAAATGCGACATTAGAGATAACTTCATAATTTCTGTAAACTACATATATAACAATTACAAACGTTACCTGATGTTTAATAATGCTTAAATTGTATAAAAGTTTAGAGATCAACATACAAAAATGGAAATATAGTTATAAAATATTTTATTTTAATTTAATTTTAGTTCTAATTTTAAGTATATATTTATTAATATGTAAGTTTTATTAAATAGTTATTTCCACTAACAGTCTTAAGTTATTAGTACAATATAAATCTATTGTAACACGTCTTGTGTAACACGACTATATATCTAAGTTAAGTTCAAATCATGAGGCAACAAATATTCGTAATGTGATATCATAAAATCCTAGTTTATTTAACCAGTAACCGCCAAAACGGAAAATAATCTAATAAATAGCCAACATATTGTTGTTGACTAGAGAAAACTGTAGCGGACAGTTGTTGTAAGTACATTTAGTCTATCGGGCAAGCAAATAAAAAGAAATAAATATTTAATATTCTCAAAGGTTACTTAATATTCTTAAAGATTATTTAGTATTAGTTAGTTTATTATCAGTTATAAAGAGGAAACTTTTAAATCTCAAAAAAGATATATACGAACGTATTTTGTTTATTACAGTATAGTACATTTTATTACAGTATAGTTTCATGTTTAATGAGAATCTAGAACTTCAAAAGAATACATGTCTAGCTATACAATGTCTGCAGTAAAGACTTACTCTAATAAGGAAGAGAAATAACGAATATGAACTGAACGTGGGTTTGCCTATCAACGGTTTACGCTATCGATCAGATCATCTAGTAAACGATTGGTCATATATAGTAGCAGCGTATAGCTTACAAAGACTACAACAAATAATCCGCAAATTGAACAACATCGAATCGTCATTTATTATAATTAATAATTATGTAACTTTTAAAATTTAAATCATAAAGCAAATCAGCACGCTTAAAGATTTCAATAAGACTGCAACATAAATAGAATACATTAAGAAATATATATTATTATGTATTATGTATGTATATATAGTTATAGGAACCTATTATTGAAAGTAAATTAGTAACAACATATCTTGTAATATCTTGTGTAGGTTATGTAATTGATGAACTGCTGTCGCCTGTATGAAATCGTAGATAGGTAGTAGTGTCAAAAAAAAGGTTTACGTCACAATGTAGGTTTCATGTCTGAATTAATACGGGAATACGTACGGGGGTGGCTGTTGCATATCAGATGAGTAAATAACAATTATAATATATAAATTTGAGTGTGTTTGTTAATAAAAATATACAATTATAACAAATCACAAATAAATATATATACAACATTTTGTAATTAAGATGCATTGTTAATTACGGATATTTTTATAATTTCGTATAGAAAGTGCTATAAGTTAAATTCTTCAGTGCTTCATAAACATGAAGATTACAGATTGGAAAATATACTAAAT
Source organism: Heliconius himera (assembly GCA_021202915.1). Taxonomy (NCBI): domain Eukaryota; kingdom Metazoa; phylum Arthropoda; class Insecta; order Lepidoptera; family Nymphalidae; genus Heliconius; species Heliconius himera. The sequence goes on from JAJHJA010000931.1 coordinate 48,032, forward strand.
ACCAATAACACGACGTGACACTTCCGTATGAGTTTAGTAGTTGTTAAAAAAGGAAGAATAAATATTAATTGGAAGAATTAATACATATTAGTATAACTTATTTTATATAGTCATGATTTGTGTCGTATAGCTTATTTTTGTTCCCTATTCATTATTAATATTATTATTATGGATTATTCTATATTATTCTATGAAAGCTAAGATATATAATACTGTGTGAGCTATAAGCTAGTGTTCTACAATTCTATGAAAGCTAGAATACGAAACGTGCTGTGTGAATTGTTGTAATATAAAAATATTTAAATACACAGAATATCGAAGTAAATTTAAGAGGTCCATAAAATAAGACCGAGTTGAGTTAGTAATAATTTTAAGTTCGGCAAAATAATTCTTTTATAATTGCGGACAGGTGATTGGAGTTATTCAAGTTAAATATGTTATCTTTAAGTTTGAGGTTAAGTTACTGGTTATAAGTCAAAATTAATAGAAACGAAACGGTATTGTAATTTGAAAACAGTGGGAATCACTTCTCAAATACGCTCGAGGTTAATGATATTGTAAATAAACACATTATTAAACTCTATATCAATTGTTAACAATCATTCTTGTTAACAGAAACCACTATGAAGGTATAATAAAAATGAACAAACTTTAATAACCAACTCAATAGGAGCTTAAATAGAGCATAGAGAGAGAAAGACAATAATGTTTTAGCAAAAATTTTCTGTAATTTTGTATTAATAGAATTTCTCAATAAATATTAATAAATAAATAAATGAACGTATTTTAATAAACTAAAACGTCAAAACATTTTTTGTTGATTGAGGAAATAATTCTACTGTAGGCAAACGTTGTATTGGGCTTCACCGAGCCAGGGGCTCCACTACCGCTCTTTTCACTCACTGCACGGCTTACCTACTACTATTTTGTCTGCTGCGGCTGGCGACTGTTGGACAACGAATCATTGCTTTATATTGTTATTCTGAATAGTCTTAGGAAGTAAAACGCTTTCGTATTTACTAAGCTAGTATATTATGAGCAATCCGAAAGAATATAAAATATGTATATGAGTTGAGTGCACTGAGCTTAGTAATAGTTGTGAAGGTTATTTAAGTTTCTTATAAAACATATTTGACATAACTTTGTGTGACACAGCTCTCTGTGGCTAAAGACATTTATATATATATATATATATAATATATAAAAAAAATCTGTGTGATAATAAATAATCCTGTGTGGACAAAGATCTGTGTGATCATAGATAATCCTGTGTGGAAAAAAATCTGTGTGATAATGAATAATCCTGTGTGGACAAAGATCTGTGTGATCATAGATAATCCTGTGTGGAAAAAAATCTGTGTGATAATAAATAATCCTGTGTGGAAAAAAATCTGTGTGATAGATCTGTGTGATCATAGATAATCCTGTGTGGAAAAAAATCTGTGTGATAATAAATAATCCTGTGTGGAAAAAAATCTGTGTGATAGATCTGTGTGATCATAGATAATCCTGTGTGGAAAAAAATCTGTGTGATAATAAATAATCCTGTGTGGAAAAAAATCTGTGTGATAGATCTGTGTGATCATAGATAATCCTGTGTGGAAAAAATCTGTGTGATAATAGATAATCCTGTGTGGAAAAAAAAATTCTGTGTGATAATAGATAATCCTGTGTGGAAAAGGATAATAGGTTCTGTGTGGTTAAAATGCTAACTTTAATGTTGATCGTACTTATTTATTATAGGATTTTATATTCTATGTGCTCTCTACCCTGGTATGTCCGGGATATAGCGTAACGCTAAAAAAAATTCTATGTGCATATCAATTCTTTTACTTTTCAATTTAAGATAAAAATAAATGATGCCAAAAAAAAGAAAGTCTCGTAGCAAATCAGAAATTAACATTGTTTTGTAATAATTTAAGAAAATCAGTTGAGAAAGTTGTATCGAGTATAATTTGTCCAATACAATATTACTGCTTTAAAATTTTATGTTACAGTTTGATTTACAAAGAAAAGGCGTATTGGTGATGATGATAGCAGCGAGTGCCAGACCAGCCGTGGGACACGGCTTTGCAGGATGGCCGAGTGTTAAACAGCACGACCAAGACCATATGGAATATTTCTATCTATTATCATATACTTATTTCAGTACATTAAAAGAGTATGTTATTATCAATTTAATTATACATAATAGTATTGGCACTAATTGGCAAATTGAGTAGATTCATTAACTTTATATATTTTATAAGTTTAACATATAAGAAGTACTGTTAAAAATCACTAGCAACACTGTATAGAATTATTCAATTTCCTTTTGCGTAACTTTTATTTTAAGACCTATAAACAATGTTATTCTCAATTCAATTATAGCTAATAATTAATTACACATTGAATTATATAGTATATGGATAAATACATTATGTAAAAGAGCCACTGTTGAGTTTCTTGCCGGTTCTTCTCAGCAGAACTGCCTTCCGAATCGGTGGTAGCTTCTTTTTTGTTTCCATGTTAATTCGACGATTTAAAAGTGCTTATAAGAGTTTATTTGAATAAGTAATATTTTGAATTTGAATACTTTAATGATTGTATAAATTTATCATATAAAAGTTGCTCATTTGACAGTATGTCCAAATATATATAAATAGACAGTTTCGTTAGCCATGATCAGTCGAATAAACTAAACAGAATGTGACGCTGCTCGTTTTATTATTCCCATATTCAAACCACTACTGGAACAATTCTTTATGTCTTCAAAGATGATTAATGTTATTAGAACATGAAAGTGATTCAGATTAGTTAAGAAATATGTATAGTTCAATCGGGTGAAGTCGCGAGCGGGTCACAAAATCAAAAAAAAAAATCAAATCACCTTCATGCTATATCCCGCACACAGCAGGGTAGGCAGAGGGAACCTAGTGTTAAGATACTTCGTTCCCCACTTTCTGCCGAATTTTGGATGCATTGCGTGTTGAGTGGCAGAACTCAACGCCGCGCTTAACCTCGACACCAGAGCGAAGAAGTGGAAATATAAATTTAAGTAAATATTTCATCTCCTCGAATGGGGATCGAATCCACAACCAGTCGGTTTTAGTCACACTTCGTGCCGCTGCGCCACGACTGGCCTCTAGTAAAACTATAATTATATCACATATAGTTTTTATGAATGCATAGCTCATTATGTCCGGTTACGAGAACCAGATGCATGGCATTTCCTCTGTTAATAAAATGAAAAGCATCTAAGATGAGACGATGTGGTAGCATCCTGTTAGTTATACACGTAATGTGGTTATTTTCCATATAGTATACTAGATTAAGCATTAAGCAAAAATTTACGGCGAATATATTGAAATTCCCAGTATTTATGTTTCTTGTTGGCAATTACTTGTCATATTTGAGATACATGAAGAATAATGTAGTATAAAAGTTTTTCTATTTAAAGAAACAAATTCATAATTCGAAAATATTATTGTTTACTTTTATTTGCCAATTTAATATGTACCTATCTAATAATATATATTAAAGAGCCTATTAAAAGCTGTGTTTGGTTGAACGCGCTGATCTCAAAAACTACTTATTCTATACTACAATAAAATGTGGGAGAGCTTGAGCGAAAGCATGATTGATAATTCTTAGTTGTTTTCATTTGGCCCAGCGGGCGAAGTCGCAGGTAAAACCAGTCAAATATAAACAGTTACATTACAGACTAGAGTACACCTACATTTTAACAACGTTAAGCATTAAGTCGCCCAAAAACTGGTTAGCTTAACCGGTTAAATATTTGAAACTCAACATAGTAAAGAAAAATATTCGATTTTTTTTCTTAGATATATAAGTACATATGTAATAGTTTTCGATATTGGCGTAAAATCTAGGAGCCTTTTTAACTTCGTTATAAAATTATCACTTGAAAGTATGGGAATTATTTTAAGTAACCAAAATATGACTTGATAGAATTGGCAGGACGTGAGTGAAACAGGAACTTATTAATAAAATTGCGGCACTCTTCCGTTTGACGAAGACCGCAGCGATGCAGGCATCCGGCCTCCTTTGATCGCATGTTTATTATTAGTGTTAATACTTCATTCACAGTTCCTTCACCAGAACTCATGATATTGGCCAGTTAGACTTGCAAATGTTCGTATAATATCATAATTAAAAGAATGTGTGAAGTCAATGACTGTGCGTGAACCAAGTGGTAAAACACACACTTACCCACGCACCGCCCACCGCCCGATTTTGAAAACATTTTGTGTAGTGACCGAACACAAATACGTCGCGATTTATTACAATATTTAATAAAAATTAAAACAAATCATTGCTACTTATTTATTTAAAAATTGCCTCAGATATAGTTAAGTAGATGCCACTTCAACTAGTACTACGTAACGATATCAACAAGAAAAGTGATTCATAACTGTATATTACGCAATTCATCGAGAATATACTCGTGTTTACATAGCTTTTAATACTTAATCATAGCTTTTAATATAATATTTATTCACAAGTCAAGTTCCTAGAGCATAAACTATTACCGAAAAGAGAGATTTTAATATAATTATTAGGAATTTAATACGAATATTATAATTCTTGAGAAAACTCTTCTGGTGTTTTTGTGCTTTTAGAGATGGGCAGGCAAAGAAAACCAAACTGAACCTGACCTACCGACAGACAACCCATTACTATACTATGGAAAATACGAGGAACGGTGACCAATACAGAGTTATATGTGTGCGTAGCATATTTAGAAACAACTTTTAGCACAGCGCAACGGCACTGTAAAGTCGACTGGTTGTGGGTTCGATCCCCACTCGAGGAGATGAAATATTTACTTAAATTTATATTTTCATTTCTTCGCTCTGGTGCCGAGGCAAAGCGCGGCGTTGAGTTTTGCCACTCAACACGCAACACCTCCAGAATTCGGCAGAAAGTGGGGAACGGAGTGTCTTAACAATAGGTTCCCTCTGCCTACCCTGCTGTGTGCAGGATACAGCGTAAAGCTGATTTTTATTTATTTTAAAAAATTGCTTTACTACAAAATATAATCTTAAAAAAACAAAAGATCGGTATACTCTCACGATATAGTTTTTTTAATAGCCCATAAAATATACCATAGGCGGAAACGCGAACGGGCGGGCCCGAGTTAGTTAGTACCTACGGCGATCATAATCTATCGTCTCGCATTGAGGAGCACAATAAGTAGCAGACATCCTCTCCCACGTTTGGAAGAGCGGATGCCTCACTTTCGGCCTCCGTCTTTACTTTTAAAGATATGTCTTTAGGCAATTCGTTGAAGGAAATTAATTAGAAATGATAACTGTATTTTAATATATTTATAAAAATGTTTTCACTATGTAATGTGGGAATAATCACTTGTATTTGTATTAGAAGTGTGATGTTACTTAATCTAATGTGACATTGAAGTCAAAGTTATATTTTTAGAGCAACTTATTTTCAATTTGTATATCGCGATATTATTAAACAAATAAATATCGTTGATATGTGCGAAAAACATTATTAAAAAATGTTACTAAATAGAACGTATTTTTAATTGATTTCATTGCTAATGGATATATTTCTAAATAACAATTTAAAAATAACGCTTATACAACGACTGCAAGTACTTTCCCAATAATATAAATAGAAAAAAATGTGCACAAACAGATATTAACAGCATGGTTGGAATAATCGCATTACCTACTTCGCTCTTTATAATTTCGGCATGTACGAACGTGCGATTGTTTTAAGTTCGAATCCCCTTCAGGGGTAATGTATGTATCATAAATTAAAATATGAAGGCTAATCTATATGCGTCATGAACTGAACGGAAAGTAGATTATGTATTGATAAAATTAATACACCCTTCCTGCTTACCTAAAAAGATATGAGAGATATGTTAAGATAAAAAAAACCCAATTCTATATAATATTATTTATAGATCAATATTGATAATCATTGGAAAATGATTTAAAAAAAAAAAAAAAAACTAATTGTGGTGCAGGGGCACAAGTGTCACTGTAACATCAACTGGTTGTGGGAGCCCACAAGCAGTCGATCAACACAACACATTGGAGGATATTTACTTATATTAATATTTTTATTTCTTCACTCTGGTGTTGAGGCAAAGCATGGGATTGAATTCCACCACTCAACATGCAATGCCTCCAGAACCCGGTGGAAAGTGGGGACCAGAGTGTCTTAATACTAGATTTCCTCTGTCAACCTTGCTGTGTGCAAGATACAGCATAAAGCTGATTTGATTATGATTATTAAAAAAATGTGGATCTTATCAATTAAGTGGATATTTGGATTGGTATTATATAAATTAAAAATTAATATTAATAAAGTAATAATAATGATAAGGCTGTTGTGTAAGGTAATTTTTATTACATTTATTGCAAATAAAATATTTTTTAACAGGGGGAATCAAATCCATCACCAGTCATATTTGTAGTCACACTCTTGTGCCACTGCACATTCTTATAGTAATAATTAAGTCTTATAGAAATAAATTAGTTATACTTAATATAATATGCTTGTGCTTATGTTGTAATACGCTTTTTTTATTTTTAATACAACATGTATAAAATAAATAACTTGTAGAAATATTCTTTAGTAAATAAAATATATTAGACAAAATAAAATGATGTTAATTTAATTGTAATTTTTTGTCGATCATTAATTATCTGCTATAACTTAATCAGTGAAATAGAGATTTTACTCATTATGTAAACACAGAGGTTGTGGATTTTAGTTCCACTCGGGGAATGTGTATAGTATGACACTATCCGATCTTCATATGAGAAAAGTCATAATAAATAAGATATGTTTGTTGTCAACAATATTAAAATGAAAATGTTTCAACATCTTGATAATTTAAAATTCAATACTTATTTCCATTATGGTTTTCAATTAATCTAAAACTTTGTACATTATACATGTAGTCTTCTTATTTTGGTACAGTTGAGTTTATTTAAACCTAATGGTAGTTTTATATTTTTTTATTTACAACAAGACTAGAAACAAGATCAAAACTCTTGTAAATATTAAGGAAGTTACACTGTAGATAAAATAAGTAGAAAAGTAAGATCATGATTGAAAGTTGAGTTTACCTTCAAGACAAACAACCTGCACGCCATCTTGCTTCAGACGCTTCAGCAGGATACCGTGAACGGAGTCCGGATCCCTTGGAGCACCATCACTGTACAACACAAAGGTGCCCTGAGCACAACAATGGGTGATCCTGGCTTTAAGTTCTTTACACTGAACAGTTGATGCCAGTTCTATTTTCCCTGCAGCCAACCGCCTCAGCATAATACTTGGTATTGAGAAGTTTACTGCTGAACGTATATGGGATACGGAATACTCATTCGATCCTCGACAATCTATAAGAATTGTGTCCCTTTCATCTGATCGTAGTTTGGCTAGAAGCCACTCCTTCGACACAACATCGCAGCCACTTTCTGAATCTGTAGGCATTTTGTATTCACAATGTACTTCTCTGTTTACACGGGCCCTTTAGAACGCCTGTTGCACTTCTTCACTTCTGCGTATAAATTACGCAAAAATGCAGTTTATAAACAAGAACATATTTAAAATCACAAATAAATAACAAAGTAATTATTGTAAGTGTTAATAATTAAATCCACCTATAAATAAACACTACGCGGATCTCACGTCCATAGCGTACAAGATACCAAACGAGACGACAAATGCTAAACGGCGCGAGGCGTAACGGCAACAAATATGTTGTCTTTTATTTCACCCAGTGTGGAATGGGGATACCATATACAAGCCTGAGAAAATTACAATTTTTTTATGAGCTATCATTTATTATTCAATATTGGAGATTTTAATAATATTAATCAGTAAACCATAGTACCTTTTTCTAATTTTCTCTAAGAATATTTTTTTTTATTAGAAGAAATATATTTAGCTACTAAGTAATTTGTTTTCCCTACTTACATTGATTTACTTACGAACAAAGATAATTGTATAGAAATAGAACTATTTTTAATTAAAAATTTGGAAATATAGGATTATTATTAGGCTGACCGTGACATACTATCTTATCAACGATATGTTATATACATATAAGCAATTAATTTGAAAATATAAATTAGTGCAGTTTAATCAATGTATTTAAAATTTTAAATCTTAATTTTTTTTAATGTGTTAAAAATACTTTAAATTACTTATTTAATTAAAAAAAAACTTAATTTCACTGATTGATTTCACAACGAAAATAAAAATTAAAGGCTGCATGGCAACTTTTATAAAATGTCAAAAAGTGTAACTCGTCTGGCATCGTTTATCACTATTTTTAATTTGAGTGTTTTAATATTTTTATTTAATATCTATTTTTAGTTAAATAGTGTTTTGCTTACTTTGTTACCTGAACAAATATATTTACTGCAATGGATGATATATACGATAACTTGGAAAATTATGAAGATGTAAATGACGTTACTGAGGTATCGCATTTTAGCGCCAATTGTTATTTATCATTTATTTCGATAATTTGTTAATAACCAGGAGTCAAAACTCAGCAATTAAGTATTTATATTTCTTTTTTTAGCTTAAAAATGAAAATAAGGAACTTAAACAAAAACTGGAAGAATATTCTATTGCTATGAATCAATTGCAAAAAGTAGGTATTTCAACAATTACTTAAATTTCCTTAATATTAGCATTATTTCGAATAAATTAAGAAGTACCATTTCATTTAATAAATAATAATCTAGAAAAGTAAAATGCGCTTATAATGCTAATATGTTTCATTTCTTAACTATCTTACATCATCATTCATAAGAATGGATGTGCACTGATAATGTAGAATATTTTGCAGGATTTTGAAAAATTAAATTCAGAATATAAAAAGTTGGAACTTAACTATTCTTCCCTTCTAATAACGGCTCGAGCAGAAATTGAAAGAAAAGGTGAAATTATTAAGAACTTAAATGCAGAGTAAGTTTGATTTTGTTTTATTTTTGTGAGCCTGTCAATACACCCCATTCTTCTTTTACTTTTCACCCTAATTTCAAACGCTGTGTAATAAGTGGTGAGACATCATTATAATTGACAATATTAGAGATATTATAGAAAACTAACCATAACTGGAAGTATGGGATATCCAAAATCTAAAAACTATTTATTTATGTATGTTTTTGTATATTTGATGATATTATGTTCCATAATATTAATTTTTTATAGAAAAGACAAGTTAATAATCAATGCATTGCAAACCAAGGGTAAATGCATGTCTAGGAACACTAATAACTTTAATGGAAATCAAAAATATTCCAAGGATCAAAATAATTATGGTAACATAGATAAAGGCAAACAAAAACAAAATTGTGCTGAGTTAAAAGATAAACCTTGTGGAAACATAAATAATAGGTATGGCATTATATATATTTTTTGTTTATTTAAGGTTTTTATTTTTTCACTTTTTTTAGCTTTAAGTTATATCAGAGGGTGCCCTGAACAATAGTTCAGACATACTGTTTTACACTTTTACCACAATTTTGAGAGAGATATTTTGTATTAAGTGGCAAAAATCAATGCTGAGCTTTATCTTGTTATTTGGTAAGGAAATGAAAATAACTCGCCCCAAGTAGGCATTAAACCCACAACAGTTTCATTTATTGTGCGTTGTGCTGCTATGCCACAACACTGGTCTTTATAGATAAAAATTGAAATGATTCCTAAAATTTGTAGATTAGAAACTGGAGCACCTTCCCTTCCTACAAGTTCAAATGCAAATGAAAATAAAACCACTACAAATACTAATAATGTAGATAAATTATTAAATATTGATAAAAAACCAGTAAGCAATACTGAAATGAAAGAGAATATATCTAAAAATGACATACACTCTAATAAAACTTCTTCAAATCAAAGAATTTCAAATAGAAGAAAATCAATGCCAGCAGCCAGGTAAGATTAAATTATATAAAAATCTATTATAGAAATATACAAAAGAAATTAATGTGAATGGATTCCAACTAATGCCCATTGGAACCTGTCCACTACACTATAATCATTCTTATCAAATTGTGTTGAAATTTTTATACACTTGTCACAACTTTTTTGTGTTGTGAAGCACACATGGGTTTGACTCAAATTTTGATATATTTTCTAAAATATTTTTTTTCTGTTTAGAAATGTATATTCTAATCACTAATGTTTAGAATATACTTTTATCGCTGTATCCCGCAGCCGCAGCCTCACGCAAGCGAACAAATGGAAATATAAATTTAAATAAATATTTTATCTCCTCGAGTGGGGATCGAACCCACAACCAGTCGATTTAACAGTCACGCTTCATGCCGCTGCGCCACAACTAGCCTCTATACTTTTATTATGTTTAAAATTGAAATGATATTATATTTAAAATATGTTTATTTATTGAGTTTAGTAGCAAGAAGTAAAGTGTCTCAATTATTTTATTATTGAATTTCCTTGATGTAACTTTTTGTACAAAGAGATAAACAAATGATATTTGAAGCAAATGATATTGGCGCCAGCCGGGCTGCAGTAGCACAAGTATGCAACTGTAAATGTGACAAGTTGTGGGTTAGATTCTCAATGGAGGAAATGAAATATTTAATATTTTCGTTTCGTCTCTCGGGAATTTTGTGAACAAGGCAAAGCACGGCGATGAGTTAGGCTACTCTTTCCAGCACACGCAATGTCTCCAAAATTCGTCGGAAAGTAATGAGCGGAAGTATCTTAATGGGAATGGAGTGTCTAAACACTAAGTTCCCTAGTTCCCTCTGCCTACCCTGCTAAGCGCGGGATACAGTCAAATAATTTTCATTTAAGCTTTTAGCTTAAATGTTACTGAAAACGATTCTGATATAGTTTTCAGGAAGCAAAATTTAGTTCTGATGAAGAAACAGATAAACCATATAGCAAAAACATTAGAAAAACGCCTCCTAAGAATTTAAGGCATGATAATCGAGATTATAGGACAGACATACACAGTCACTGTTCAAGTGACTCAAGTAGAAGTAGAAATAGCAATAACTTTGATCATAACACTCAAAGACAAAATGACTATGATATGAAACGATGTCACAGGAACTACAGTCCAGAAAGATATCAACATAGATATAGTGATTATAATAGACAAAGAGTATTAAAAAGTCCACCTTCTGACAAATATAATCGTTCTAAAAGTAGGGACAGGAGGTACAATTACGAAAGAGAACCTTATCATGACAGACATCGACATTACGAAACTTCTAGCCTAAAACATAAAACCAGGAATAGTTTTGACGAACCAAACAGTAAACGACAAAAAAGCGAGATGTACAGCAAATGTCCTTCACAAGATAGTAATTATATTAGTGACAGGGAAAAGGAACTTTCCGATAGAAGGTATATAGCCGAACCTGAATTTGAACAGATATCCTGCCAATCACCAGATTATATACATAATGACAATTATTTCCCGCAACATTTGATAAAAGGTAAAAATAAATATTTTTAAACATACATATGACATGAAATTAGCATAATTTTGTAGATATTAAGACAAAATTGTTATCAATAAATTCCATATATAATCTGTTCTAGAAATTAGGAACATTGCTGCAACTTCACTTGAAGATCCAAGAATTTCGAGTAAAAAATATTGTTTACATTCTCACAATGATCAAAAATTTTTATTCATACCTTCCGCTCGGGATATAGATATTCCATGCATTGATAAAGGGTTATGGGGGCTAGGGAATGTAAAACTTCCGGAAGCCTTAAAAAAGAAACCATGTACTGTTTCTGAAAGTGAAAACTATTTAAATCAAATTTACAACACTATGGATGACAATGAATCAATTGAATCTGGGGAAATTCAAAGTTTAGAAGATGATGTTATTTTGTCAAAGGCTCCAGAAAATTATAAGGAGCCAAATCTTGATTTTAATAGAAAAAACGTAAGCTCTAACACTACTGATACTGGACAAAATATAAATAAACTGGAAGTACGGCAAAGTTCGTCAACCTGTGGAAATAAAATATCCAAAATTAAAAAAGTTCACGAATGCAGTAATAAACTGGACAAAAATACTAAAGCTAGTGATGATATAAATGTAACTGAAAAGAAGAGTACAGAAAGCAATTTAAAATTAAAGGAGTTTGATAAAAAATTAAATCCTAGAGAAGAAAAACATAAAGAAATTGTGGAAAATGTTCAAGATAGTGCTAAATTTAAAAAATCAAATAATAATAAGGAAAGTAATATAGATAAGGCAGTACAAGATAAAATAAGAACTGTTGAAGGTGATTTGGAATTGAGTGATGAAGAAAGTGACACAATGGAATTTCAGAAAGAAATTGAAGAGAAAATAGTAAATAGTGAAAGCAATCAAAAAACAAGAGCGACTACAAAAATTGACAAATCTTACATAAATTCTAGTTTTGTAGACAAAAAGGAAACAGATGTTTATGAAAATCAAATGATAGACAAAAATACAACTGATAATACTGTAACACTAGAAAGTTCTAGTACGAAAAAGAGCTCGTCTAAAGATTCAAGTCGGAATAATAAAAAACATCGAAGTAAGAAGAAATCAGAATCCAAAGAAACAACATCTAAGGATCAAAAAGATATAAAAGATAAAAAGAAAAGTAATGAAAAAAATAATAAAAAGATTATTCCCGAGCAAACTGTAAATAAATTTAGTGATCTGTTCGGTGACACTAGTAGCTTAATAACACCTGATGATTTAGGTATACCAGTGAGTCATAATACATTACCAGATGTTAAATATGCATTAATGTTTGAAAATACGCAAGACGCCATGGATTTAAATGTTCAAGATGTCCAGAAAGCAGAAATTGAGCAACCAGTTCACCCACCTCCTACAAATATTAACTTTAACAGTATAATTGCAACTGTACCTAATAAAGAAACGAATAAAACAGATAATGAGTTTTCTAATATCAATATGTCAAATAGTAAATGTGAAATGGCAGATAAAGAAGAACATTTAAATGACAATAATGAAAATCCAAAAAGAGAAACTCCAATAGAGAAAAATAACGTAGTTAAAACAGTTATTATATCAACAGGGGTTCAACCTAAGCGAGAGGACAATAACCTTAGAGAACTTTCAGTTTTAAATGTAAAAAACAGTAATGAAAAAGATATTATTAAAAAAGACGCGCTGAGCGAAGTACATGCTTTGGCTACTTCAACTCCATACAAACCCATTGTCAATGATGATAAAATGATTACTTCGCAAAATGCCGACACTCCAAATACAAGTAATGTTAGTTTAGGATTAAGTTCTTCAAATTTAAATAATTCAAGTTTCAATACAAATCAAACTGAAGATGTACCAGACGTTAGAATAATTGTTAGAAGAAAACGAAAAGTTATCAGGAAGCCTACTTAGTTTTTACAAAGAACGAATTATAAAGCTAAGTTTTATAGAATTACTTTATAAAAGTATTCTAATTTTGAATACGTTTTTGTTACTGTATAAAGTTAGATATACTCTCTTTAAACAGACTGAGATTTAGATTTGTATTACTAAATAAAATAAAACAAGGTATTATTCCCATAGCAGTCTTTATTTTCCTTACAATAGTCTGTACTCTTACCGCAGGTATTATATTTACATACATATTTTAAACACATTATACACTTGCAATCACTTAAGTAATAAATACATGATGTTTTATTTACATTGAATTGAATTGAAAAGTTGATAGAGAAAATATAAATTATAGAATAATTAGAGTTAAACTCGCAACCATGTTTACCAAATTGTATAAAATGTTACAACCATTAATACTCAGCAGCCTGCCATCAAATTAATGTGTTTGGAAGACAATACACAACATTCTCATAACGTTCAATCATTTACAGTTTAATTTAGTTGTTCATCATTATTTACAAAACTAAAATAATTATAATTAGGGACATAATAATAGTTATTATCGCTTACTATTATAATATATATATGTTTGACTTAATTTAAATAGATGTAGGATAGGCAGCCCTATAAGTGAATTGTGTATAAAAAAAATAAGAAAAACTTCTCAGTTTTAAAGTCAATTCATGCCTTAATACTTACATCCCTACAAGCTTGTCAGGAAATCGTAAACTTAAATTTACATGCAAATAGTTAATGACACGAAGACATGTATAATTAAAAAAAAAACAATATTAAATAAACTTTTTTGTAGTATTAAATAATCTTGTTTATGGTATTTTGTACATACAATTAACCATATCATATTTAAATTTCAATAAATATAAGAATAAAAATTGACAGTTTTCATCTTTAACACCATTGTTTTTATATAATAAAGATGCTAAAAACTTTTTGTATATATCATATGACGAAATGAAAGTAAGTAAAATAACATTCACATATTTTATGAATTATAAAATGCAAATTTATTGTACAAACTTTCCACACATATTACAAGAAATGCTGGGATGTCTTTACTTTTATATTTAAATATGGCAGCCATATTAGATATACATATTTAAAAGAACTACATAATTAAATACATACAAAATTATGGTCTTATTAAATATTTTAGCTTTAATAATGCATTGTACGACCCTGACTTTAGTAAGATAAATAAATTTTGAAAAATAACGTCACTTTAAATTTTAATAAAATTATTAGTTAATAGATATAAGCTAGATGTGGTAAATGTAGCATTGTCGCAGCGCAAAAATGTCAATTTCAATTTATACAGGATGTAAAAAGACTGGCTTCTAAAGAATTGTTTTTATCATGTATAAACACTTAATTTTTCGTCCCTAACACACGCAGTAAGAGATGAGGTGGTCACAGTCCTTAACTTTTTTTTATAAATGTTAAACTGAAACAGACTATCGATGAGCTTAATATATATTATGTTCACTATTTTTTTGTAAAGCAATCCGATCATGGCAGAAAGTATTTAATAGAAGCCAGTGTAATTTCCGTATATTTAAATTACATAAAATTGTACAAAAACCACCAATAATGAGATTTCAATAATTGAAAGAGAAATGAATGAACTTGATTTAACTCTGTGTTATTTAATTGAATTTTAAATTTCAATATCAGATATAATTTCAAAATCGTATTATTTCTATGAATTTTCATGTATAGATTCAATTGACACAAGATCTCGATCGGACAAAACTATTTTAATATTTATGTGTTCTGTCACCGAGCACTCAGAAAGTGTAATTAATAAAATTCTTCACTTCAATTATCAAAAAAGACATTAAACATGCTGTAATACGATTGATTGACATAGACACCGCATAATGGGTTATTCATAAATGACATCACATGTAAATAAGTGTGTGTGATGTTTGTCACACACAAAGGGTCCTAAACTTCATGACATCACATTTCAAAATGCAATATAATATACAAACATAATTTTAAATTGAAACAGCACTTTCGGCTGTTTTAATAATTTGTAGATAATTAGAAAAATGTCATAAAATCATGAAATTCGTGACTTATTTTATAGATTGCCCATTTAGAACGAAACAAATCAGACCTGAACAATCGACAGGGTTGCCACTACACTAATAAAAATAATTTATCACAGCTTATTCACTCCGAGTGCTATAACCTTCTTTGCGGGTTGATTGCGTTCATAATGTTGGCAGCCATGGGGACGTCGTCGGGGAGGGGCAGCGGGTTGGAAGTCGAGGGGAGGGGATGGGTGTCACCTATTTCAGTGGACCTCGAGATATGTTGGTAGCACACGGCTGAAGCGTGTCCGGAGCGAACTGAAGTTAGAGATGTGCCGTTTTTCCATGAATTTGTTGATGGGTCGTATATTTCTACTATGTCAAGGAATGACGCGCCGTCGTAGCCGCCTACGGAAATAAACACAGTTTATTATATAAAATATTCATCTTGTAAACCAACTTGTTATTAAATCATCTACTATAATTAACCTAACTCAATAGCTATAAACAAAAACAACCCTACTCATACGTAAGAATGCTACTCTCTAGCACTAGAGTCTCCGTCTCCGTCTCCGTGCTGGTATGCCCTAAATCAACGTCACACAAAAACCGCCCTCACTCTTATGAGTGAGGGCGGTTTTTGCGTGTCTTTTATGTTATCATAAAACTCATTCTCGAGTGCAATAAGTGACAATACACACTGTCTAAGTGAAAGTTGAAGTAAAAATAACCTTATTTACCCAAAAAATAGGTCTATTATCTAGTACGCTCACAGACAATGTAAAATAACTACAACGTAGATGCGGATGTACTATGTTAGTTTCAAGCTGCTACGTCTTGAGTCAAAATGAATGTTCACATAAAACTCGCCCTAGTCACTTAAAACATACAGGTTATTATCGAGAGCAGTACGGTCGAAGATCCGGCTTGAACTTACCTGTAAATGACGGCGCAGATTTGTTTTTGGGGTGCATTTCTTACTTTTGATTATTTTCTTTCTAAAAGAACAGCGCGGAATAGTTCGACCGTACTGTACTGAGAGCAATAGCTAAAACGATAGTTGAGTACTCACCCATAGCGTAGAGCTTGTTGTCGAGCACGGCGAGCGAGAGCGCGGAGCGGGCGGCGCGCATGGGCGCCACCTCCTCCCACGCGTTGCGCTCCGTGTCGTAGCGCTCCACGGACGCGAGCTGCGACGCGCCGTCGTAGCCGCCCACCACGTAGATGTACTGGTTCCACGCCGCCACGCCTGCCAACACACGCATTATATATTGGGCTTATTTCATGTCAGTGTAACGACGCACTTTATGTTATTACTAGAGCGAACATAAATAAATAATTGAACCCCCCCGAGTAGAAACACAACCGTCCCACTTACAATCAAATAATTGTATCTTAATAAAACATCTAATGTTCTAATATAACAGATTATTTACTAAACACAGTAACAGTATTCAATAGGGAAAGTTGAATAAATAAACAAACAGACACACGCAAACTAACAATAAAATTCCCTCACCAGCTCCACTCCTGGCGTAATGCATGGTCGCAACTTCGGTCCAACAGTTGTTCTCCGGGTGGTAGCACTCCACGGAGTTGGACCTCCTCGCGCCGTCGAAGCCGCCGACGGCGTACAGTAGGCGGTTGACGACGGCCACGCCGACGCCGAGCCGCGCGCGGCCCATGGACGCTACGTACGTCCATGCATCTTTTTCTGGGTCGTAACTAAGGAAATGCAGAAGAATAGTTTATCCTTTTCAAAGTTCTGTGGCACAAACGTGTAGGCGTAAACGCGACTCGAACACGATTTAATATTTTTATTTCCTCGCTGGTAACAAGAAAAAGCGCGACGTTCGGTTTCGACTATTACAGTCCAACCTATAGTTAATAAAGAATCAGATAAATGCAGTCCGGAAAATAACAAAATATATTTATTTAAAGTTTTTAATTGTTGTTAAAGACGGCAACCGCAATGACAAGACGCCATTGGGTCTTCTAAACAAAGTGTCAATTGTTATTGATATTTGAATATAAATATTAGTGGATATTTTTAAGTCACAGCAGAGCCTTAGTTATCGATTTGTGACACTTTCAAAAATAAGTATAATATTCCATTGTAAAATTGAAATTAGATAGTAAAAGTAAAATAAAATTGATAGTGAATAATGATTTTTTTTAATGTCACACTTATGTATTATATAAACTCGGTGATTGTAGTGAAATACCTAATAAAGAAAGCGAAAAAACTAAATAATTACCATTCAACAGTCTTGTGGTATTCAGAGCCGGCGGACCCGCCGACTGCGTATAGTAAACCGTCCATTACTGCTACTCCTACCTGTGAAGAACAAAATATTGATTTTATTAAATGAATATACGTTTACAGTACCTTCGATTTATCGGTATCTGAAAAAAGCTGTAGCTTTGCTGATTTGATTTTAGGATTTTGTTTACTGTTGATAACCGTACCGATACTGTACGGTGCGCATGTTTATTTTTTTAATACAGCAATTGTCGATACTAACATTGAATTGTTTTAGGGGTAAAACAGTATTAGTATTTATATTACAAAATCCAGAATTGGACGACTCTATGATTATTTCTATAGTGATTATGTATTATTTTTACATAATTTTATAGTCTATACAAAACAAAAGCGGTAGTCTGACGTAAAATAATTTTAAATGTAATGCTAATCGCAAAGATGAAAAATGGCCACAATAAAATAAAGAAACAAAATATATACCCTATGCCGCGGCGTGGACATAGGACTGCAAGGACGCCAATGCTCAGCGGCGGGACTATACACATCTACCCAATCACTATCGTACGATGAGCCTGGCGATGTATTTCTACCACCCACTGCATAGAATAGACCCTGAAAATGATGTTTATTATAATTATTAATTAAATAAAAAAAATAAAATTAAATTAGCTTCACGCTGTATCCCGCACACAGCAGGGTAGGCAGAGGGAACCTAGTGTTAAGACACTCCGTTCCCCACTTTCTGCCGAATTCTGGAGGCATTGCGTGTTGAGTGGCAGAACTCAACGCCGCGCTTAACCTCGACACCAGAGCGAAGAAATGGATATATAAATTTAAGTAAATATTTCATCTCCTCGAGTGGGACCGACTGGTTGTGGGTTCGACCCACAACCAGTCGGTTTTGCAGTCACACCTCGTGCCGCTGCGCCAAGACCGGCCTTAACATTTTTTTAAATTGAAATCGTAAAAGTAGTAACTGAGATTACCGCGATCAACCAAACAAACTCTTCAGTTCCATAATATTAGTATAGGAGTATAGATTTGAATTTTTACCTTAAGAAAAGCTGCCCCTAATCCCGATCTCGGTACAGTTAGTCTAGGTAACGTTGTCCAACAGTTATCATCTATATTATAAGCTTCAAAAGTATCTATAGAATGTCTGAAATATCCACCCGCCACGTATATAATTCGAGGCGTATTTGGTCTCCGCTCTTTGACTATTGGTTTTTTATGTAATGTCAGATCCTGTAAAATAAATCATAGTTAAAACTAAATATTCCAATAAACTTACAATAATAGATTTTCTTATATTTCTTCCATAAGCAATGAGCGTTTCTGTATTTTAAATTCAAAACTTAACCTATTTCAATGTAGTTTTCACTACTGTATTGCGGCAAATTTCCCTTAATCTTTAATGTGTTTGTTTTATTTGAGTCGGTCCATAAATAAAAAAAAAACAATATGGAGTATTTTGTTCAACAATATTGCTATAAAATAAATGTTTCATTGAATTGGCTGAAAGTTTAGTTTTCAATATACATAGTCTTTTAAATGATAATGCTACTACTAGAAGTAAATAAATAATTGTGTGGTTCAAGCAAGCGCCGCGAGCGGGCTTCTAGTTGAAAATAAACGTAATGTCTTTTCATGACGATTTATGGAAAATGACATACCTTAAATATTTTAGCTAAATACTCTCTACACGCTGGAACCTTTTTCAAAACAGAACACGTGCTCATTTGTTCCTTTAGAAAGCTGGGCGTCAGGTATTGGCATCGAACGGCTTGTAATATGTGCTCCATAAGAGGATACCTTCGATCTTCGTCGAATTTTACCTTTAAAAAAATACTAAACTTAAATTGTCTAATTTAGTTGAATTCAGTTCCTTACCTATGCCATGTCTCCAAAATAGGTGAAAATTTGACAACAGAATGGTTCGTCAACAGCTTTGATCAATGCTTACTTTCGGTCGGTCGTCATATTTAAAAAAAAAATTTTTTCATTAAGAGCAAGTCATCGCAAACCCACTAAAAGAGAACGCTTCAAGGAAACGACAATGGTAATATGCTACATAAATTTCTCATTTTCCTTAAGGGATAAGTAAAAATGAGACACAAATATATTAAAAGTCACGGTTACTTACAACATTTTAGTAATAATTACAATTCCAATAAAACAATACGTTAGGTACGCCGATTTGTATAAATATTGATAACATCATTTACAACATTAAAATTGCCACAGTCTTTCCGTAAAAAAAAATAAATAGACAACACGCAACATATTATTTTTTATATTATTTTTACATAAAGAATCACAATTGCACACTAACGGTTATAAAGCTTTTACTGGTTTGAGTGTTTACCATTGATAAAAGGGTCCAATGAGATTATTATATATTAATTAGATTTTTCCAAACAATCTAATAAAAAAACTTTGTCAAAACATTATGAAAACGAAAATGATGCAAAAGTTTTACAGTTTCAACTATTTTTTTTTATTTTTAAGCAGCAACCAGTAATAGTGCCGACTCACTTCTGTCAAGGAAAGTTATTTTATTTAATGCTATACAAATACAAATATAACATAACATTATTTATTCATATTTTATACTAAATTTACAAAAAGTATAAGACTACTTTTTGTAAATTTAGTATAAAATATGTATGTCTTACACTTTTTGTAAAAAAATCCTTTTTTTGTAATCCTTAGGTACTGTTTTCAATAAGTTTTTATCTTTAATTATTAATAAATATGAGGGCTTCCTCAACTACACTTACCCAACTTAAAACTGCATTATAAACTTCTCTCTCTTCCCGGACGTTAAGTTCATCTTTTCGTATTAAACAAATAAGTTCTTGAGCCGTTAATTGTAAAAATTCTTCCTCCTGGCACACCTAGAACAGAAATAAAATATATACTTAAATCTAAATAAGATAATATTTAAGATGCCGTCGTGACATAAGGGGAATAAATTATAATTTATTAATATATAAAAATATATAAAATTTCTTCGTTCTGATACAAAGGCAAAAGCGTGAAAAGCGTGAAAAATTATATCTCATTAATTGCATTAAAATAAAGAAACAAATACAAATAGTAAGTAATAAATATTATATAATAAATCCAAGTAAACTAATACCTATATGATGTTGGTAAAGCATGATTTTATAATTTGAATCTCATCGTTGTACGTCACGTACACAATTTGTCATAAAGATAGCTGTCGTGCTGCAAAGCAGATCTAGGTCTACAATAACAATTCCAACTTCAAGGTTGTTTTATGTTTAACCTTATTTATGAAAATATTATCAAAGATATATTTTATCATTTTTGCGTTGTTGTTGATAAAAAAAAAGAGAAATTATAAACAAAAGATTAATCAAAAGAGCCCACATCACCAGTCAGTAATGACTAATGACGCAAATGTGACATTAAATTCAAAAATGTGGTTGCCGCCATTACATAATAAATAAACAGAAATGACGAGTAACATGACATGGCATTTTTAACATCAGTTGATAGTGTCTGTGGAATAGATAAAATACCGCAAGCAACGTTTACACTAATCAATCTAAGCGTAAAAAAAAAAATTGTCTCCTTTGTGATTTTTTTTTTAATTTTAATAAAGAGAATGTTGAACTAAAACATATTGAAAATAACAAAGTTCTTGTGTATAATACAAAAATAATTAAAAACATAAAAAATACCCTAATGTTAAACCTCCAAACGTTTACCTGATATCCGGCAATGTACGTAATTGGAAATCAGTTAGAAATAACACATAATCTTTTTGATAAATACATATTTGCTACAATAGCTTAAAAAATCTGTATTTTAAAGTTTGTTTTCTTCAATTAACACATGTTTGCAAAAAATATCTGATGTTTATAATATTAAACATTTTGGTGTACTCATGTTATAATGTAGAAAGTTAAGATTTAAGTAAATGAAATAATACCGTGGCCCTGACAATACATAAATAAAAATAAAATAAATCAGCTTCACGCTGTATCCCGCACACAGCAGGATAGGCAGAGGGAACCTTGTGTTAAAAACACTCCGTTCCCCACTTTCTGCCGATTTCTGGAAGCATTGCGTGTTGAGTGGCAGAACTCAACGTCGCGCTTCCGACAACACTTTTGAAATAGAATGTACAAAAATGCAAAAAAAAGAGAAAAGTGAATATAATATTATACCGGATTTATATAAAAAGTAAGTACTCACTTGTGTAAAATGTCTTTCGATGAATTGGTTTGCTTTTTGTTTGAGTTCAACGCAGCCATGTTGCTCCGCAAAGTTAGCTATTCCGATGGCGTTCGACGGGTCCAGCTGCCGCTCGAGAAACGCACAGCACGCATCTATTACGTTTGTTATCTGGAGCACACAACTACTATATATGTCATTTCACATTCTAGCACACCTTATTATTGGTGTTGATATTATAAAAGTAATTTTGAGGGCAGTGATAGCGCAGGGGCCCAACTGTACCTTGTGGGTTCGATTCTCACGTGGGGGAATGAAATATATCGCCATACACACACGCTAAGCCTCGAGAATTCGGCGGAACGTGGGGAACAGAAGTATGTTACTAGAAACGAAGTGTCTTAATACTAAATTCCCTGGTTCTCATAGCAGAGGGCGCTATGCGGGGTACAGCGTAAAGCTAATATAAAAAAAGAAAAGCAACGCTAACTCGACAAGAATTCAAGACTTAAACGTTTATATAATAACACAGTAATAAATTAACATAATTACGATTAATATAAATAAATAAATGAATAAAGACTTGTGCAGTAATGTTATTCTCATAACATCATTATAGTATGGGAGCCGACGATGCTATTATATGATTTACTCGAGCCTTATAGGTTGCGAAGCTTAGGTAGCAAGCAAGAAAAAAAATATTTTTTTTTTTTTCAATCCGATCAAAATTAACTTTTAATTTTTTTCTAGCACGAAAAATTTTTTAAAGAAAATTTTGATCGGTGGGATGAGTGACTATAGATTTTATTTGATTTTTATTCTACAGGCGGTCATATATATATGGGGCTCATATTTGGTGGAAGTACTTAACCGAGTACAAGGAAACCCCCTAATATACTAATCTGCCACGCTTTAGTAAATCCCGAAGTCCCCACTTCGGCTCCCCTACCATTACGTTACATTGTGCCTCTCACAACTTCGTCATTCATTCGTAGAATCGTGCAATGTAATGTCATGGCAACGCATAAATAATGTGTAACTTTTTTATTACAATTTTAAGCTATGCTTTCGTTTTTTTTTGTTTGAAAAGCATACAATTCTAAGGCCAGACGAGTGAGTAATATTTTAAAGATTCTAGGAAAAGCCCTTTTTACCTTATTTTTGCCCTTTTTACCTTATTTTTATACCTTTAGCGTATGCAAATAATTTATATATGCTTGACATAAATCTCACATTATTATTAGGTCTACCTTTGTTGTATCATGTCGTAAACGTAATTGCGGTATGTTAATCATTAATGGAAATGGTATAATAATGTAATATGCAATTACGTAATATCA
The DNA here is from genome assembly GCA_021202915.1 of Heliconius himera. Taxonomy (NCBI): domain Eukaryota; kingdom Metazoa; phylum Arthropoda; class Insecta; order Lepidoptera; family Nymphalidae; genus Heliconius; species Heliconius himera. The sequence continues at coordinate 71,286 of JAJHJA010000931.1, forward strand.
TATACTTTTAGAATCGATATAATATAGCATATATTAAAACGATTTTTCCTAAATGTATCTCATATTTAGAAATACATATATATTTAAAAATTGTTTCAAGGGTTTGGCAGGGTAAGTAGTGAAAGAATTGCGTCGCTTCGTTGAGACAAAGTCGTAAATAAAATAAAAACTATCGCTCACTTATTTAAAGTTTAAAACGAGCACAAACGTATGACTTGTAAACGCGACGGTTATGGGTTCAATTCCTCCTATTGAAAATTAATAATTTATTATCTTGTAACAAAGAAAGGTGCGGTGTTGAATACCGCCTCTCAACACGCAATGCCTCGAGATTTTGGCAAAAAGTGAAGAACGAAGTGTCTTAACACTAGTGTCTCTCTGCCTACCACGCTATATGCGAGATACAACTCTGAAGCTGAAGAGTGTAGTAAGTGATTATTTTCGTAATTTAATATAAACTAAGATAATCAAATGTCAAAACATCCGTTTCCATTTTCTGGTTAATTTATAATATATTGAATGTTTTTCACACATTCACCGCTAATTTCAAAGTGATAAAAAGCTAAATTATCATCCTTGAATCACTACGTAAAGTGACACGTTCTTATGTGAATATAAATAAGATAGTTATTTATATTATACGATAGCGTTGTTACGTCGTCTTTAAAGATAGCAAAATCAAAAATTATTATCTTTGTAAAATGAATTTTCGTCAAGTAATGGTCTCAAATATGATTAAGCATTTTCAGGTCGGATACTAGATACATTTAAGTCTTAATAGTATTATAATTCTACTGATCCTACAAACATTATAAATGTGTAAGTTTGTGAGGAAAAACTACTCAACGGATTTTGGTGAAACTTTACAGTTATATAGCTTATATATCAGAAACACACATGCTACAATTTATGTAAGAATTTTGATTAATTTAATATATTTGGCTATAATATAAGTTTAAGTGTTCGAAGCCATGTTTGAGTCGTTAGTTCAATATAAAAGTAATGTTATGTTTTTTATATTAATTACATACATATGCATGAAGTTATTTTTATAATTTGTAATGTTTTATGTATCGAACGATAGATATAATTATATTTAGATATAATTTATATTCCGCGATATAAAAATTAAATAATAATAAAATGTTGCTAAAAAAATATGTATAAGAAGAGGAAAGTAAACGTTTAAAATGTAATAACGTAGGTATAGTACGGTCGACGAGTCTTGCCCGACCTGAAGTTGAGCTTTTGAACTTTTGTGCATTGTTCCCTTGGTGAGTAAATATTAAATAGCGAAAAGTAAAAAAAAAAACTTAAATCTGCGCATCGGATTGGTTCCGAGTCAGCAGTGGCCACGACTCGTCGACCATGCTATATAATCATATTTGTTAAATAACTCTTAAGGTAAATATAATACCTGGAACATAGTAGCAGCCGGCAGCAGCTGGCACACCGTGACTTCGGTTATGCGAACTTTGCCTGTGTACATGAAATACACCAGCCAAGCCATAGCGGACGGACAGACACCCTGGAGACGAACTCGAGACATTTCACTCTCTTTGAGCCCGCTCGTAAACATTGCCTGGTGACGACATAAAAATAAATTTAGCAAAAATAATCTATAGTATTGAGGCCGGTCGTGGCGCAGTGGCACGAGGTGTGACTGCAAAACCGACTGGTTGTGGGTTCGAATCCCATTCGAGGATGCCTCCAGAATTCGGCAGATAGTGGGGAACGGAGTGTCTAGGTTCCCTCTGCCTACCGTGCTATGTGCGGGATAAAACGTGAAGCTGATTTTTATTTCTTACGTAGACTACTTCCCCCAATTTCAGTTACTGGTTACGTTACGTACTACATCCATGTTTTCCTTTAAATTAATTTTTTCTAAGTTCAAATTAGGGTAGTAAGCTGTTTATTTAAAAAATATTTTGTTTTATTTTCATAATATTAGATTTATTCTATGATTGATCCCATAATGTTAATTACTTCTACGAAGCCAAAGCTACTTTTTTGTTTTTTTTAAGTTTTTTAAAGTCTATTAATAATATTAGAGTTATTTAACACTAGTACTAGTACAATCGCAATATTAAACTAAGTATATTATTTTTTTAAGTTAACATGGTACTGATATTTGATCTCCATCGTTTCTAATGTTAAGTTTATTGATAAAATTACTTAAAAGCCTTTGAATTTCATTGAATTCGATGATAGTTCAAAACTGCCCCATATATGTTCAAAGCTACCCCGGAAGGGGGGCAGCTTTGAACATTTGACTACTGCTACTAAAGTTGATATTGCACCTTTAACTTATATATTTTTCTACATATGATGCTACGATTTTGTGGCGAAATTGTGAAATAGTAAAGAAGTTAAAAACTGTAGAATTTTTAGATATGACACAAAGTTTAAAAATCGTTCGAATGTGCCCCCCTCTCCCCTACTCTACAATTCTTGATTGGAAAATTTAAAAGATGCCACAACTTATACATGTATGTATGTATGCTTATATGTATATTATTAGATAGTATTAAAATTTGTATTTTTTATTAAATTTACAATACCATATGATATTTGAAAGATTTGATAAGTAATTGGCTAATTTTACAATATGATTTTCACGATGATGCACCGAAACTAAAACATTCCGTGAGCGGCAACTCAAAACAAATATTTATATAACTTTGCTTTTGTATAACTAGCTGTGACTTATACTTTATAAATATATGTAAAATTAGTAAGCATTTACCTTAAAATATGGACTTCCCGCGGCTAAAACTACTTTGTGGACGTGAAACAATTCCTTTCCGACTTCTAGAACTACATCGGTGAGCATGTGATGTGATCGCATTGTGAATAACATCTGAAAAAAAAAATGGATAGGAAAATAAAACATCCATACTTAATAGTAATTTAAAGATAACCTAAAACGTCATAAATTGTACATTTAGCTTTAGCTTTTCAATTCAATTTTTTTTAAATGATAAAACAATTTTTGTGATGATGGGTGGCGGAACAACGGAAAGGAACTGAACGTTTCACTTGTCGTCCTGGATAAAGGCTATGGGAATCAATTTTTCCCATGAGTGTGGATTAAACTCCCCTCCTTCGATTATTACCGCGTTTACATTCAGATGTTTTTCCACTGCGCCACGATGCAAATTTATATGATCATTTATTATCTTGTTTGCAAATGATATTAAGTTTCTTTAAAAATGTTTAAAAATATTTAAAAAATAGTTTCTCTCTTGCCAAACGATAATTCTTAGTAATTATCTTTGGGTAGCGGAAATTTTTAAAAATCTCCCTACAGTGATGCTAACAACATAAATAAGTTGTAACAAGCGTATAAAAATTTCGACATAGCTTGGCGAGAACGCATGGCTTAGTGGTCAGAGCGCCTGGTCGGTTTCCAGGAGGCACGGGTTCGAGTCCCGCTGCGTTCAAATTTTTATACGTTTTCTAAATAAGTATTTTTCTTTCCTAAGTGTGGAATAACACTTTAAAAATGTTTAAAAATGATATTAAGCTGTTAAGCATTTTTTATGGAAAGGCTTTAATATATTTTTAAAATTTATGAACAGTGAACTTTGATCGAAATTTTATCATTAAATACATAAGATTTTTGCTTCCTGCTTATCAATGGTTGGCAAATAAGTTATAGATTAGTGTAATGTATCTCTTAAATAGATACTTTAGAGAATTTTAGTGTAACAATTTTTTAATGTTACACATGTTGTGTATTCAGTGATAAGATGTTATAATAATGGTCAAAAGGAAAACATAATAATTCTTTTTTCAAAAAGTTTTCTTTTGTTTTCTTCTCTATCAACAGTTAAGAAACGATTAACGACTAATACACATAAATACAGTTTCCAAAAAAATAAAACAATCTGTACCACATTGTGTAAGTAGTCAAAAGAATATGTACCTACTAGAAAAAAAACCTTTTTTATTTTTTTTTAAAAGTTAATAATATACAAAAAAAACATGACATAATGTTCAATAACATTAGCTCAACGACTATTCACAGGAATATACCTATTAGTTTTTTAAGAAACGAAGGCAAACTTTAGTTTTGAATATACTTCGATTTTTTTACATTTTTGAGAAATAATAAAGTCAAGTTGATTATAATGGACGACGTGAAAGAATCCAGAGACCGTAACATTTGGCTCTCCGTTCTCTCTGGCCACCCCGCTATGGATAAATTATAAAGAGCGTTTTATTAATATTAACACGTTAACAATAAGTGTGAACGAGTTTAAAAACACTTTTTATGTGGTGAAAATACATTTTGTTTTAAGTAATTTTTACTTTTAACACATACTTTGATAAAATTTATTGAAAATACTGATCTCACTAACATTTATTGCTCTTTAATGTTTAAATTGATGTATAAAAATACTGGTTAAAAATATTATATGTAATTAAATTTCTACAAATAATATTATATACAGCGTTGTAAAGTAATATTTTGCAGAGTCATGGCGGCTTGCGTTATTTCAACATTGAGCGATAAGACGATAACTTTAGAAGCGAAGGTATAATATTTAAATATTTTCAATGACAAAAAGTATTTTTTAAAATAAAAATATTTTATTCCTTTAAAAAACAAATAGTCGTAAGTTGAGGAATTTTAAATATATACTATATTTTTTTTTTCTTAAATAGGAATCATAAACTTTTTTAGCAACTCATAATTTATCGCATTATATTTATGTTGGTAGACAGTATTTATCCTAAAGTATATATTTACCATATCAGACACTAAGTGTTAAAATTTGCGAATATACAATAACATAACCATCACCGGTGACAACATATTTTTTTAGTTTTACACTGTATTGCGGAACCTGGGAACCTACTGTTAAGATACTCCGTTCTCACTTAGAGACTTCCGTTCCCCACTTTCAGCCAAATTCTGGTGGCGTTGCGTGTTGAGTGGCGGAACTCAACGCCGCGCTTTGCCTCGTTACCAGAGCGAGGAAATGTTGTTTAACAACCAAACTTACAAATTTTTCACAATTACAATAGAAATAGTAAATTTAGTATTTTGTTTGCCTGCACTTATTACGCCGGGATAGTTGTACGAGGCAGTATCACAATATTAACGTCCTCAAAGAAATAATAAGATTGCATATTTTTCCGTCTTATAATAATCCTTATAACAAAACTAAACAAACCTAACAAGTGTGAAATAAAAAAAATATAAAGACCATAAAACCCGACTGCATAAAACTAACTAAAAAGAAAAAGCTAGCCCAATAGTTCAATAGGATTCGGTCGGGACCTATAATTCTTCGAGCCCTGTTTGAACTATTGGGTTTGTTGTTTGATTTATAGTTTTATGCAGTAGAGTTTTAATGTTCTTTATATTTATATTTTAATTTAAATAATATTTGTATCTAAAACACGTAGACGGTCATAAAAATTATAATAATCTTAATAGCCTTATTGAGTGATCTTGAGTGATGAAAGAATGGTAAAAAAGATTTATGACGGAAAAGCGAGTGATAAGAGAGGCAGCCAGTGACCGCGGTTGACATTCGAAAACACAACATCAAAGATATTGGAGGAAGGTCATGTAAAAAGCATGAAGATCCTTCGAAGGGCACGTATCAAGAGGTTGGTGACAGTGGACGAGGTGAAAGAGGTACGCAGAGACCGTTGCGTTTGTTCTCACTGATTACTACTGAAGCTAGTTTAGTTTAGCTAGTTTAGTTTTTTTATGATATTTTTAAAGTGGTAGTTGTGTAATAATCTTCAGTCAGGGGAATGCTATATATATTTTCCTTTCCTGTTCTGATAGACAAAATGCGCCGTTAAGCTCTGCTACTACACAAGCTGTGTTTCAAATTGGATCGGAATGTGGAGAATGGAGTAATAAGTATTATATTCTCTCTGCCTACATTGTTATATGTTGAAAAAAAACATAAAGCTAAAAAAAGTCTTATTCATTATCTGTTCTGTCCCTGGAAAGTTTTTTAAGCTGATGTCACTATTTTGCTACGATTACATTATGATAAAAATCTCGCACATTCATCATCTCTAACAAAAGAATAAATAACGCACATTGTTATTATTATTCTTCATTGATATAAATACATCAATTATTAATTTGTAATTTTGAAGTTTTCTTATTAAAATTAATTAAATCAAATTAAATCAGCTTCACGCTGTATGCACACAGCAGAGTAGGCAGAGGGAACCTAATGTTAAGACACTCCGTTCCCCACTTTCTGTCTAATTCTAGCGGTATTGTGTGTTGAGTGGCAGAACTCAAGGCCACGCTTAAACTTGATACCAGAGCGAAGAAATGGAAATATATATTTAAGTAAATATTTCATCTTCTCGGGTGGGGATCGAACCACACAACCCAGTCGGTTTTACAGTCACACCTCGTGCCGCTGCGCCACGACTGGCCCAAATTGGCCTTGAAAATAATTGCTGTTGCAATTATAATAGATTTTGACAATGTGTTATATTCTACCTATGTAACTGGTACTTTGTTTTGATACTTACTTGAAATTAAATTAGATAAACAAACAAAGAAAAAGTCATAAGACAAACATTATTGTAAGTGGAAATTTTGTTTAAAGCAGAGTTTTGGTCACTTACAATATGAATGAATCGATGTTCTGACGCGACACGCTGTGCCTCAAGATATAAGATAAGGTTTCATGATAATTAAATAAGGGTACACGGATTAACAGTTATTTGTCACGTTTTACTCTTTAAGGTTCCCCACCCAAAAGGTAAAACGTGACAATTACTAGGACTCGGTTTCATGTTACAGCAATTGTATAGTTTCATTAATTAATTTTATTGTTAGTAAAGCAATATTTTTGATTCCTTACATTTAATGCGTAACTATTTGATGCAAGCAATTAGTTTAAATTAAATAAGAGACTATACATTCTTGTATGTTGTAGTGATTCTCAACCTTTTTTGCGGCACGTATTTAACGATTTCAAAATTTGGCGGAACACAAAGAAAAAGATAGAAAATATTTACTACAACACACTGCATAAATAGTTTTTTAGCGTATTTATACATCTGTTACGATTCCGTAACGTATTTTTAATAATATCACTCCATATTTTCTTAAAAATAAAAAAAGTATTTATTCTTTATAAATTAATTAATAAGATTATTTTATGAACCTAGTATTAAAACACTTCGTTCTACGAATAGCTTCTAATTTCGACATATTTCGTGTTAATAAGTAACAGAAATCCCAATTTGACGAAACCAGAGCGGAGAAAAGAAAATATTGAAATTTGAATTTATTACCACGAGGGAGAATCGAATCCATAATCATCGTGTTTAGTTGTAATTAGACATCGGACAATAGTGACCACTAACTTAATACAAAACTTACTTAGTACAGTAATGGCAAAAAATTATATCAGCATCCTTATTTGGCGCGTTTACCCTAAATTAAAAGCTATTTGGCGAAAGATAATGGCACATAATGTGACAACAAGTTTTTATCTTTTTTTGTTGTACGTACATATACGATTAGATCAGCTGACAATTGACATACAATGACAATCGATAATATTTATGTTTAATTAGAAAAATTAATAAGGTCAACATTATTTTTGCTATTGTAAGTTATATAAACTAAAGGTATATTTTCATAAGGTATTTGATATTCATAGACTTATTTCTCGGCAAATCGACCTTGTGCACGGCCACTAAATAGAATTTCTTTAATACTTAAATAAGAGTCTTCATTTTATAAAGGGATTAAGTCTTATTATCATAGGAGTCTGTTTTTGTCTAATGTAAAATAATAAAATAGAAAAGAAATAACTATATTGCAATTGCGGATAAGTTTCATTAAAAAAATATCAAAATCATCAAACCAGACAACAATATAATTACCTATGTCGATTCATTCAAGAGGAATCTATCTTATAATATAATCTATCCATTGACTATCTTACAAAACACCATCAGGCTACTCCTGGAGTATGCTTTATGCCGATGACATCATGTTGGCAAATGCTTAATAGCGATCCAAAACACCCTAAATTACTGGAAATAAGCTATAGATGAAAATACCATATGCTAATGCGCCGGCCATTGAATATCTACATTGCAAATTCTTTGACTATCCACTACCTATCATTTCCCTAAACATCGACGGAGAACCGTTATCGAAGGCAAACACATTTAAATACATGGGGTCAGTGCTAAGTAAGGATGATCGATGTCGATGCGGACGTTAAGCATAGGGTAAATACTGCCTGGCAAAAATTGGGAATGCTCTCCAGAGTATTATTTAAACCAATTATACCAATACAAATAAAAGATAAAGAGTACAAAACAGCAGTAAGACCAGCTATGATGCATGGTACAGAATGTTTGAATCAACCATCAAAAAAACAACATAAAAAAAAAATGCACATAAACGAAATGAAAATGCTACGTTGGGCAGCGGAAGTCAAAAGATTTGATAAAGTACGAAACGAGTACATTAAAGGGTCATTCAATGTCGCACATCAGTGAGTGCGACTTTGAATACAGCGATAGTAGATAAGATGGTGGATAGTAGCTTGCGATGATACGGGCATCTGATCAAAAGAGACGCATGTAACGTCGTAAGAAGTACCCGGACTATACACAAAAAAGGGTAAAGGTAAGGGTAAAGTGGTGGACAACCGTCCCAAAGATCTAGCGAAGAGATATAGGGGCAATCCAAGATCGTCTGACTTGGCGCCTTTATATGAGGAGGGCCGACCCTAAATAACAGTACTGTAACTTACAATAATAATACATAAATAATGTATCAAGTAATACACGAAATAAGACTTCAGTTTACCACCTTACAGGAAATTTTATATTCTTAAGTTTTATAGCATCGGCATCGGACAAATGTTTTCGAATAATTTAACTAGGATATCATGTAGAATAAAGTGTTTTACAAATTTTTCCTGTATAAACGAAAAACAACTTGTCTATCATATGACTCACTTGTAGATAATGTATTATATTTAATTTAAACTTCTCTCTAAAATTAAAAGAAGGAAAACCTTTTTATTTAAATTAGTCCTATTTTTTTAATAAATAATGGAAATATACTTTTTATCTGAATTAAGTTTTACATAAATTAAAATATTTGTGCGGTAGAAAATTGAGAAATCTCTCTAGTTGATCCGTATCCAGAAGTAATAAAGCTGGGAAATGGCATGACTCACTATGATATTTACAACTATAGGCTTCCCTATACAATATGTCCGGCATCTTGCTGGTTACTCACTTACTATAAAATTAACACATATTTGTCCTACTTCACACTTTAATATCTCATTCAGTTTGACGTTCAAGGTGAATTACCTTTATCACAGCAACAAGAACGAGTTAGCTGTCCGTGCGGCCACGGTTAAGGACAGATAATGTTAAAATTATTTGACTGATAACGTAAACCTTTTTTTTCATAGCATTAATGCTTACCTTCATAAAATCAGGAACGTAATTTCCAAGACAAAAGGTCATATCACCAATATCATTGCTTCCCACGTAGGGTCCTTCAAAAAGATCACAGTTGATCGGCGGCATATCGTCTAATAAATTACGCCCAATGTCATCTTCTTTCTCCATTTTACCTGAGAACAATATATTAAGAAATTTTAGTAACCAAGGAAATCTTTTTATATTTTTTTTCGTTATGGCGTCTAAAGAAAGAAGAAAATTCTTTTTGAAATTGTTAATGAAATATAGATAAGTGTTGTCTAAAATATTTTTATTCTGCTAGTTACCTAGTACAGTAATTCTAATATATTAGAAAAATACAAAGCAGATTAAGGATTGTAATCCTGCAATATCACTAATAGTGTGAAAGCCAAAAGGGCCTTTTTTGTTGCTGGTTATATTATCTCTAAAATACAAGGTTGTTCGGCCAACGCAACAAACATACATTATGTTTTCTTCCCTAACATTTTTAAGTGAACGCTCATGAAATAACGAAAACCAAAAAAAAGTATACCGATTTTATTACAGTTTCCACTATTGTATTTTCGCAAGCTTGCTTTAACGTTTAGTATTTATTTTATTTCAATCGGTTCATAAATAACAAAGTTATGTCAATATAAAGAATTGTATGCCACAATATTGCAACAATATAAGTGTTTTATTCAATTGACTGAAACTTTTGCAATCAATGCACGGATTTTAACTTTAAAATATACATACTAACAAAAAATATTAGACCACGAAATTAATTCACATGAGAAAATAAATAATTGTGTACTACAAGCGGATGAAGCCGCGATGGCTAGTATATAAAAAGCAGTAAGTCATGATTATTTCTTATTTAGTTTTTCGCTGTTTGTTTCTATTTTCTGTAATCATTAAACGGTGTAATTTGATTGATATCATGTCAATTGCAATACTTAAATAGATTTGGAGATATTAATTCAATGATTTAATTGCCTTATATTTCTTTTAATATTTTCTATATGCGGGATCCCGCCGGATTTACATTTTGTAGCTCCTCAACTACCGAGATTGAATAAAGGTTGTGGAATTATAAGCTCTAAGCCGACACAAATCTACGTAGTACATATGTTTAATGATTAATCTGTTTTGTAAAAACGAATAAATGCAAAGCGACTCCACTTCCTCGGATGATAAAATTGTGTAACGTACGCAACGAAAGGTACCTATACAAGTAATTCATTTATATTAAAATACTAGCGGTCCGTTTGCGGCTTCGCTCGCTTCAACTACATAATTACGAATTTAGCAATCTGGATTACTTTAGTTTTTTAATAATAATATAACTTTAATAACAATATACATATATATATTGAAAAGTTATATTTCAGTCAAATTAAATAAAACAGTTATTTATAACATTTTTGTCAGACAACGTTCTTTAAAATGGTATATCTTTTTTACTTATATACCGATTGTAATAAAACAAATACATTTTTAGTAGCGAAATATGAAGAATGTAATAAATTTTGTTTAGATTCGTCCGGATTCTCTAACCCCAATAACGCACAGAACAGATTGTATATTTCGTATCAATAATTTATTCAATTAAGCCTAATCATAAAAAAGTCATACAAAAAATTCAAATTTATTAATAATTGATGTACAATTAAAACTTTTCCACTCACCTAGACATTATTGCAACATTTATTTTCTGTTGCACTTAAATCCAAAAAATAAATGCACTTTATCACATGAAGTATTTCATTAACACTTTTATTATATTATTGAATACGTGATTGTTCAAACACGATCGTTCTGACCGCTGCCACCTTAACGACTGCTCAAAAGCATCACGAAAACGTAACACTAACCTGACTCAGCAAAATATTTGTACGTTACGGGATCTTATCGGAAAACAACAATAGTCACCGTTAGAATAAATTTCATTGGTGAGTTTAAACTCACTTAATTAAAATTAAAATATTGTTATTCATTTATTTGTAATGTAAATAAGTAATGTTGTTACCCACTGCCACACTTATAGCATCAGTGGCATAGTAGGCTATGATGAAAATCACAGTTTTGATTTGTGCATCATAGTCTTTTTCTGGTTTTACCAGCTGGTCTTTTTAAAATTCATGAAGAAATCATTTCTTCTCCTATTAAATAAATATTGATTAAGGAAAAGAAATTGTAAATTTTGGTGAGAATAAATAACAATGTGACTTACAGCTTGTTAAGATACTCTGTTCCCTACTTTCTGCCGAATTCTGTAGGCATTGCGTGTTGAGTGGCAGAACTCAACGCCGCGCTTTGCCTCAACACTAGAGCGAAGAAATGAGAATATAAATTTAAGTAAATATTTCATCTCCACAAGTGACCGATCGAATCCACAACCAGTCAGTTTTACAGTTACACATTGTGCCCCTGCAGCTTGACTGGCCTCAAGTAAGCTCAAAGAAAGTTTTTTCAATTATTTTTTTCAATTGCTATTAAAGAGAACCCTTTCTGTAGCAGGAAAAAAACATTTCATTATCTTAAAGATCCACGAAGTCTTGTTTTCATGCCATCAAAGAGGTTTGTCTGTATTATTAGTGTGGGTTCCTAGCCACTCTGGTATGGTATGGTATGGTGGAAATGAAACTGCAGACTTGTATGCTAAGAATACTATTGTGTGTGGTACCCTAAAAGTAAAGTTCCCCATCCCCTTAATGTTAACTGTGCTCTACTGGCACGCCTAAAAGTCATAATATAAACAATTAAATCAATTAGATAGGTGGTGGTAGGTGGTAGGCAAAATGTGCTCTGCTTGAAAAATATTGAAAATGTAATAATAAAATATGCATCATAACTATATTTTTCAGATATTCCCACCTGAAATTAAAACCTGTGATCGTCTACTACCTGCCCTAATTCTTAAAGTGGTTATCAGTTGGGGTTTAGTTTTTCAATTTAATTTTTATTTAAGGGTTTTATTTAGAGATAATATGATATTTACGGAACCATTTTACAGTTTCTTTGTTTAAATTTTACTGTATTGTACAAATGATTTCCAATTATTGAGGGCAACGAGTAAATTGGCAAGCAAAAGGGAACAATTTATGTATTTTTGAAATTAAAATGTGTTAATTGAGATTTTTTATTTGATACAATAATAAAATGTTCATTTTTTTAATTTAGCATTTTTGCACTTTAGATGGTGTCACATTTACAATTTAATATGATGTCACATATCCTCTAATCATTGGACAATAGAAACAATATCTCATTTGTCAAATTATGATAAATATTTCAGAACCTTCAGGGGAACAGATGAACATACGTACCAATCAAAATCATAACCTTCCTTTTGGTTAAGCTTTAGTCAGTTAAAAATATGCTATTAACATTAAGAATTATTTAAATATGCAAATTTGTATAAAAATATGCAAATTCATATAAATCTGATCTCTAATGGTGACAAATATTTTATATGACAAATATTTGTCTAAAATTATCAATAATCTCTGCACACTGGATTAGTTTCCTGTTGAATTTGAATGAAACTAATTTAATTATAGCATTTTATATTTATATTTTTAGCTGCATTCCGCATATGGTAAAAGGGAGCATAGCATTTAGTTTTTTGACACTCAACACACAATGTCTCAAATTGAGTAGCTTGTAAATGAAATATCTTAATACTAAGCTACCCTCTGTTTGTCCCTTGCTATAAGCAAGATACACATGATTTTAATAAAAACTATGTAGTGTGAAACAAAACATATTGTATGAAACAATTAAATTTTTATACAAGACACAAGTTATTATAATATAAGCTTATTGAAAAAATAACAAAAAGAAATAAGGTTAATCATAGTTATAATTACGTAAAGAATGCTATTTACCATAACTATTGTACTTACTAAAAAATAAGAAGTATTTTTACATAAATAAACAATTTTTATATTCATTGCTATTGAATAGGATGTTATTTTACTTACATACATATATACTAAATTAATAAATAACTAAATACTAAATACACCAGATATATACCGTTAAATATATTTTCTCTTAATTTATATCAAACAAGACACTTAGTAGCGCTGGTATACATATATTACATTCTACGCATATCTAACCATGTTTATATATTTTTCATATTAAAATTGTTGACCTTTTTGTATATTGATAAAAAAACTAAATCAATTTTTATGGATATGATACTTACCCTTTTTCTTTTTAATATTTTGATATCACCACAATTTAGCACTTACTTAATTATTTTTAACTTCTCTCGAAGTACAATTTTTTATTGCCACTAGCTCAAATACTACACGGAAAACTTAACAATATAATTATCATTTACTTTTGCTTATTAGAATTAATATGGAATGTTTCTTTAGAACAAATATTATTTATACCGATATATTTTAATAAAAATGCAATTTAACTCACAAAATCACTATTTCCGTGACTATGAAGTATGACTGATATCAACTGACAACTACTGACATAATTTTAATGTCATGGCTAATGACAATCACAATGCAATGGTTCTGTTAAAAGTGACTTTGACATAAATGATAAAATTGTACATATTATTAGTTATTACCGTAACTTAACAGAATGTTTAAATTAATTTAAAAAATATATCAAATTAACATTTTAAAAATGGATATATTTAGTATATACTAACAAATCAAAATCATTTATGGTGGGGCACATTTAATTTAATAAATATTATAATTTTTTTCTGCTGTAACATATAATCTCCCCAGTACAGCTCACTAACTGTATATATATTGGGGAGTTATTTTAGAACTTACTAGATGTACAGTTAGTAAACTAACAGTTTAATAAATATACATATAATATATAGATTATAAGAAATTAGCAGATTAAATATCATGTTTATTAACTGATTCAGAACTCACTAACTCAGTTACCAAAATGACATGCTTGGCTTGGCTTCCGATCTGTTCACACGTTGGTTTCAGCTCACTCATGACTTCATGTCGAATGGATCTATTTACTGCACAATATTATAGTTAATAACAAGCAAATAAATAATAGTACGTACCTACTAGTTTATTATAATATAAGCCAAATAATTAAAAAAATATATTTATAAAAACAAAAAACCCGACTGCATAAAACTAAAAAGAAAATAAACAAGCCCAATAGTTTATTAGGATTAACGGTCGGGACCTCTTTAAATAATGCGGGGTTCGTGGTAAAAAAATATTGATTGAAGAATTACTTATAGGTCCCGACCGTTAATCCTAATTAACTATTGGGCTTGTTTATTTTCTTTTTAGTTTGCAGTTGCAGTTTTTATGCAGTCGAGTTTTTTGTTTTTATAAATATTTTTTTATTTTTCACTTTTTTGTTAGGATTCATTATGGTAATGATAATCATGATATACCTTTTTGAAATTCTCGTATTGAGCTCTTGAATTTGATACCCATATTATGGTATTCGAAACGAAAAAAACATTTTCACTAAGTCCAATGGCGTCCGACAGCCGCCATGATTGTTTTCTTTTAACGTCATCTGTCTAAAAACACTTGGGCTGCTAATACGAATCTAACAATACCACCAAATCCGTTCAACGGTTCTAGAATATTACATACATACATACGCGCGAAGAACATAACCCTTCCTTAGCAGTCGGGAAAAAATAAACACGGATAATAAATGAACTAAAATATATACACAAATTGTGACTGTAAACGCGACTGGTTGTGGGTTCGATCCTCACTCGTGGAACTGAAATATTTATTTAAATGTATATTTTCATTTCTTCGCTCTGGTGTCGAAGCAAAGCGCGGCGTAGAGTTTCATCATTCAACGCGCTTTGCTTCCAAAATTTGGCGGGAAGTGGGGATCGGCCTATCTTAACTCTAGGTTCCATCTGCCTATCCTGCTGTGTGCGGAATACAGCGTGAAGCTGATTTGATTTTTTTAAAATTCTTAGTATATTATTTCATTGTTAACTCAGAATAAAAGTTAGTTAATGTTTAGTATTTCTCTAATATTATCTTGTAAATTGTTATAATATTGTGCGACAAATTACCTCCACTTGGCTTAACGAACTGAATACGCGCTTTGAATTATGTTTAAAACCACCACTGCCCCTGATCGGAAATAGCTCTCACAAGCCAAGGCAAATTAGTTCCGAGCTTCCACACCAACACAAACACCAATATGTAAACATCCCGTTTGTCGTGGCTTGTGATGACTTGCGAGAGCTTATCGCCGATCCGGACCAGTTTCGGTTTTTGAACACAGATGAAAGTGAGTTTGCGGCAAACGTTTGCGACGTGTTTATTAGAAGTGTTAGTTTTATTATATAGCTGATAAAATTAACATTTGATCTGTTCATTTTTTAGAACAACTTAGCGTTCATTTTTCATGCATTCTTTCTGATCTTCTCTTTTGAACGATCGCTCCGTTCGTGTTCATTCGCGTCAAAAGGTCACAACTGTCATATAGATAATAGGTATAGGGACATCTCACCCACACACACTCTTTAGTCTGGCCGCACACGTACAAAAATATTGTCAATAAAGTACGTATTGTCAATTGATTGATTTTTAATATTCAGAGATTCAGAGGCAGAGAGAAGCACGATAAAAACATTGAAATAGCGAAAATAATGTTGTTATTACTACTACCACAAAAAATACAATATTTAATAGAGTGTATTTAATCATGGGAAACTAATATATCTATTGAAGAACATTGCTATAAAGTCAAGAAAAATAGTACGTAAAAAAAGCTGCTCGATATTTACAAAAAAAAAGTAATTTTTGAAATCATCCTCCGTTAGTAAAATTCGCTTCACGCTTTATGCCGCACACAGCAGGGTAGACAGAGGAAACCAAAGGCTATAATTTGATTAGTTACCATAATAAAGAGACTAACATTCTTTACCATGCTATTAAGCAGTGGTTCGTTGAA
This sequence comes from Heliconius himera, assembly GCA_021202915.1. Lineage (NCBI taxonomy): Eukaryota > Metazoa > Arthropoda > Insecta > Lepidoptera > Nymphalidae > Heliconius > Heliconius himera. The sequence continues at coordinate 87,681 of JAJHJA010000931.1, forward strand.
AACAATATCTTTGCCATGTTCCTCATTTTCTACCGAATTCTGGAGGCTTTGTGTTTTCAGTGGTGAAACTCAACGTTGCGCTTTGCCTCGGCCCCAATACGAAAATCCAACTCACAACCTATCGCTTTTACGGTCACACTTTGTGCCCCTGGGCCACGAATGACCTCTGTCAGCTGTAGATCATTAATGATATTGAAACGATTAAACTCAGGTATTTTCTCATCCATTCTTTGATAAAAAAATTGTTGCCTTTTTTTGTAAGTAAGCTAAATACATTAACTAATTTTCTGTCTATCTATTTTAGACTTAACCCTTACGCCCAAAAATAAAGTTACTTATTTAAACGAAATGTTGTCAATAATAAAAAAAGTACATCGGACCAGTGGATCCAGAAATTTTAGCGCTTAAACAAACAAACTCCTCCACTTTATTATATTTGTATAGATAATTTGTTTTTCGACCTAAAATATAAAATAGTTAATATTAAATATTAGTACGAACTTCACTCTTAACTTTGAATGATATATTAATTCGAAAAACACTTTCTTGGATGTTTCTATTTTTTTCTTTTTGCTTTTTCTTGGATCACTTTCTTGGATGTTTTTGTTTTGTTTTTTATATTTAATGGGAATAAAATCTTTTAAAAATGTATAATCCTTAGATATATCACATGATAGTTATCACATCAGAATATTTTTAAATCAATAAGAGCTATTGACTCAACTGTGGTGAGTTCAGCTTTCAGCATTTTTTATTCTGTACATGTAGGTTGCAGACTCTTATATGTATTAGTCTGTGTCATAGAAGTAGCATTCTCAGTTCCACTCATATTGTTATGTTAATCTGTGTCATCTTAAATCCATGAATATTCGACAATGGCAGATGCTAAGCAAGGTAAGCTTATTTATTAGATTTATATAGTTGTGGATAGCTTTAATAATAAATTTGAACACTATTTCCATTATTTTTAACATAATCAATATTTGAATTGGTGTCTAAAGTTCGATGCTATTCACACGAGTCGTTAATAACCATACCTTACTGCATCAGCATTTTTTGCTTCAAATTTAGTAAAACAGTAATTTGAAATGTTAATGGCCAGAAGTATAACATTAAACTTTTTAACATATTAACTTGTATACTTATTGAACAAGCACAACCTTTTGAGTATACCGCAACAAAAGTGTACATAACAAGTTAATTTTTGTTTGAACGTTCATTGAACAAATTACTTTATTTGTTCTATTACTTAAGCTATTAAATAAATAATAACATAATCATATAATGTTTTAAAATTTTTCAATGTGCTTGTTTATTGACATGTTTTTAATTTGTAAGTTTATGAAAATCTTATAACAATAACATTATGTTACTTAACTATTTAACATTTTTAGGCAAAACACCAGAAGACTTTTATAATGGATCATCACAATCTCGAGTGGTCCTTGCTAAACCCCGTCTTGGTGGCTTTGGAACTTCTAGTTTTGCATCAAGTTCAAGTAAAAATTGCAATCCATTTGGTAAATAGTCATAATTTTTTATTACTCCAGTACTTTAATGTAACTTTATGAAACTAATAATGTACCAACAACAAAAGTTGACATAAAATTTCTACTTTTTTTATCAAAATGTTTAAATGTTATATTTTAAACATACACCCATTATTACTTATAAAGTTGTAATAACCTTGAAATACAGAACAATATAAATAAAAATATACATAAATATCATCATATGTTACATGGTAAGGCACTATTAAAAATACTAATTGGGTTGTTAAATAAAATGAATCTAAAGGGAAACACATTTGGCAACAATAAGTACATTGATTGATAACATTTCTTATTAGAAATAAAATCTAATCTAAAGCTAATTACATTTTAATTGTACATAATAAATATATTTGAGATGGTTGTAATAAATAAAGTTATTACACTACAATCAAAAGTATTTTGAGGCTCCTAGTGGGACAGTGTTTGACTGGAAACAGGAATTAATTATTTTTATTTGATTTTGCTTGTTAAGTGACAGACATCATTGCAAGACAAAGTACTGCATTGAGGTTTGTTTCTCAACAAGCAAACTCTTGAATTTGTGTCAGTGTCAAAGCATGATGAGTGTTTTCAAACTAGATTTTGCCTGCCCACATGCAGGATACAGTGCAAAGCTAAAAATATATTTTTTTATCACCACAATCCTTACAGGATCAGTCCTTCGTCCGCCACAATTAAAACCAGGGAACAATCCCTTTCTTAAAGTATCTGAAGCAGATGATGCTAAATTAGAAAAAGATAAAGATACAGAAGTTGTAGAGGACAGACTAAAAGAATCCAAAGAGCAAGAAGCACCCAAGTTTGTGCCATTAGGTTCAGGTAGTGCTGCTCCAAGGTCAAACACATCGGTCCCTGCACCCGTACAACCAGCTACTAGTGCATCTTCATCAGGATTTGTGTTCGGACAAAATTTAAGTGAGAGGGTTGTCATAAAAGAAAATGTTAATAATGGAGAAGCAACAGTGGACCACAGTTCGTCAAATGGTGCTTCTGAATTACTGTTTACAAGTGCAGCAGCTTCTGTGAAAGAGAATAATCAAGTCAGTAATATGTTTTATGCATTAGTTAGTATATATAAAAAGTACTATTTTTTGTTAATAATTATTTTTGTCCTTAAATAAGTAAATGAGATGAGTCTCATATTTATTTGAGGCCAGACTTGGTGCAGGGGCATGAAGTGTGACTGTAAACTCAACTGGTTGTTGTTTCAATCCCCACTCAATGAAATTAAATGTTTATTTAAATGTATATTTGCATTCTTCAGTCTGGTGTCAAGGCAAAGCGTGGCGTTGAGTGCCGCCACTCAACATGCAATGCCTTCAGAATTCGGCGGAAAGTGGGGAACAGAGTGTCTTAACACTAGGTTCCTACCCTGCTGTGTAAGGGAAACAGTGTGAAACTGACTTTTAAATAAATAATTGTGTAGTTCAAGCTGGCGAAGTTATGAGTGGATCCTTGGTATAGTATATATACTTTAATTATTACAGCCTCAAGATGAAACAAGTGAAAGTGGAGAAGGTCTAGCGGCAGCGGCGGCGGAGTACGAACGCTCCCACGCCAGACCTCCACCGCCCGCTGCCTATTGCACTATGACTGGGGAAGAAGACGAGATTAATATTTTACAGGTAATTGTTGTACACATGGCTGTGGGTACAATTTCAAAGTTTAAAAAATGTTTTTTTGACCCTAAGCGCTATTTTTATACCCCTCACATGTGATGCACATCCACAGATATAATTTCACATTCACACATGTAAACATACATCAATACATGTGATTACCCATAAAAAGAAGTAAACGCCAGTACAAAAAGCCGCGTTTAGAAATCAAATAAAATTAATTTTGCTTTGTATTAGGGGTTTTATTAATTTTTAAAAACAAAGAATATCATTGACATTGACAGTTGAAATTTAAAAAATATTTTGTTGTATAGGAAACAATATAGCAATGGTTACTTCAAATGGTTTAATGGTTATTTGTAATTTTATATTATCTTATAAAGTAACCTTCAAATGTACGATTGTATATTTTTTTCCTAAAATGTTGTTTTGGTATTAGACAGTAATTATTGTGATTACTTTTTAAACAGAATACTAAACTATCAAAAAATTATGATTTTACGGCAAAACGATGATTTTAGGACAAAACAAGGTTCACATTGTTCCTATGCTCCCAGCATTACAGTACTCTCCTTATTTGTATGATATGTTCCTCAATCAACAACAATTGAAACTAAGAATTTAAGAAAAAAGTATGTGCATTTTTTCTAAATAAGTATTTTTCTTTCCTAAGTGTGGAATAACACTTTAAAAATGTTTAAAAAAAAATTAATAATTTTTTCAATGTTCTTAATTTATACTGACCAGTATCAAAATCCTGCCCGACATAGTTAGTACAACTCCATACCTATCCATACCTATATTATAAATTCGTAAGTAACTATCTGTTTATTTGATATTGTTCGCAAAAATTATCGAATTTAGTGTAGAAAGGAGTTTAGTTATTTCATACAGTATCAATGTACGCGCGCAAGGAAAACGTGTAAAAAGATTTTTCCCGGATAATTCAGTAACATAATCACAACTTTCAGTGATCGGAAAGTTCAGTAAAGATTAGTTCAGTTGTTCTGCACATTAGCTCAGGGAAATAGAAAGACAGACATATAGACACAAAAAATATAAAATTATTTTTTATTGTATTTGAGTTTGCACTTGCAAAAACATAGCACAACACATTTAATTTTATTACTTTTAAATATTTATTTTACTTTGATAATATTGATAATGTAGCTGGTTTAGCTTAGTTTTTTTTATTAATATTTTACTTTGGTTACGTTCACTTATTATTTTTGTTTTTTTTTCATTAGTTGCATATTTTTTTCTAATAATAAGAATTTTCTCTACTTATTATTCTTTTTCGGATTATTATGATCATTTAGGCTTATATTTTCTTACCAATCCTATTAAAAACTGAAAACAAGCGGAAGAAGCCGCGTCCGGGTCCGCTAGTCTTTATGTAAAAAAAACAGTTTTTATCTATCTATTTATACATTCCTAGATATCCTGTCGCCTTTTCGCGTGGGAAAGCGGTAGCTGGCGTGAGAGGGGGCGTGGGGTTCTTCGACTGAACGACGCAGGGGGGGCCATCGCTGGAGGGGGGCAAGGGACAAGAGGGGGGCAGGGGGCAGGGGGAGCACGTCTAGTAGCGCGGGTATCGGGATCACTACGCGTAGTATTGAATACAAAGCTATGGCCAGAAATGGTGGTGGAGAGAGCAGGGAACAAGTCATTGAGGATAACAGCAGCTGATGCCCAACAGCAAGTTAAATTGTTTCTGATTATGGTGAGCTTTTTTTTATTTAATAAATATTTTTTATTTTCCTGACACTATTTTTTTATGTACATAATTGTTTCTTATATTACTAGTCATCCTTACTTGATGGTTAAATTTGGAAAAATCTTAAAATGATCTAATATAAAAAATCCTATTATTCTTATTCTTCATTATAGTCTGCTGTTTCTCTTGTGAATCCGTTATAATTTCTTAGTAGCATTCTACATAATATTTATGTCTTAATCTTGTGAAAAGTTTATTTAACAATATGGATAAATGTTATAAAAATTATAAAATTTCAGGGAGCTCCAGGAGATATTTCACAGTTACATCGAGCACTAATGTCACGTATTTCACTTAGTAAACGTAACTCACTAAGCGCTAAAGAAGACGAAAATTCCCAAAGATCAGCCGAAAGACTTGAAGCCGCCACTGACGAAAATGACTATTTGGAAACGGAAAAATCAGTTGATGACTCCAACCAAGAGGATGAGGACACACAAGCTAGCGATGAAACTGCAAATAGACAAACTATTGACGTTAATAGACTAGAAAGTAGCGAAGACAAGACTGATGATGCAACATGTATGGATGAACATGTAGAAAAAGAAACTAAGGCATTGAAACGGAAAGAGCCAGTACAGGATGAAACGTCGCCCAAAAGACAGTGCCAAGAAGTTTAATTAAGTGGCAGTCTCAGTGTAAATGTGTTAACCTAAAATATGAACATTTTTAATCAATTCCTTGCTAAAAGCTATAAATATAATGAAAATGAGTAGGGGTATTTATGATTAAATTAATATAAAAAAAACAAGCAAAAAATTCAGTTTGTAGTTAGAATTTATGGGACATGATTCTTTTTTAAAATTCCACTTTTCAAATTGTTTGGTTACAAATGTAATATCGTGGGCTAAAAATGTGAACCTGCTAACAGTCTATTAAGCTTATTATCAGGAGAGACAAAAAACGTTTTTAAAAATATGAGTATGTATTATCAAAAAGTTTATACAATAAAAAAAATGATTGTATTCTTTATTATATTAAATAAGATAAAGGTTGATTTTGTAATTTTGTTTTTACAATTTCGATTGGTATAAAAATGTACGAGTACATTACCACAACAAAAATTTAGCAGGTTTACACTAAGCTGAACAAATGCTGAAAATATTGACTTTGGCGATTGTTACACATTCCAATATGAAACGTGAACGAAATAAATTAGCATTCGGCCGAAGCTGAAAACCAAATACATAATATACATGTGATTTATTTTCTGAAATATGATAACAATAAAGAGTTTTACTTTTATGTTTTTTGTTACTTCATTTTTTGATGTTCTCATTTAATCTAAGCAAGGCCTACAAGAGTTGATGATAAAATGTTATGTTCTTTACTATTTCTTTCTCTTTCACATAATATTCAGCCTCTCTAGAGACCTATGTCTACTTGTAAAGCAATGGACGAGAGCAGGTTGATTGATTGAAATAAAAATTCAATAAATAATTTTAATTTCAATCAATCAACCTGCTCTCGTCAAATTCTCGAGGAACTTTTACAAACTTCTCGGTGGAATTCAACGCCGCGCTTTGTTTCGTTACCAGACCAGACCAGACCAGACCAGAGTGAGGAAGTGACAATATTAAAATTTCATTCCCCGGGTTCGAAAGTGGGAATAGAACCTACAATCTGTCGCGGTTATAGTTGCACGCTTATTTTCTGGCGGCACGACGGCCTCTTTAAAAAAATTGTTAATAACTAAACACCAACTTGATATATAACTAACAACCTAGCTGATTTCAATCTACTTAGTCTTGCCATAAATATAGTAACAAAAAAAACTTTTTTATTTGTACTATATTTTATTACTTTTGTAGTGTTGAAGTTTCATATTTTAATATAAAAGCATTAAAAATATATAAAGCTTATTCGAAGTTGTCTGTCCCCATTGGCAGCAATACAGTCCCTTAAAGATTGAGGCCAGTCATCAAGAGCAGCACCCATTCTTTCCATGGGAAAATTCTTCACTGTCAATCGTATGAAGTATGCTAGGGACTCCAAATTATCATAGCGCTTAGAGCAAGTAAAAGTAAAATTAGAACTAGATAACGGCCAGTCGTCAGCTCTCATGAAGTACTGAACGTTCGTTTTTAACCAAGATTGGCTAGATAGAGCTATGAACGGACCATACTTGTTTACTGAACATGGTGTTGTTAAGGAGCTTAATTACCTCCTCAAGAATGATTTTTTGATATCCTTGTGCTGATGTTGTTATCTTTTTTACAAAGCTTTCAGCAAAAATAGGTTAATTTTGTTTGCTAAGATATTGCTTAATTGTAAAAAAAAAATTATCCCAAAATAATCATTTTCTGCAATCCTCAGGTTACCGCAGAAGTAGTTGTTTTGGTTTTATTTTTATTTATTTTATCATCCTATTCTTTTTTTAATTATCAGTTCAGAAATGACCAGTGTGTATCTTATAGGTGGTGGCATGGTCCTAGGCGCTATCTTCATCTCCCCACCGAGATAAAATCTTTTGCTTTCGTTCAGGATTTCTCCGAATTCTTTCCCTTGCTTTGCTTTGATCGCCTTTTTCGTATGTACAATCATGGACGTAGGAAGGAGGGTAGTCTGGTGGGCCGTGAATGCAAGTGCAGGAGATCTAACTTAAACACATGAGGATGTATCATACCTATTTGTAAAACATCAGTCAAGTTAAACATGAACTTACGAAGTTCCCTCAATAATTAGTAAGATATTGAAACATAAATTAACAACATTTTAATATGTCCTGAAATGTAGAGTGCTTATTATGTTAACGACATAATTAGCGTTAAATATAAGCTTTCTGACGATAATTACTTGCTTCTCCAAACAAACACTTTAGTTAGCTAGCTTATATACAGAGTGCTATTAACCGATTTTTTAAATACAATATTTACACATAGATTATTTACATTTTCGACTATTTGAAATGAATTGCCTTGTAGGTTTTTTTTGTGCGAAATATTTATTTGCGAAGACGTATAGTATGTTGTGTCTTTTCTACAACCACTTCTTGAAATGAAAGATTGATTGAGGATTATTTTTCACATTCATAAACTTAATATTGGGAAATTGCATATGAAATTGGCTTTTCGTATGGGAGGAATGTGAAGCGTAAAAGCGTAAATAGGAATGTGAAGCATAAAGTACGAACTTTTGTTATCTATGAACTTGTCTTGTTAATCGTCTGGCCAGATTTGGGAAAACTGTAATGAACGACGCCGGTGTTTACCACTTTGCTTCACTCAGTTGGAGAGGTACCCATCTTTGAAGCTTTTACTCGGACGTGGTTAGCGATGGTTCCGCTTCCACAATAGCCTTCAATTCTCCATTATCTACTTAAGTCAGCCGGCAGTCCATGACGCTAGTTCTGGAGGTCGAAATTTCCAGAACGAAAACGTTGAAACCAAAAACGCGCTGTACTTTTTTTTGTGACACTATCGCCATACACATCATCTACACTTCGATCTCTTTCCGCAGCACTGGTGCCGTGGTGGGTCTCGTACTCGTAAATAACGTGATATTTCAAGTTTTCCATTTTGTAAATCGAATGACGCAATCAGAAGAAGAAGAAAGAGAAGAAGAGAAACAAATGAATGGCGGTTATCGAAACATAAATATCTGTATAAAATTGAATTTGGAATTCCTTACTAATGAGGAGAAATTTGTGATTAAATTGGCCAGTCAATCAAATCAGTCTGATAGCACACAGGTTACACAAATGCATTAAAATATGTTAATTTTGCAAAACATGGAATTCTACCAATAATTCTACTAAGAAAGTTTTTACACCCTGTCGTTTGTACTTAAAATTAAAGAAAATCTAGCAATAACATTTAATTATTTCAACAACTTTATCGCTACCTCTATATTTAACAATTAAAAATTCAAAACATAAAACATTAAAATTTTACTTCAGGTGAATATAAAAGAAATATGTTTGTGTCACTTACACTGAGAGAAACAAACAACATTTTATTAAGATGTATACTTTTCAAGCATTTCGTCCTTACTTTGATGCTATGGCCCGGGTTGGTTATTTTAAAGTTGTTTTAAAGCCAGAAACGAAACGGCAGAAAAAAATACATGATTTTTATAGGGCATTCATGTGGATTGCAGTCCTTACATATAACGTACAGCATATTGTGCAAGCGATTAAGGCAAGTTCTATTAGATCGTTTTATGAATGAGTAAAAATATAAAGGACTATTATAGTTTATGGAATAGATATGTAATGGAGATATTAAAAAAAACCCTGTTTTTCCTTCTATAGTATTTGTTTCGTAAAAGATTTTAGCATTATTTAAATTAGTATGACTGTAAACGCTACGATTGTGGGTTCGACTCCCAATTGGGTGAATGTGTTTTTTTGTCCTTGCTCTGATGTTGAGCTCCACTACTCAACATGTAATGTCTGGAAATGTCTCGAAAAGTGGGGAAGTGGAGAGTGTCTTAACATTAAGTTCCCCCTGCTTAGCTCAATATATTCGGGATAGAGCTAAAAAAATATTAAGTCATGAAGTAAAACTATTTTGGTTCTTTTGATTTTGAATTTATTTTTTGTTTAATCAGGTGAGACATCAAATTGACCAGCTCATTGGAGTTATGTTTCTTTTGTTGACTACTTTGAACACACTTGGAAAACAATTAACTTTCAATTTTCGAGTTCAACGCATCGATAAAATTATTGAAACGATAAATAGTGAGTATTAAAGCAGTAGTAGCCACTATATAGATATAGAGCAATACGTACACGGGATTCTCACTAGACATGTAATAAACGGTAATTTTTTGGTGATAATATTAAAAAACGACAAGTATACATACATATTAACCGAATATGTGTAGTTAATGAAATAATCTTCAACTTTAATTATTATTAAGGTTCAAAATTATTTTGTTTAATTTAGACACATAATTATTAATAATTATTAATATACAATTATTTTGTCTAATTTATATATGTAATAAATTAATATTCTATTATATATTTATTATCATTTTATGGATTCATCATGTGGGTGCGGTGCCATCGCGTAGAGAGAACCCAGGCATCGTTCTGTGTTCTGTATTGTTGTAGTGTTGTACTTCTACCGCGTACGAATTAACCCCTAAATTTTTTCTTGGTCAATTTGACCGTGAGTTACTTAGGGGCCGTTCAAGTATTACGTAAGCAGTTTTTTTGCAATTATTGACTCCCGCCTCCCCTATGTCATCGAAAATAAGCAATTGTCTTACCCCCTCCCCCAATGCTTACGTAAACATTAACATATACATTTTTTAAGGTATTTTTTTATTGATATTTTATTTGTATCTACCTATTTAAAAAGACATGTTCCCACTGACTGAGGTAAGACGCACGCACATCCGTAACCGCTGATAGTAGAAACGTGAAATTTGGACTGATTTATATTTTCGAATTCTGGAAATCCGAAAAGGATGAAATAGGGATTGAAAGTTTGTATAAAAAAAAACTTAAATCAGCACCGATTTTTATAAAATTTTAAATTTAAACTCTTAAAAATATTTCATTGAACACGTCTTTCGTGATTTATGTTAATTCACCCCCTAAGGGTGCAAATAATGGGTTGAAAGTTTGTATAGAAAAATCCTTAAATCGCCACAGATTTTTATAAAAATTGAAATTTAGATTCTTGACGATGTGCTATTCCCGCTAAGTAGATATAATAAATTTATATATTATATTATAAAACGAATAGTTATATCGTCTACCATTCATAGTCTACCAAATATAGCCATAATATATATAAGAAAAATTAAATCACTTCTGCTTACGTAATTACTAGCTAGACCCCCCCACCCCCCATGTCATCAAAAATAAGCAAACCCAAGACCTCCCCGCCCCCCTACAGTGCTTACGTAATACTTGAATGGCCCCTTACCTGAGTACTTATTTACTTTTAGTTTTCATCTTTCTGGATATTTGTTTACCATGGAATGTACGTTCTACTCGTATTACGCGTTTTAGTCTTCCGGTCTCGTTGACGAAACAACGGCGACCAACATTCGAAGGGATTTTGTACTCTTTTTTGCAGGTATCCATCACAAGATTCTAAAATTGGGTAACGCTTTTGTGTAGTTTTTTTAAAGGAGGCTTTATATACTCTATTGATTGTTTGTTGGATGTTATATTTGTCTGTGGTATTGCTACAAAAAGAGTAATTCTAACATACGGATATACGGATACGGATTTCTCCTGGTTATCAACTCGCTTTGCGTTTCTTAGCCTATTACATGCACTTTATACTTGTCGCTGTCGCCGACTAAAAGTCCTATTTATATTTAGGTCTTGAACTTTACTATTTGAACCTAACCATACTCTTACAATCATACTTCGGTACCTACATGTGAATATAAATTTCTAGTCATCAAACAATTATTCATTAAGTGCTTCATTTAGCTTGCTGCTGCATCGTAGTTTATGTAAAAATAATTAATTTAGTAATTTTTTAATTAACTTTGTCATTCAAAATGTAAATGAGGTTTCATTTTAGTGTAGTAGGTAACTAAATTAGTTAACACATAGTTATATTTAGAAAATGTATAAAAATTTTACATAGCGTGATTCGAACCCGCGCCACTAGGAAACTGTACCTACCTTAGTCACACGTTAGTGACTTAGGTCAAAATGTTTCTAATAAATGTTTTCTTGGGCGGTTTCCACTACGTTCAAATATTATACGTTTTCTGAAAACAGAAAAATATATCTTTAGTGTGGAATAACATTTACAAAATGTTAAAAATGTTTCACGCATACTCGTTGAGCTGCTGTCCTACATTCCCTTCTTTTGTTACAGGTCCTATCTTTTCACCGAAAAATAATGAACACGATGCTCTCATAAAAGCAAATGTTAAATATATGACTCGATTTTTAGCTGTTTGTCATATTGGTGGTCTTGCGTGTTCGGGGATTTACAGTATTTGCCCTATCGTAGAAAAGCTTCTGGGGCATGAAGTTTTTCTTACAGCTTTTTTCCCATTTGATGTTAGTGAGTTTATCCCGTAAGTATTTACGTATTTTTGAATAACATATTCAATAATTAGATATTGTAATGACACACAAATTATTATAGATATGTGTGTGTTATAATAATATTTTTTTTGTACCACGCTGTATCCTGCATATAGTAGGGTAGGCAAATATTAAATATTTTATTTCTCTGGATGGGAATCAAACCCACAACCTGTCGCGTTTTCAGGCACGCCCTGTGCCAATGCGCCTCCACAGCCTCAACTTTAATTGAAGTTAGAATTAAGAAAATACTTTTGATAACATTTAAATTAGTAGCAGATCTAAACGATGATTCACGATTTATTCACGCATGATTTAGAAGGTTTGTTTACTTGCAGATTTTTGATAGCTAATTTATATATGGGAATACTAATATGCATGCAAGCGTATGCACACATTACTATGGACTGCCTTATTGTAGCGTTTTATGCTTGCATTAAAAATCAATTGCAACTGTTTCGCTATGATTTAGAACACTTAACGGATGATTTCAAATTACGAAATAGAAATTTAAAATATGTCGACGACGACGACGAACATCGTAAAATATTGCATAATAAAATTGTAGCCTGTGTCAAACATTACGATAAAATTTTTTGGTAATGTTGTTTTGCTTTTATTTTTTTATATATTTTTACTTTATGCTGTATCCCAAAAATAGCAAGATAGGCAGGTGGAACCTGGGAACATAATATTAAGACACTCCGTTTCCAATAAAACACTTCCGTTCCCCACTTTCCATGGAATACTCTGTATCCCTAACGGGGTAGTCAGAGGAAACGGAAAGCCAAACGCTACGGTCCCCGCATACTTCTTTCGCCTCGTCCACCATCACCAACCTTTTCATACATGCCCTCCGGGGGGTCCTCATGCTTTTTACGTGACCTTCCTCCAGTATCTTTGATACTGTTTTCGAAGGTCAACCGAGGTCTCCCCCCACCTCTCTTATCGCTCACTTTTCCGTCATAAATCTTTTTTGCCATTCTTTCATCACACATTCGTTCGACGTGCCCAAACCAGCCAAGCACGTTTTTCTTCATTCTCACCGTGACATCCTCGCTAGTACCTGCCATTCTGTGTATCTTTTCATGTTGGATAAACTTTCCAGCCTCATTTATTCTCTTACACCATACTGACCTAGCACTCGCTCGTAACCGCTTCGCGCAGTTCCGACCCATCCGTTCAAATAGCCACATATTATTAATTTTTCATTGTCTTTAACACTACCTAGAACATCTCTGACACTCCCTAAATTCTTCGAGTTCGTCTAATGGAGCTAAAGATACTGGCGCATACGCCGCTGACAAAAATACTGTTGTTATCGCCGATTTGAAGCAAACCCAAAGCAGTCTCGGGTTGATTGCCTTGTGTTCTACTGTTGCACTAACCAATCGAGAAGACAATAACACATCTATACCTTAACAGCCTCGCTCGCTCTCTGGTACGCCGGCCCAGAAAGCGACCCGACTACCCGGTAAATCGGACGTGTCATTTCACTTGGTCTTAGTCACACAAACGACATCCAAATCTCTATCATCCATTAAAAAAAAATAATAATAAATTAGCTTCACGCTGTATCCCGCACACAGCAGGGTAGGCAGAGGGAACCTAGAGTTAAGACACTCCGTTCCCCACTTTCTGCCGAATTCTGGAGGCATTGCGTGTTGAGTGGCAGAACTCAACGCCGCGCTTAACCTCGACACCAGAGCGAAGAAATGGAAATATAAATTTAAGTAAATATTTCATCTCCTCGAGTGGGATTCGAACCCACAACCAGTCGGTTTTGCAGTCACACCTCGTGCCGCTGCGCCACGACCACGACTATCATCCATCACATCCAATAATTCATTATTTTTTTCTTCCATCTTTCCTCTTATATTCCGCGTAGCTATTTGTAGCTCCGTCCTCCACCTCCCGCTGTTACGGACATGACGTGTTGTGTGGCGGTCCCCAACGCAACTTGACATACCAACGGGGATGCACTGGTGTGCGTCGCCTTGGGGGACGCCCTAGCAGTGCGTTCTCGCGAATTTTACGTGGTGGGTGGAACGTTGCAGCCCTCGTATGGGCTGGCAGGGGTCGCTGCGGGCAAGCCTTTCATCGTGGACCCCCTGAGTGAAAACATTGATTACTAGCGGCTCGCCCACGGCTTCGCCCGCTTAAAATACATGATTATTGATTTAATAAGCAGAATTGAGTGACAACTATAATGACTTCTAATATGATTTTTTTACGACATTATCGTCAAAGAATATTTGATTGTTTTAAAAAAAAAAATACGACCATTGTTGATATTTGATATTTATAAAATATACATAAAGTTCATTATTTATTACACGTATATATTTTTGTAACTTTATATTCTTTTTACGTATATAATATACTCTTTTATGTGCTGATGTCAGTGAATAATTTAATTTACTCATTCAGAAACAGCCTTAAATGTTAAATTATTGATATGTAGGATTTATAATATTCTTTGTAAAATAACTGTAATAATTGCATATTAACTCCTGTACAGTTTTTAAATTAGTTACATATATTATATGAACGAACCAACCAAAAAATCTCTGTATTTACTTGATATTTCTTTCAAGATCGTCCTTTATCTCTGTGTTGAATTAATTACGACTTAACTGTTATGACTTATGAAGGTAGTATCCACTAACAATTCAATTTTGTTTACTTTATTGTATAAAATATTATATAATAGTCCTTCAAAAATATTTATTTTTATCAAAAATCATATAACCCAGACGTTTCGAATGTCATTCTTTAGCCAAGAATCTTACCAGCGTAATTTTCAAGTAAATCGGTTCAGTACTTTCAAACAAAAATATCGACAGACAGACAAGAAATTAAAAAAGAGTCGTTTTGCTTTCTATTATTCTTTTTAAGTGTCCCTCTATCCATTTCAGTCAAAATTACTAAATGTACAGACAAAATATTTTTACTGTCTTATTATATAACTTAACTTAGCTTCATGCTTTATCCCTTGCGGGGTAGTCAGAGAGAACGGAGCGCCAAACGCTACGGTCTCTACATACCTCTTTCGCCTCGTCCACTGTCATCAACCTCTTCATACATGCCCTTCGGGGGGTCCTCATGCTTTTTACGTGACCTTCCTCCAGTATCTTTGATACTGTGTTTTCGAAGGTCAACCGAGGTCTTCCCCTACCTCTCTTACCGCTCACTTTTCCACCATAAATCATTTTTACCATTCTTGCATCACTCATTCGTTCGACGTGCCCAAACCAGCTGAGCACGTTCTTCTTCATTCTCACTGTGACAGCCTCGCTAGTCTTATTATATATAGAGATGAAATATTTATTTAATTCTTACCAGCGGGTATCGAGCCCACAACCATCGCGTTTACAGTCCTACAACCGTCGTGCTTACAGGTTTGTGCCCTGAATCACGATAGCTATTTTTTTTTTAATTATAACTTACATGTATGCCTAAAATTGTAGGTTTTCCCAAGAAATACAGTCAATATTTAATGAAGCGACGGCAATGCAGTTTTTCGTAACAACATGGGTTATTTGTACAACAGCTTACAAAATAGTAGGGGTAAATATGTTTTTATACATTTACATAATTAGTGATAAAGCACTGTGCATGAGAATATGATTTAGACAGGTCGTACAATTAAGACTTTTCAGGTAATTTATTAGAGTGATTATTGACTTATTCTAGTTATTCTATTTATTTATTCAAATTTGATATGCAATAATATATCGTCTATTTTTCAGCTGCCGTTATTTACACCGGTTTTTTTTTCTTCAATCATATATCTTTGTTGTATGATGGGACAATTGTATATATATTGCCATTTTGGAACACATCTGAAAGATGAGGTAAAGTTAAGGTCTTAAACATTTTTAAGTTTCCAATTATTAGGTACTCTTAAGTCAGCTTTCAATTCATTTTTCTTAAATTCGTTCTGCCTAAACTTGCTTCATAGAATTACTGTTACTTAATATATTTTGCTGATTTACTGTTATTATTATAGTAAGTTATTTTTTTATGAAATATAAACACAGAGTGGACTAGTAATCGACTCCATCTATCGATCTGATTGGTTATCAATGTCACCGGCGTTCCGTCGTTATTTGTTCATCTTAATGGAGAGATGTAAGCGCGAGATAGAGCCGCGTGCAGCGTTTATTATTCCAATGTCGCTTGACACATATATTTCTGTGAGTAAAAGTTACAAAATGTTTACTAAAATTTAAATTATTATTTAAGTTTTAAAGATGACATTAAATAATAAGTAAATGTAACCTTTTGTTATTATGTTAAAAATGAGGTTTATACATAGAAATGATTAAGTAAATTAATAGAATATATATATAATTTATTTTCTTTTTCAGGTTTTGAGATCATCTTATGCACTATTTACAATATTAGATCGTACAGAGTAACCTATGAATACAATACTCGTTGTAGTTGTCTTAGTAGTAATATAAAACATGACAATTTTTAAAAATAAATAATTTTTCTTTTTAACGCTTTTGAAGTGCTATTTCACATTTTGACAAAAAAAATACTTTTTTAGAAAATGTACAACAATTAGGACGGTTGCCAGGAGGGTTCAAATTCCGCTACTTTCATATTTATACGTTTCCTAAAAATGTATTTATCTTTAATGTTTTTCAGTGTTATTAAATGTAATTTAACCAATAAATACAATATAGTTTTTTATGGAAAACAAGATTTATTTTGAGATATGAGTATTACGAGTTACGAGCTTCCGAACATGTAATTGCGCTTGTCATTTTGACAAGTCTATTATTATTAGTCGAATATGGCCGATTTTACTGCGCGAAATTGTTAGAAGTGTAAATATTTGCTGGGATTATAAGTAATATACGTAATATATATAAGTAATATATATATTTTCTTTTGCACTGAATTTAAAATAATTTTTTTATGTTCCGATTGCGTTCATTTTTTGTTCATCGGAACTCAATATAAATAATATTAAAAAATGCTTTTCTTATGTTTTTGATGTTTTTAAGTTAATTAATTAAACTCAAAAGAAACTTGAAAGATGAAGTACGTTTTTGATGTCTATAACATTTTTCAATCTATAACACTTCCACAGTATACGGCCAATCAAAATTTGTGTGGTGCTAAGTTGTCTATTTACGAAATGTAAAAACAAATTAAAGCATGCGGGTCACTATAAATATCCTATTATTTATGTGCCACAAGGTTCTCGTATACGTGTAATTATTTCGATAGTCGCATTTTTGTATTCGAAAACCGGTGAGCGAGGGCAGTTGACTCACGGCTCACGAGTTACAGTATCGGTAGACAATCCAGGAACTCTTCAGTGCTCCGTTCGTCGTAAGTGCTGAAAGTCGTGTAAAAAGTTGTATCCGGCCGCGAATAGCGCGTGTGGAATTTCGTTTATAAATATAGGATCGTAGTGTGGCGGCGCGGCCCCGGCTATGCGCGCGCGCCGATGATATTCACCGGCGGGGGGGCGCGCCGTCGCACCTCGCCCGCGCCGCCGCGCTCGCGCCCTCCCGCTTACCAGCGTCTGTATGCTGAAAATGTAAGTTTTAGCCTTTGTCCAGTGAACTTCTTAAAGAAGAATAGAGATTGTAGCTTACATCATACCCCTTGCCAACATATGTTGTATAGGCATTTGTGAAAGACATTGTTTTAGAACAATGTTATATTGAATAGCCAATTAACATAGGCTAAAGATCTAAAATTACATCCATAAATATAAGTAAATACGTAATAAAATTATTTTTTCCGCATACCGTCTTACAATAAACTATATACCTTAAGCTACGCCAATACATGCCATGTGTCCTGAAGCTACAATGCAAGCTTAAAAGCTTTCAACCTAGTTTACTTCCATTGATGTACGTTACGTACTTCCTGTTTTTTATGAATATTTCTTTACTTATAAATATATTAAAATATAATTAATCAATTAGATGGCAGTCTTAACTTTAAAATCTTTTAACATCTCTCTCTAATAGTATTTGAAGACTTGTTGATAGTCACAGATCTAATAAAAACAGTTTAAAGGTTTTAAAATTGTGATTTAACGACCTTAATAAATAGCACTGTTAATTCTGAAACTATGAATCAGCTACTTTTGTATATTTTATGTGGGAGTTCTATTTTATTTATACTTTAAGCCTTTAATTTTAAAGTTTCAATAAAAAATTATAACTATTTCAGTGCCATTATTATTAACAAATAATACTTACGACTAATGTCCACAATAAGTAGGTTTAAATAACAACAGAGAAGATAAAATATGAAATCTAAACATATCACTTTAAGCTATTGGTCTTTCCGTCTTTCACCTACTAGAAAGTTCTTTTCAGCTGGGAGGCTCACGTAACCTCAACTTGGGGCGATTAAGGAGGAGAACCTTGAGTTGAAAGTTGAAATAATTGAAGTTTGTAGCTGTACACATTATGACTAGATATCTTATTAAATGTTAAATTATTTTGCACTCTTGGAATGAAATGAAATGTTGATAGTACGCTCGCTTATCGTAAACATAATCTTTACGAAAGCTCAAACCACTTAGCAGTAAACTTCTTATAAGAGTTATTCGTATAAGAGAAACAACCGGACATGCGCGAGTCAGGCTCGCCAACCCAGGGTGCCGTACAAAAATTAGAGGTCTCGAGCTTTTTTTTTTAAAAAACTAATTAATTTTTGTTTTCGTTAAAAATATATTTAAAATGTATTATAGCATTAAGTAACAATCTCTGAGAATGGTTTTACGTTTCTACTGAAAATACCAAAATCAATCGGTCAGTCAACTGATTCAATTAACCGATGATAGTGTAGGTGTTTCGGATACTAAAACGTTTTCGAAACAACTAACATTACAGAGTCGAATAGAAATTGTGATGAATGAAAAGTAGATTAATCTATTAAAAAAATAATTAAATTAATTAATTAATTAATTAATTAGCTTCACGCTGTATCCCGCACACAGCAGGGTAGGCAGAGGGAACCTAGTGTTAAGACACTGCGTTCCCCACTTTCTGCCGAATTCTGGAGGCATTGCGTGTTGAGTGGCAGAACTCAACGCCGCGCTTAACCTCGACACCAGAGCGAAGAAATGGAAATATAAATTTAAGTAAATATTTCATCTCCTCGAGTGGGGATCGAACCCACAACCAGTCGGTTTTGTAGTCACACCTCGTGCCGCTGCGCCACGACCGGCCTCGAATTGAATTTTACAAATCAAGCAGTTTCCTTTGACACCCATATTGGGTGGGTTGTGCAAGAATTTGTAATCCGGCATTTTATTACGGCGGCCATTTTGGATGAACAACAATATTGATTATATGTAATTTTAATGTCATCAGAATTGATGTGATGTCATCAGCATGCAAGATTTCACAGACACCGACTAAGATGGCAAGTAAAGTAAATACTTGTAAAAAAATTAAAAAATCTAAAAGAAATAATCAACAAAATAATTTAAGGTGGCAAGAAGCGCTTCAAGGTTGTAAAACGTTGTAATTGATATACGAGTATTCATATATAATATATACAGCTCAAGCTTATAAAAGTACGTTAATATGTACATATAGTATTTAACTTAAAACAAAAATATCATGTAATTTTAATTACAAAAAGTATCTCTTACGAAAATAAAATTACAACAGACCTACAACATGATTAGACATATGAAGGCATCTGCTAAGCTGAAATGGTAGAATTGAGTAAGAATCAAGGTTGAGTGGCGTATAGCTCAGTAAATGCATGGATATAAATAGAGGGTACTAACGTTAAACGTTTGATGGAATCGTTACGCGTATTGTGAGTTCTTGTAGAACTTGCACAATAAACTTTGAGTATAAATATAATTAATTTAAAAAACAATTCGGTTTTCTTTTATTCGTTGTTTATGATAACGAGTGTCATGCTCGCAGCTTCGCCTACTTTGAATACACTTATTAGTATTGAGTGATTATTATTTGACCCCAAAATTGAAAAAAGATGTCTGTGGAAAACGATTACATGGAAAAGGATGTCCATTTTTCAGGCAAGGTGGAAAGTATTTTTTTACAGGGAATGGACAACTTAATATCACGATGTTATAAATGTATTGAGGTAATGGGGGACTATATTAAAAAATAAAAATATTTTTGGGTTAATTTGTGTATTTTTCATGTCGATACCGAGATTACATTGAACGCCCCCTCAAATGTGCATGTAGTCTTTCTACAGGAAGGAGGATTCCCAGCCATTATAAGTAATAAGATAAGCTGGTACCAAATAATTTATCCTCTACAGCAAAACCATCAATCCTGTGTAAAGATTAAAATAATATAAATAAATCTTAACGATAGTAAACTGAAATATATAAAAATATGTAGAGCAAAGATATAAATGACACTCTTAGACATCTTCATTAGTACAAACAAAGGTAGAGAACCAATCAGATTGTTATTTTACTTAACACTTATACTGAAACTTATAATGAAAACATTTTTTTATGTATAAAATTAAATTAAATTAGCTTCACGCTGTATCCCGCACACAGCAGGCAGAGGGAACCTAGTGTTAAGACACTCCGTTCTCCACTTTCTGCCGAATTCTGGAGGCATTGCGTGTTGAGTGGCAGAACTCGACGCCGCGCTTAACCTCGATACCAGAGCGAAGAAATGGAAATATAAATTTAAGTAAATATTTCATCTCCTCGATTGGGGATCGAACCCACAACCAGTCGGTTTTGCAGTCACAGTCACCTCGTGCCGCTGCGCCACGACCGGCCACTTATTTTTTTTAAGTGAAAACATTTTTTTATGTATAAAAAAGCAATATACGGATGATATTTTAAGGAAAACTGTTACTAACGTAATTTAAATACCAATAATATATTTTAATTAAATAGATACTTACATATAGCCTACAGGCACATATCTCAGATCTATCTATTTTTACAATTTACTTTTGATATAAGTATTGTAAATTTAAATCATTATATTGCACGAGAACTTTAATCCTATACCCATATTCACAAAATTAAACATTTTAATTAGATCTTTAATATACATATAAACACCCAAAATACTTTTATTGGCAAGATATGTTTATCATTTTTTTTTTCAACATTGGCAAATCCATCCACGTAAAAGTTTATTTAAGGCATCTGCCTCAAAGCTGAGAACTTTTAATATTTTTCACGTTTGCCGATCCAATGTTGTTAGGGAAATATAACGAAATAAGAAAATATAAACCTAATTCAAGTGTACCTCGGTTTCGAGTCTTTGAATTTAGATTGAGTTACTACTGACTCCAGGTACTAACAATGTGACCTATAAAAGCGGAAATTCCTTGAAAAGAAAACGAGAGTAAATGCTAAGCTCATTACGCTCATTTAAATGAGCTTAATATAAAAAAATTACGATTATTGTAGGTTAAATGGACTTTATTTAGAATAGCAATCTTTTAATATTTTTTTTAATACAGAAAAATATTCTTATTTTCAACCAAAAGTACTCATTATAGTTAAAAGCTATAAATTGATATACATACAAGAAACAATAAAGAGATATGTATAACATAAACACAGCATTCCCTCGTGATCCTCTTAATAAAAGCCGAATATTAATAGATATGATGCGTTTCCGCCAATTTGTATCGATATCGTCAATGGTAGTAGTTGTTGGAGATTCACGTGAATGAGGTACGTATGTAGGTACGTACTCTAGATGAGTCACACAAACATACACGCCGTGTCAGGTAAATTCACAATATAACCGCACCAACCAATGCGTTTGCGGATTCATGCCAGGGAATTCATAAAGGAGACCTTGGGTGGCGACGTCTTCTTAACGGAAATGACACTAGTAGCGTACCTTCGATTGTAAGGGCGCCACATCAGTAAGCAAAATGTAAATAAACAAAGCTTCAATTGACTTCGTGGTTTTGACGATTGATCGAGACATCGTTCCTACGGACCTGAGATGTCAAAGTGGTTTCGGGTATGTTTATAAAAGTTATAATATAGTATAAACTGCTCTACATTTTGGATGGGCGAGATAAACCATTGTCGTAGACTGTATACTAATAATTATAAAATTATATTTTAAAGGAGTATAATATACTTCTAGAAAGACATTTATTTTTCAAAAGTTAAGATGACATAAAGTACGAATCTTCATAAAACACATGAGATTATTAACTAAAATTGTTGTATAACATTTTTCAGTGTTTATAAATGATGTTATCAAAGCAAGGTCTTGGCATCTACACACTTTTTCACACTTACGTAGATTTTGTGACGAGCATAAATTGCATTTTAAATGCCCGCATTTACATACGTTCTTTCCACCTCACTCAAAAATAAAATGACACTGCTGCTAAATAAAAACTCATAGAAGTGAGCGCAAATAAGCTTAGCAGAATAATAAATAGTTTTCTTAAGGAAGAACTTATATGCTCTCAGACAAACGTTTTTTGGATTAAAATACAAAAAAAAAAAAACTAATACTACTACTTACGCAATCCTATAAGTAAAATAATGTGCAGCAGATTTACGATTTACACCTGCTTTATTGAATTTAAAATGAAATTGACTATTAACTTTTAGTGAATGAACAATTAGTACTATAAAATATTTAATATCAGATAGCTAAATATACAATAAATGTTGTAATTGCCATTAAAAATTCGCGTGATGCGATAAGAACGTATAGCTTAATTGGCTAGAGCGCTTGGACGGATTCCAAAAGGCATGGGTTCAAAACTTATTATGTTTTAAATTTTTATACGAAATTTCAGTATTTTTAAAACGTAAGATATTTAAAAACATAGTTCGGTGTCATTGTGACAAACATTGTTCATCCACTATTCATTTTTATTATACGTAAATATACGTAATCTATTTATATCTTATATAAAAGCTAAATCTATACTTAAAATAAAATCGTTAATGATCAGTGCCTGTACATGGAAGAAATATATAAGAAAAAAGTGGAAGCATTTAATAATCTAATAGAACTAAAAACAAAGAATTTTAAAATTTGTGACTGTTTGTCTGTGTGTTTGTGCACGCTAATCTAAGAAATGGCTTTACCGATTTAAATGTTGTTTGTACAATTGTATTTTGGCAAATCTCACTTAATATTTAGTGTTTGTTTTATTTCAATCGGATCGTAAATAAAAAAGATATATCAATATAAATTATTTTCTTCGAGTAAAATAGCAGTTTTATTGAATTGGCTGAAACTTTCGTTTTTAATATATATGTAGATCTTAATGTAGTATCTTTAATGACTATTAGTAATGTTATGTTACTAGAACACGTAAATGATCCAAGTTAATAAATAAATGTCTTTAGCATTTCAAACGGGCGAGCGGGTATTCGCAATCGGGTTGCTAGTATAAAATATGTTAAGCATGTATATACATATATGCCTATTAAAACAAAACAGCCAAAAGCAAAAGCTTGGCAAAGTTATTTATATAATTCATTTGATAAAAATTCTCGCATACCGAGGATTCCGTAAAAAAGTTGGTTAACTTATAGGTCGAGATCCCATTGCTTAAATCTGTAGGGATCTGTTTTTCTATTGAAACTAATATTTAAGAATAATACATGATAGCAGAATTGATTGCACTAGGGTTGCCTAAAAGAATGCTACCGCAATCACCTTTAATTTTTTTAGTAATGCGTATTTGGAGAAAATTACCCGCATATGTTTTTTATGGGAATCCCACATAATTTGAAAGAAAATCGCATGAGGAATTGGAAAACTATGCTTGCCAGCTCTGTCTGCCACAAGCCCAGGGTTTGCTTGGTTTAAACAGGTCACTTAATGGTAATATTTGCACTCATGTATTTTTTTAATGATAATATATCAAATTAAAGCTTATTTTTTTCTCATCACTAAAACACATGGTTGCCTGAAAATAACTGCTGCAAGCAAATGTTGCCATCATTTCAAATATTTTATTCCGATTCCGTTTGACTGAGAATAGACGATGAAATGCGCGGTTTGCCTTATGTTTTAAAGAAAAATATTATATAATAGAAGGTCAATCTTATAATTAATGTTTATTCTTGCTGTTCACCTGTTAATTGATGATTTTAATCATATTAAGTACATACATAAAACTATTTGAACATGAAATCATCCTTATTTTTCAAGTGAAATAATGAATCCATGATATTAAGCCTTTGCTAAATCGGTTTTCTAAATACTGAACTAAATTATCTAATTTAATAAATGTTTACAAATTCCGATCTACTATAAGATATTAATTACATCATGTTTCCTTAATATAATGAAGGGTGACAATTATTGCGGAGATTTTTTTATTAAATAAGAAAATATGGCAAAGTACATTCTGAAAAACTCTCTCTCTCTCTCTCTCTTCGTCTTCAGAGAAAAATATATAATATTAAACATACAGTATACTTACGTTTTGCATTAGAAAATAATTTAAAAATTGTTCTTTATATTTTTGTTTTAGATGTATAAAAATTCGAGTCCCACTACTTTTCAAATTTTTATACGTTTTGTAAATAAGTTTTTTCTTTCCTAAATGTGGAATAACACTTTAAAAATGTGCTTGGGTAGCAGAAATTTGTAAGACCTACAGAGTCTGGCCTGGTCGGTTTCCAGGAGGCGCGGGTTCTAGTCCCGTTACGTTGAATTTTTTATACGTTTTCTACATAAATAGGTATATGAAGCAAAAATGTATGGTAAGAGTGGTAGAGGGGAACCTCGGTTGATTTCGAAAACACAGTTTTGATGATACTGGAGAAAAATCATGAAAAAGCATTATTTTCAAGCCGATACGCCGTGATTACCTTCGAAAAACGCGTTTATCTCCACTTTGAAGGCAGTACCGCACCTGTAGCTCCTCGAAAGTTAGATGGGTTCATCTGCGGTGGTGATCACTTGCCATCAGGTGACGTACGCCCGTGTGTCTTATCTTTTCCATAAAAAAACTAAATGTGAATAAATATATTTGGACCAACATTTTCACCACCTTAATTACTTGTAAAGTACCTAAATGCCGTATCAGACTAACGGCTTCACGCTATTTTTTTATATAGCAGGGAAGGCAGAAACTTAGTGTCAGGACACACCGTCAAATTTTCATAACATTACGTGTTATAAAAAGCGATTTCTCAACCAAAGAGGAGAAAATAAGCATAATTTTAAACATAATCACTCCCCCAAGAGTCACCTCAAAAAGAGTCCCATGGCACTTACTCAGTTGGATCATATTTTATAAAATTTATAATAATAATTATAGTCACATTTCCAAGCGGTTTTTTTACTCGTACATTAAAGTACACATAATGCTATAATATTTCAAATTAAGGTCATTGACTTACAATAATAAAATAAGTTTCGGAATTAAATATTCCAAATGATGGCAACCTCTGTTGCGGCAGTTATTTTCCAGGCAACCATGTGTTGTAAGTGTTGAGAAAAAAAATATACTTTAATTTGATATAAAATTCATTAAAAAAACACATGAGTGCAAATATTACCCTAACCCTGGGATTGCGGCAGATTAGGAGGTGGCAACCATTGTTTTTCCAATTCCTTATGCGATTTTCTTTCAAATGGTGAGGGTTTCGCATAAAAAACGTATGTGTGCTATTTTCTCTAAAAACTCATTACTAAAAAAAATAATTAAAGGTGATTGCGGCAGGATTCTTTTAGGCAACCCTAATGTAATCTATTCCACTATTATGTAGTATTCTTAAATATAAATTTCATTAGATAAACAGATCCCTACATATTAAGGCAATGGGATCTTAGGCCATTAGGGGCCGTTCAAGTATTACGTAAGCAATTTTTTTGGAATTATCGACCCCCTCCTCCCCTATGTCATCAAAAATAAGCAATCCTCTTACCCCCTCCCCCAATGCTTACGTAAACATTGGTATATGCATTCTTAAGGTATTTTTTTATTGATTTATGAGCAGCAGTATCTACATATATAAAAGGACATGTTCCCACTGACTGAGGTAAGACGCGCGCACAGCCGTAACCGCTGAGAATAGAAATGTGAAATTTGGACAATTTTTTTTTTCGAAATCTGGAAATCCACTAAGAAAGAAAAAGATGAAATTTTGATTGAAAGTTCGTATGGATTTTTTTTAAAATCAGCACCGATTTTTATAAAATTTTAAATTCAGACTCTTAAAAATATTTCATTGAACACGTGTTTCGTGGCTTATTTTAATTCATCCCCTAAGGGTGCAAGTAAGGGGTTGAAAGTTGGTATGAAAAAATCCTTAAATCGACATAGATTTTTATAAAATTTGAAATTTAGACTCTTGAAATGCCATTCCCGTTAAATAGATATAATAAACTTATATATTATATTATAAAACTAATAGTTATATCATCTACCATACATACGTCTACCAAATATATCCATAATATATATGAAAAATAAACTACTTCTGCTTACGTAATTACTAGCTAGACCCCCCCACCCCCCATGTCTTCAAAAATAAGCAAACCAAAGACCCCCCGCCCCCCAACAGTGCTTACGTAATACTTGAACGGCCCCTTAAGCTTGCGGATGTATGCACTCATTTTGTAATGATATTTTCTTAATGATTTTTCATTACATATCATTTGGCGCTTAGTTAGAAGTTTGATTTTTTTCATAACTCTAATCAGCAGTGGACCTGAGTATTTGATACAAGTTTGAGCGTGATACCTCCACGCATTCATGAGAAAAAGGGTCTTGACAGACGGACGGACGCATAACACAGTGATCCTATAAGGATTTTGTATTTTCCTTTCGAGATACCGAATCCTAAAAACGACGACTAGAAGAACAAAAACAAATTAACGCTATTTTAATTAGACACTATTGATATTATTAACAAATGCATAAAACTATTCAATGCCAACCTTAAAAAAAAAAATTGATAAAGTTATTTTTTACATATTTTTCAAATTTCCAGTGGTTGCCGGGTGCGGGCGACGGGCGCGGCCGCGAGCGTGGCGATGGCGAGCAGGAGGTGCGTCGCTCCCGCGCCAAGCGCATCACGCAGCGGCGGTGTGCCATCAAACATCATAAGTGAGTTGATTAAACAAATGATGAAATGAGGAATAGATATATATACCATATATCTATTCAATACATACATATATATATCGCAGGGGGAATATATTATATTTTGTGGTTGTTCATGATTCATGGAAGATAACAAGATGCTATATCCATCGGTATCATACAGGCTATAATTTGTTTCAAGGATCTAAATACCTGACCAATCTTATCTATAAGAGATAATAATGATCTATGCCTTAGGATGAGTCAGTCAACATGATTAGCGTTTTCCGTTTGATATAAAAAAGCTTAAGTTTGATACGGAACCATAGCAGCGCAGGTAAACCATGAGATGAGCTATGATGGTATGTATATAGGTCTTGGAAAAAGTTGTTCAGCGTGGTAAGCTTTTTTTGAGGACTTTATAAAATCAAAGGTCTAGAATCCACGATAAGAAATCCAAGCATTATATAAGAGCATCAATATAGTGCCTTAGCAAAAATTGCTTAATTTGATGAGTATTTTCAATCATGAAATTGTAGGCGGGAAATAATCACATATAAATAAGTGAGCTAATTTAAAAAATTACATATTTATGCGTTTTTTTTTGTTAAGTAAAATTTTGAGCTATGATGTACCATTAACGTTCATTCTGGCAGAAAATTAACTACGTAACTGTTTTTCCATCAGTGACTGTCTAACAGCTGTCTATCATTTAACGTAGCTTTTTGTTTATAAAGCAATTATTATAAGTCAGACATTTTTTTGGCAGAACGAGGTTCGTTAATTAAAACGTCTGATGCGCGTGGCAATTTGTTTAGTTAAATAGATCCATTTGTAAAAGCTCGCCGTGCTGAATTAATGATGATGAACACTCGGTTACATACACAACTACCTTGTTAATGTTTAAAATACTACAGTACATTCATATTAATGTTCATATTATTTTTTAAAACTTTTTTGTATGTATTTTATTATACTTAAAAGAAGCTTATATCTGAAAATTAGTACGACTAAGTAACAGAATTCGTCGGCAAGTGGGGAACACTCCGTCCCCACTCTCCGCCGAATTCTTAACACTAGGTTCCCTCTGCCTACCCTGCTGTGTGCAGGATACAGCGTGAAGCTAATTTAATTTAATTTTATAAATAAACAGCTGGCTTAGTGCGAGTCGGCCTCGCAGTGCGACGCTTCCGTACTAATTTCAGGACTGTAGGTCAACGGAAAGTGTAACTTATAAAAGTAAACAAACTTAAATTTCAACTTAAAAGCTATTTTGCTGTTAATGGGTGTAGTACATATGTAGTTTGCGTAAAACTACATATATTGAAAGGTGATAATGATAATATAGACAACTTGTTTATGTTGGTATACATACGGTATACTTTATATAAAATGTAACGAAATAAACATTGAGCAGTAATCGAAATGTAGGTTCACATATTTAAGCAATTTATGATATTTTAATACCGGTTTTGTAATTAGTATATTCTGAAAATACAGTTATTAAGCGTAGAACTGTGTGACAATTGATACTAGATTATCTTAGCCCATTAGCTGACCTTTTAACTACAGTATAAAAACGTTGGTTGTATGAATTAGTACTAAGAAATTACTTAACTTAACTTACTTTTACTCTTTTCTTTCTTTACAGAATTCATGAAGTCAACGGGCATCGTTTCGTAGCAAAGTTTTTCCGGCAGCCGACGTTTTGCACCTTTTGTAAAGAGTTTTTATGGGGTTTTGGAAAGCAAGGCTACCGCTGCATAGTGTGTCAGACGGCTGTTCACAAGCGATGTCATAGCAAGTTACTCGGGAAATGTCCCGGATCTACGGCTTATTCAGATGCTACTGTGGTAAAGATATATTTTTTTATAGTATCTTTGGTTATACATTGTATACACATATACAAAATACGTTATATATTTAAATCTTAACGATCGTCTTAGTTGTAAACCTACTTAATCCTGTAAATGTTCGCTATCTAATTATATCTATAGTAAATAAATTGATTTATTATGATTATTGGCATACATAAAAAATATCAACGGAAAAATATATGAAAGTTGGAAACTTTGAATGTAACTTATCAAGTACGTTAGGTATCTATTAGGTGAATGTTGTTAAAGCAAGAAATACTGTTCGCAATTACCCAAATGTATCATACTTTTTATTATCATGAATTTTATTTATATAAAATATTACACTTTATATGTTTTATACACATAAATTAATTCGCTTCGTATTATTGTTATATGAATAGGGATAATGTATACAAGAAAATTAATGTCAGTAAGGAGTAGGTATCTTACTTATTTTTCATTAAATACTACTATTTAAATTCTATTCTATGAAAACCGAATATGTAAAATATTTATCCACCTTTCACTTTATTATTTTTTTTTGTAATTGATAAATAAAGAGGCCAATTGTGGCGTAGGGGCACAAAGTGTAACTGTAAATGCGACTGATTGTGGGATCGATCCTCATTCGAGGAAATATTTATATAAATTTATATTTCCATTTCTTCGCTGAGGTGTTGAGGCAAAGCGCGGCATTGAGTTCAGCCACTCAACGCGCAATGCCCCGGCTTCAGAATTCAGCGGTAAGTGGGGAACAATCCGTCCTCAAAGCTGATTTGATTTGATTTTATAAATAAAAAATTGGCTTAGTGCGAGTCGGACTCGCAGTGTGAGGCTTACTAATTTCAGATTTATATAGGTATATTATAAAAGTAAACAAACTTAAGTTTTTGGACATATGCACACATTTTGTATGACATGAACTATGTAAAAATATAAATTTATATTATAATATATATTTTTTTTAAATATTTGTATGCATTGTATTTCTCTCTTCGTGCCAAAATTCATAAGTAATTCTGAAATACGAAGTAAAATATAGGTTTTGATTACGCGGAGAATTTCATACAAAATGCACCAAAATCTTTGTCTTATTAGGTCGAGATCCCATTGCTTAAATCTGTAGGGATCAGTAATTCTAATGAAACTTATATTTAAAAATGATACATGATAGTAGAATAGATTACACTAGGGTTGC
Source organism: Heliconius himera (assembly GCA_021202915.1). NCBI lineage: Eukaryota > Metazoa > Arthropoda > Insecta > Lepidoptera > Nymphalidae > Heliconius > Heliconius himera. Next base: position 117,741 of record JAJHJA010000931.1, read on the forward strand.
CTAAAAGAATCCTACCGCAATCACCTTGAATTAATGTTTTTCGTAACTTGTTTTTGGAGAAAATTGCACTCATTTGTTTTTTATGTGAATCGCACATCATTTGAAAGAAAATCGCATAAGGAATTGGAAAAACAATGGTTGCCAACTCTCAGTCTGCCGCAAGCCCAGGGTCGCCTGGATTAAACATGTCACTTAATGTTAATATTTGCACTCATGTGTTTTTTTAAAGAATTATATATCAAATTAAAGTTTTTTTTTTCTCATCACTAAAACCCATGGTTGCCTGGAAAATAACTGCCGCAAGCAAAGGTTGCCATCATTTCAAATATTTTATTCCGATTCCGTTTGACTGAGAATAGATGATGAAATGCGCATAAGGCAACATAGGGCAAACTGCCTTATTTTTTAAAGTAAAATATTATATAATAGAAGGTCAATCCTAAAATTAATGTTTATACTAGATTGATTTTAATCATATTAAGTACATATAAACACTATTTAACATGAAATCATCCTTATTTTTCAAGTGAAATAATGAATCCTTGATATTAATGTTTGTATAATTTGTGCCGAGTGATCTCGGCCTAGAATAGGATCATCCTGGTACTGGTGGTGTCGTAAGAAGCGACTAAAGTACGTGTGGTAGAGTCACGTCGCCAGTAATGGCAACACGCATGGCCAGACTCGACCGTATCATTACCACCATTACATAACCACCAATGCATTAGATAAAGAAAAAAAGGCAGGCAATGCACCTGTAGCTCCTCTGGTGTTGCACGGGGCCGTGGGCGGCGGTAATCACTTACCATCAGGTGACCCGAACGCTCGTTTGCCTTGTCTTTTCCATAAAAAAAATAAAAAAATAAGCCTTTGCTAAATCTGTTTTCTAAATACTAATACTCATTTAAATTATCATTTTAAAACGACTAAATTATCTAATTAAATAAATGTTTACAAATCGATCTATAGTATATATATTATTGCGTATATTTTTTTATTAATTAAAAAAATATGGAAAATTACTTTTCAATAAACTCTCTCTCTCTCTTCGTCCTGTGCTCGTTTGCTTTGATAACGGTTGATCTTTTTTTTCTCACGCAACTTTTAAGAATTTGCATAGGAAAAAAATATATTTGATAGAATTATAATAAACAAAACTAAAATAAATTCAAAGCAATTCCGACAGTAATGCCGACTAATAAACGCTATTTACGGTTTGTGACCAGGATTTGGCAAATATAAATTAGTTGTCTACTTTTTACTATATATTTTGCGGCAGCACACGAAGCAAACCAAATGCAATAAAATGATTTTCGAAGATGTATTGTTTCTAAATGCATGCAGATGGCGAAATAATATGTTTTTGACTTTCGTTTTGGAGTGAAGGTGTTTTTAGTTAACATGACAAAAATGAAGATGTGTTTTTTGTGCAAAAATGTAATGGAAATTAATAATGAGTCTCGCCAAAAGTGTAAAATTTTGTTGTTGTGTCACCAAAACACGCATTTTATATACAGTAACATTTTCTTAAATAGTAACACAATGCATGGTTATCACTTATAGTGTTACAAAAAGTTCATTGTTGAACCCCACTCGAGGAGATGAAATATTTACTTAAATTTATATTTCCATTTCTTCGCTCTGGTGTCGAGACAAAGCGCGGCGTTGAGTTCTGCCACTCAACACGCAATGCCTCCATAATTCGGCAGAAAGTGGGCAACGGAGTGTCTTAACACTAGGTTCCCTCTGCCTACCTTGCTATGCGTGCGTGAATCTGATTTGATTTTTATTTTTCAATTATTTTCTAATGCAAAACATAAGTATAATTAATGTTTAATAAGTATAATTAAATTGAATGCTTAATATTATATATTTTTTTCTGAGGACAAAGGTTGAGAGTTTCTAAAAAAGATACTTTTCCAAATTTTCTTAATTAATAAATAAAATATCTGCAATAATTATCTCTCTATCTGCAATAATAATCTGCAATAAACATTTATTTAATTAGATAATTTAGTCATTTTAAAAATCGTCGTTTTAATTTAAATGAGTATTAGTATTATGCAAGCAACAACTTAATATCATGGATTCATTATTTCACTTGAAAAATAAGGATGATTTCATGTTTAAATAGTTTTTTGTATGTACTTAATATGATTAAAATCATCATTTAACAGGTGAACAGCTAGAATAAACATTAATTTTAAGATTGACCTTCTATTATATAATATTTTTCTTTAAAACATAAGGCAAACCGCGCATTTCATCGTCTATTCTCAGTCAAACGGAATCGGAATAAAATATTTGAAATGATGGCAACATTTGCTTGCGGCAGTTATTTTCCAGGCAACCATGTGTTTTAGTGATGAGAAAAAAATAAGCTTTAATTTGATATATTATCATTAAAAAAATACATGAGTGCAAATATTACCATTAAGTGACCTGTTTAAACCAAGCAAACCCTGGGCTTGTGGCAGACTGAGAGCTGGCAACCATAGTTTTCCAATTCCTTATGCGTATTTTCTTTCAAATGATGTGCGATTCACATAAAAAAACATATGAGTGCAATTTTCTCTAAAAACGAGTTAAGAAAAACATTAATTCAAGGTGATTGCGGCAGGATTCTTTTAGGCAACCCTAGTGTAATCTATTCAACTATCATGTATCATTCTAAATTATAAGTTTCATTAGAAGAACTGATTCCTACTGATTTAAGCAATGGGATCTTAGGCCACATGTAATGTGGCGCCATGAGAGAGGAATGAAAGACGAGACTGCTGAGAAGATACTAATTATATTTCCAATAATTCATACATTAAATAAGTGCAAAATGAGGTTACATAGTATATGATGATTGACAAGTATGTTTAGTTACCATAATCTATTCATTATATCTCACTTACAAGCTTGATTTTTTCTATGCTTCAAGGGACCAGGCCTGGATATTTGACATTAATTTCAGATTTATCCACCACGCGATCTGGAAATAAATGTAATATACTTATAATAAAATCGTAAGTGATCGATGTCTGTACATGGAAGTTAATATAAGAACAAATGATATTGATGGCCATTATTAATGTAATAGAACCCAAAACAATGATTTTTTTTTGTCTTTTCATCTGTGCATTTGTTCACGCTAATCTCAGAATCGGATTAACCGATTTAAATGCGTTTTCGGCGTCATTATTGGATTCTGGAAAGCTTGCTTTAATATTTAGTGTTTATTTTATTACAATTGGTTTATAAATAAAAAAGTTATAACAATTTAAATTACTTAGTTCGACAAATTTTGTAATTGCTATAACAATCGTGCACGTGTAGGTACTTACCGTCTACCTAAATACCGTATAGTTAAATATTTTACTTTAAAGACAAAAGAAATTGCGAGCAAAATCAAATTTATTTCTAAAAGACTTAAATTACTTAATGAGGCCGTCGTGGCGCAGTGGCAAACGTGCGAATGCGACGGTTGTCGGTTCAGTTCCCACTCGGGGAAATGAAGTATAATTTATTAATATTTTAATTTCTTCGCTTTGGTAACAAGGCTAAGCGCGACATTGAGTTACGCCACTCAATATTCGATGCCTTGAAAATTGCGGGGAAAGTGAGGAAAGCAGTATTTTAATATTGAGGTTTGGCCTCATATGGAGTACTGTTCACATCTCTGGGCCGGTGCACCCCAGTATCAGCTTAAACCATTTGATCGCATATAACGAAGATCCATTTGAATCATTGGGGACCCAATGATCTGTGAAAGGCTTGACACTTTGGCTTTGCGTAGAGACGTCTCTTCGCTGTGCGTTCTCTACCGCATTTATCACGGGGAGTGTTCTGAGGAACTGTTTGACCTGTTATCTGCCTCACTTTAAAGGCCGGCGACGCACCTGTAGCTCCTCTGGTGCTGCACGGGGTCGTGGGCGGCGGTAATCACTTACTATCAGGTGAACCGAACGCTCGTTTCCATTGTCCTTTTCCATAAAAAAAAAAACTAGATTCGCTCTGCATACTCTGCTATATGCGGGATATTAGTTATTACATACAACTGTTTTATTGAATTGGCTAAATCTTTAATTTAAATATTTTGTTGCCTGATTTTTTTTACCTAGACAGATGTGAAATAACTAAACATTTTTTTATTAAGTACCTACTACAATTTTTGCAAGCAAAATCAAATCAATTCCCAAAACACTTAGTACTAATAGACATTTATTTAATGTCTAATAGTATAGATAACGAGGCCAATCGTGACACAGGGGCGCAAAGTGTGACTGTAAACGCGATTGGTTGTGGGTTCCCACTCGAGGAAATCAAATATTTATTTTTAAAAATATTTTTTCATGTGACTTTGATTTCTGTTAGAATTTAGCGGAATTGCCTTAACACTTTTTCTCTTCCCTCGGTTCCCTCTGTGTGTGTGCTGTGATTGTATGTATTCAGCATACAGGGTGAAGCTGATTTAATCTTTAATTTTAGTTTAAATAATAGTTCCTTGGAGCACAGAAATTAAGCGTCTAATACGACGCAGTCAAAATATATGAGAAACAAAGAAGAAATTCGCCGCCGTATCAAAATTGTGTACTGCCCGTAGACCTACAGTTATGAAATTTTGGACGAAGTAAGATCTATATATAAATAAAGGAAAAATCGGAAAAGTAAAAATTTCGCAAAAAAAAATTACTAACAAACGTACATTTGTAGTTCATTTCATATAAAGTTTGCGCGCATATGCTAAGTGCATATGCACGTAATTTAATAACTTTATTCACCACATCATCAAAATCTATAAGGTATTTCCCTATCACAATCCCGAAATTGGTACAGTACCTACCCTCTATTTTACCTACCCTCAGTGGGCGATGGCGACTCGCGTTTGGCCAGTTTTTTCTTAACACTTAAATAAACATTCGGAAATTACAAGGGCACGTAGCCGTACGGGGGCCGCTAGTAATTTAAATAATACAATCCTTTTTGTTTGTTGCTTGTGGAGTCCCAGTATCACGTGTACGGTGTACAGTTAGAAATTATTCTACTGCACTATGAATTCCTTCCTTACCAAACTGCGGGGCCAGTTGTTTAATACCGATGTCTGTATACTCCTTCTCCGCACTTAAACGTAGAAAAAGACTACTATACATCTTACATACCGCAGCATTCAAGTCATTGAATTAAATGTATGAATTGTTCTTTTTTGACATTGAATAACATTTATTTAGCCAATATAAGAAGTTGTGGTGTCGGTATCATAGAGTTTTTAAATTTCAATGCAGTTATTTTTTATTTATTATAAGTATGACTCGGTTGTTATGATGTTTTTTATGAATTTTACTTGTTGCAATCACCCTTCTCATTAATGCTTATTGTTAAACCGTCAGTATTCCAACGTAATAAAAATATAATACAATTTAAACATTTTTTAAAATACTATTGTTGTTATAGTACTTACGGGAACGTTTCAAAGTCGACGTTCCCCATCGCTTTCGTCCACATCAATTTATGTCCCCAACATTTTGTGACCATTGCGGAGGTCTTCTGTACGGTTTCTTCAAACAAGGATTAAAATGTGAAGGTAATTATAATTTATTTTATCGATGTAAAACCATAATAAAGATAATTTTCATTTATTTTTTAATAGAATGAATGAATGAAAATTGATTGATTACTTTAGTAGCATTATACTATAGCTTAAATGATAAATTATAATATCAACATTATACCTAAATAAAACTATAATATTAAGCTTTACTACGATTACATAATTTATCAATGAAAAGGAAAAAGCCGCCCTTTGTCTGTTAGAGCGAGGTAATAAAAATAACTGTTTCCCCCGAGTGATGATAAAAACCGATAACCTCATATAGTATTTTAAAGTTGAAAAAAAAAAACAAATTGTATGGAGTTTTAATAAAAAGTGAGGCATGAGTTTTTATTTTTTCTTTACTTCCCGCTGCTTTATTAGAATATTTTCCTACTAACATTATATTTATATACATATATTTGGTAAGTATGTTTAGTAGATATGGAAGATACGAGATGGATGCGGAAAGGCGTGTTGCTGCCGGTAACTTGGTTAACGGTGCCTTAGCTGCATTGATGAGACGGCGAAATACAAGCACAGCTGCATGCTTAACCGTACAAAATGCAGTGTTGGTACCGATGCTGTTATACGGCAGCGAAACGTAAATATTACGGAAGAAGAATGTAAGAAAGATGAATGCTATGGAGATCCGATCTCTTCGTAGAATATGCGAAGTCAGCTATCTGATCGAAACCGCAATGAATAGATATCTAGAAAGGCAGGTGCTAGCGAGGATCTCACGGTGAGAATGAAGAGGAATGTTCTCAACTGGTTTGGGCATGTCGAACGAAAGAATGATGAGAGAATAGCAAAAAAGATTTATGATGGAGAAATGAGCAGTAAGAGAGGTAGAGGGAGACCTCAGCTGACCTTCAAAAACACAGTATCAAAGAATAAAGACCCCCGGAGAGTATGTATGAAGAGATTGATGACAGTGGACGAGGCGAAAGATGTATACAGAGACCGTAGGGTTTGGCGCTCCGTTCTCTCTGACTACCCCGCTAGGAATATAGCGTGAAGCTAGTTTAGTTTAGTTTTTTTAACATTATTAATAATGTTACTTGTAAATATAACTTTATTTTATTATTATTCTTCTACTATATCTATATCTTTATAACATAATAGTTAACTTATATGGTTACTAGAAAATATGACTTTATATATACTACTATACATTGTGACTATTATACATTGTGTATATAATAAATGCTATAAACTTTATATAATAAATGCTAGCTGATGTTGTGTTACTTATTTTATTTATGTAATAATGTTACTGTCTAACTAGCATGTTTTGTTAATTTTGTTGTATTTTTGTTATTTATTTTAATATTAACATTAATCTTCACCCTGTATCCTGCATATACCAGGGTAAGTAGAGGAACCTAGTGTTATGGCACTATGCTTTCCGCTCTCGGCCAATATTAATTTATTGGTATATTTAATATATTGTAAAGCAAAATTTTTTAAAAGCAAAACGTTCGAAGAACTTCGTAGCTTAGTGCTACGTGGCTACGAAACTATAAAACGTTGTACGATACACTTAAATGGGTGTAAATTTTACCCTTTATCTTCTTAATGTTTTTAATATTTCATGCTAAAGGAACGATAATTAATAATATACAACAATTATTGTTTTGGCATATTTTAGTACTAAAATAAACATATAATAAGTATTTGTACGTATAGTAAGTACTAGGTAGATATTAATACGCGTACATAATAAATATATTATGGTTGGACCAATATTTTTCACCGACAAAAGAAAATGTAAAAAAAGCCCCTGGGCTTATTTTAGATAATAACAATAATATTTATTCGTTGTGTACCTTTTTAACGAATAATCAATATTTATTTATGATTTTTAAACATTGCGCGCAAAATATTTTTAGATTAAGCTAAATCTAAATATAATGATTCGTATGATTTATTTTCGTCTCTCGTAGCAAAAGCGAGCCAACACATGCATTAAGTTCCTTTGAGGAAAAATATTATATATAATAAAAATATTTGAGACAAATTTAAAGTTGCATATTTCCATGTAAAGCATGTATTAAAAATGAAATTGTCACTGAGGCGTCATCAATCAATCAAGAAGGGTGGGTTGGTGGGCGGAGCTCACACCTGCGCGAGCGCGCGTTCCCCACTCAGTCTGCGTCGCGCGTCCGTTGGCTGCCGTCGCGGCGTCTGTGTAACGATTATGCTGTCTATCAAATAACCATGCCGCTGTTTTCGGAACATATTACGAACATGTATTACAGTGGAAGCCCTTCTTATAGTGCACCATATAGTTATAGTAGTTCAATGGCCCCATATGGATCATCCTACAGTGCATCTTATTTAAATCCTGGCGGCAATTACAGTAGTCATTCTTCTCTCGGAGGCTACTCACGAACCCCTTTGCCTTCACGATGGATAAGCAGCAGCCGTACTTATTCACCTATCTTAAGTACTATTTCGGAAAAAGGTACGTCTAGTCCAATGAGAATAAATAGTCCTAGAAGAGCACCAATTAGTAGTAGAAGTTATATATCATCAACTTATATAGCACGTCCTATCAATATAAATACCGCTGATATAGATGTATCCAGAGATAAATATCGCAATAAAATTTCTAGTACAAATTTGGTAACAACACCCCCTAGACGGCCGAGTCCCAAAGTTCAAAGAGATAATGATCACGATAAACCAGATACTGGTATTGATTCCTCCCCGGGTCCACAGCGCACTACGATTAAACGCGATCGAGCAGTGGTTAGACTTCATACGATAAAACGAAAAGATAGAGATTCTCCAAGGAAACCTATGGAGACAAAACCTGTACAAAATAATAACAATATTGAACTATCGAAACGTATAGAATGTGAGGAAAAATCAGAACCTGTTAAATGGAGGGAAAAATTAGCCGATGATTTAACATTTAAAGTCCAAAAAGAAAAGAAATCTATTGGAGCTAAGTTAGTAGAAAAATTTACACTTAAAGACAAAGATAATGAATCTTTAGCTGTTGTATCAAAACAATCTCCGCCGAAGAAAAATGACGAGAATATATGTTTAATTCAGCCGCCTTCAGATGAAAGTGCTCATAATAAATTGCTAGCAAGACGTTGTTCTATGGAGCTTTTAGCTGAACAAGCTTCTTTATTCGATTCATTAATAAGGAGAGAGAATTTAAGCACTGCACTATTAGACTTAAGTAAAGTTGGCACTGATAATGTACCCGACAGTGGGGAATCGATAGATAAAAAGAGAAAATTATCAAAACATGAAAATCCTTTAGCAACTACAAAGTCAGACCACTCATTACATGACAACTTACTATCTAAAGAAATCAACGATCTGAAACACTCTAAAAGACGAAGCCTAAGAAAATGTTCATCTGGTGGTAGTATTTGTAAGTTAGATTGTATATCTGAAGTACCTAGTAGCACAACATCTAAAATAGTAAATAAAAAATGTAATAAAAATCTTAAACCTAAAATTAAAACAAAAATTACATCAACGGTTGAAGTAACAACACCTACCACACCATTAAAGTTAATTGTTGAGCAAGTAACCGTAGAAGAAAAACCACGCATATGTAAAAAAGGTATAATATTTAGTAGCACCGTTGATGACATTGATGATAAATTAGAAGTTAAAAGTGTTCCCAAAAGTCCAGATGGACATAGAATGAGTATAAAATGTAAGAAATCGATTAATCAAAGTCCAAAACTCTCTAGCCCTGAAGTAGAATTAAGCACAAAAGATTTCAATATAGAAAAAGAAGAACATCGAAAAAGTATAAAAGTTAAACCTATTGAAAGCCCTGAGCCCGAGGATGGAAATTTTTGGAATAAAATAGGCAAACGAGAAACAATATATTTAATTAAAAGGAAACAAAATATAGAGGAAAATATGGAAAAAAACAAGCGTTCATTATTTTGGTTCCCCGAAAATGATGAACCTTCCACTGACAATGTCAATAAAAATGAAAAATTTACGGATAACGAAGATATTCTTAAAGTTATTGAACCTGAAAAGCGCTCAGATGAGGAGGCAGGGACAATATCTGTATCACCCTCCACAGCGGATAAAATTTGTGAGAATAAAAAACAAAGTGAAATCAATGAACAAATAAAAGAATCAGAACTACTAAAAACATCAGAATCAGAAAAAATACCGATTAATGACAATAAAGACAATATTTCGAGTATAAAAAATACTGATTATAGTAAGAATAAAACACAGAATATTATTTTAAATTTGATTTCAAATGAGAACAAAGAAACAAAATTAATTAAAAGTGACTTGTCAGTAAAACATGAATCATCAACTCCATCTGAAAATTTGAGTCAAGAATTAATAGAAACAGTGAATCAAACAGCCTTTGAAGTTAAAGATAGGGAACCACGTAAAGAGCCTAATATAAAAGAATCTAAAACGTTACTTAAAAATGTGACTTCAAATATAGAAAAAAACACTGAAAATGAACAGACATTGGTGGGTGAGTTTCCAGACAAAAGTGAATCAAAAAAATCTCATAAAAATGCAATTTCAATAGAATCAAAGAAAAATGAATATGAAAAAGTATCACCTGTAAAGATCCAGAAGGCTATAGAGACATCCAAAGATTTAAATAAAAATGAAAACTATAGGATAGAAAAAGCATGCAACCATTTCCAATTAGCAAATAAGGAATCTATGAAGGATCACCATTTGGTTGAAGATGTGCAATCTAATATAGATGAAGTCGTATCTGAAACGAATAATAAATCAGTAGAATTTAATGTATGTAGTGAACCAAACAATTTCAAAACTGAAAATAATAAATGTGATTTAGTAGATATCAAAAATTTTGATACTAAAAAAGAAAACCAATTAAAAAATGAACCCAAAAAAAATAGTCTTAAAACTAATAACTCTAAGCCGAGCGTTGATGTTAAAATAGACAAGGATCCAAAAGTGAGAATTATTGAATCAAACGTCAACAGTAATGAAGTAAGTTTATATAAAAATATACAAGAAATTGACATAAACAAAACTGATATATATACGGAATTAGGTCATAAAAATACCTTTGAAAATAGGACCGCACCGCTTTTTAAAGATGAAGGTCCAAATGTCAATGATATTCATAAAACACTCGAAAATAAAAATATTGTAAATAAAAAATTAGTTTCCCCTGTGGACAGAAAGGAAAATAACAAAGAACAGGAGGTGAGAGATCGTCATGAGCTAGAAGACAAATCATTAGATAGCAAAAGCATTCCAGATAACAATGATCAAAAGAATATTTCAATTCAAAAAGATATAAAAGTAAAATCAAATAAAGTAATAAATACTGTTGCAAAGGATGTAAAAGAAGACAAGACAACTCCCTCACCCGCTGAGGCAGTTGGACAGTTTGTTTTGAAAAAACCTGTGAAAGAGGAAAAGGCACCAAAAATATTAATAGCTACTCCTCGACCTCTGCAAAAGAGAAAACCACAAGTAATTCACACTACATCATCATCTTCATCGTCAGACGATGAATCATCAGATGGAGATGATGATGATTCTGAAGAGTCAGAATCGAGTGAAAGTTCTGCAGAATTTTTAGAATGTGAAAACAACACTGATGGAAGGACTTCAACGGGCTCTAATGATTCAGGATTCGATTCGTCGGCACCGACGTCACCTTCGTCATTCGTCTATGCAAAGAAAGGTAAAAAAAACAAAAAGTCCTAATTATATATTTTTTGTTAATTAACTAGTATGCATGTATCGGCATGGAAGCTTTTGCATGGCTTTAGCACACAAACGTAAGTATAGAAAAAGCATTAAGGATTTCATCTTTATTATCTAGGAAAATGCTTTGTATGATTGTTATAGACTGCGATGTAAATTGTCATCGAAAGTGTGAAAAATTGACAGCAAATTTGTGTGGAGTGAACCAGCGGCTTTTAGTCGAAGCATTGGCAACTCGTACGACATCAAAAAGAGGTCAGTAATGGAGTGAAATAAAAAATAATAATTTTAAACAAATAATAAATAATGTTTTAAATTATTTACTTATATTTTCTAATTAAAAATATAAAATGTAAAAAAAAAATACTTTGACTTTATCTATAATACTCCGTAGTATACACATTGAAGAACCGCGTGGGAGCACTATGCGGCTGCTACTGTCTGGATATAAGCCAGTCACTCACAACTTACATATGAAGAATTAATAGCAATTATCACTTCTTAAATTAACAAACACTTATCTATTTTCCTTATTACTTTCTTCGTAATGAAAATTAAATAAAAAAAATCGCTAACCGTACTTATAAATAACCTATGTTCAATTATTTCATCATTAAATCATTGCTGTAAAATATTTGGAAAATTTCTTTTACTTTCGAAATATAATATACTAAAAGAAAAAATATACTAAAGTAGGAACACTGGCAGGTATGAAATTTTCGTAAACAATCGAAAGTTAGAATGGTCATCGATTTATTTGGCGGGACTTCAAACATCGCGTATTTTTATCTATCCAGACCGCACGCCCCTCGTTGGCAATGCTCTTTAGATGCTTAGTTAATTCGATTAATATATAGCTGATTGAATTTATATATACTGATTTAAAAACCCCTTACAAAAAATATTTAGAAAATATATATAAATGATTGAACTAACATAGAATGATTTAACTAGAAAGTGAAAGTTAATATATTAAAAGTGAATATATTAAAGTATTCTAAAAAGGAAGTATTCTTAGTAATGCTCTGATAAATAGCAAAATAAGAATAACCAAAAAAATAATTTAAAAAAATGATACGCGGAAGTATTTTTTATCACATTTAAATCTTTTTTCTTTTCTTCAATTAACACATAGTCACATATTATACATCAATCAATTCATAACGTCACAATATGTATATATTTAATAGTCTCATTATAAACATTAGGGAAGTTTGTTTTATCGTATTTATCTACAGGTGGAGACCCCAGCACCTCAACAGCTTCCACACCATCCCAAACGTATACCCACGACGTCTTAGAACAAGAGTTGGGTAAGAAAATCTGCACTTATTTTTAACAATAATTATAAAAATCCTCTTCATTTAACATCTCTCACACTATTTTCTCTTATAAATAGTGATTACTTTGCTTCGCCTGCTGTCTGTTCACTAAAACTTTCATTACAGTGCTATTAAATTGATGTAAAAATTGTCTGCTAAAGGTAAGTCTATTTTATTTATTACAGCGAACGTTCAAATTTATTTTAGTCAGTACAAACAAGCTATTGAATAAACTCTATTTCGAGAAGATCTTTTAGCCTGTGGGCAATAAATTTATACTTCCTGACACAATTGGCAAAAACCAAATTGTATTTCGAAACCCTCTAAAAATACCCGCGCTAAGACCGAGTCAGGACTTTCTCTGTAGGTACTGCAACAATTTACTTTTATTTCCGCGTTCCAAGTATTATACAAGAAATCTCTCTCTCTCTCTCTGCATAAAAGCGCTGCTTTTAAATTATTAAATACTATCTATTAATTTATTAAAGTAGAGGCCAGTCGTGGTGCAGAGACACAAGCGTGTGACTATTAATGTTGTGAGTTCGATTCCCAGGAAATGAAATATTTAATATTTTAATTTCTTCGCTCTGGTGCCGAAGCAAAACGCGCAATACCTCCAGAATTTGGCAAAAAGTGGAGAATGGAGTGTGAAAAAAATTCAACTTCAAAAATACAGTGATTGTATAGATGATGTAGGGGTTCATTTTCATTAATTTTAATGAAAATTAACCCCATGAAATGTTCAATTTTATTATAACCAAGTAAAATAACAAAAAAAATATTTAATCGAAAAACAACTTCTAACTATCACAAAAATAGTTAAACCAGTTTTTTTAAACAAATAATAATTTTATATAAAAAAATAACAAATTTCTTACATTTGAATATTTTAGAAGTACCTAATTTGTGTGACCTGCTCCAGAGTTTGTTTATTGTCGTCGTAAAAGACGTAATCGTAAACTCTGTCAGCATATATTTTTCATTCGCTTAGAACGCAAACGTGCGGATGTGGCGTAACTCCATTTTATCAGATTGCATACGATTTACTTTTATGTTTCTTTTCTTTAATTTTTATTTCATTTTCTATTTTACTACTAGTCATCGCCCGCAACATTCTATGCGAGGACTTTGAAACGTTAAAAGGGGAAAACCGTGTTTCCCGTTCCCGTAGTAGTTATGAGATTTCGAGTAACCTGTACTTTGTGCTTTCCTAACCTCTCAATCCAACGTACATGCCAAATTAAAAATTTCTAAGTTCCATAGTTTTATCTCTGGGTCGCTCAGTGACGAAAGAGTTTCATATAATGTATAGATTACTAATACCTTGTATAATGTCGTATTATAAACCAGTGTACCTATAGTACTTAAGAGATTTAGACGTACTTTTTAAAATACATATTTCCACAAATAAAAATTCATGGATATTTTTTTTTAGGTTCACAAGACACTCGGTTCCCCACATTCCGTCGAATTTGCCGCAGGCATTGCGTGTTGAGTTACGGAATTCAATACCGCACGATGTTTTCTTACATTATCTTACGTAATTCATTCCCCCGACTGGACGTTAAACCCACAGTAGGAAGAAGTTAAAAGACAGTTATAAATTAATGTTGGATATAATAGCGACTCGCTCACGGCTTCGCTCGCTTGACCAACACAATTATTTATTTACTAATATAAATTGATTTCGTGTTCTAATAACATAATTATTAAACGACAATATCTATATTGTAAACTTAAAGTTTCAAAGCAAATGCAATAAATATTTGTAGCAATTTTGTCGAATAAATTGCTTTAAATTATCATAACTTTATATTTGTGAATCGATTACAATGAAACTTACACTAAATATTAGAGAAGAGACATTTACTGAGATACAATAATGAATATCGCATTTAACCAATAAAAGTTTTAAAAAAGTCGTTTTTCAGATTAGCGTGCACAAACGCACAGACGAACACACAAAAAATTATAAACTATTGTTTTAGATGCTATTACACATCGATAAATGCCCCCAACGGTAGATTCGCTCATATATCATCCACGTACAAACAACAGCAGTAAGTTACAATTTATAGTTTATTACAAGTTATAGTTTACATTTATCGATTAGCTGAATCGATAAGGAAAATCTTTTTAATGCGCATTCGACTTTGTTTAATGTTTCTTCTTGTTCCTTGAATTCAAAACAAAACATACTGCATATAAATATTCAAATATACTTATCGGTCATGAAGAATCGAGCTTTGGCATTTTCCTTAATATAGCGTCCAAATCCTCTGCAGAACTGATAAACAGTGTCAATCATTTTCTTCTTAAATACTTAGTTCTTGAATACTTAGTAGAATGGAATTTACAGGTATCAGACCTGTATTCACTAGTAAATAGATTATGTGATTTATTTATATAGAACAGATATTCTTTAGAAGGTCACAGGAACACAAATATTTCTAAATTTTTACTTAAATTACCTTTTTAATAGTTTTTTTTATATTTTCAAATATTATTTTATCTATCACAATATTAATAAATATCTGTATATGTTAGGATGCATATGTCATGTTTTATTCGTAAATATAACATGACAGAATTTACGAGTATATTGGCTTATAAACAGTGCCAAAGTCACTAATTGTAGCAATTATTTACTACATTAGCTATCAAGATACATAATTATTATACGTAGATGGTGACTTAAATAATCTATCTAATTAATTACGATCCATAAATACTATTTTCAAAAATAAAGTGGCTAAAATGCTGGACTGCATTTTACATCCTAACATATTTAATGACGACAACAATATCATAATGTTATGTAAAATTCTTTTGATAGGATAAAAAAGAAGAAAAGTTTTGATAATAAATTTTGAGTATTTACTGAGACGACCTTGATATTGCCGCCTGAGGCGAGTATTTTTAGAGGGCATGTATGTGATTTTTTCTAGAACTATCAAATTAATTTTGTCGGTATATTGTTGTGATATGACATAACGATAATCTATTATTCGTCAAAAATCCGGTGTTACGGTAACTATTTTCACTTACGTACACTTTTAGTTATAGAACAAAGAGATTCATCGATTCAAAATTATGACAAATAAATATGTTAAAAATGTCTACAATATTTTGATAATCAAATTACTCTTACTATTTATATTGACATTGATGAATTGAGAATATAATATTCTTGAGTTCATAGATCATAGTGCAAAATAAATTTGATTCATAACATGAATTAAATTAAAAATGAAATCAGCTTATAGCAGGGTAGGCGGAAGGGACCTAGTGTTAACACACACCGTTCCTCATTTTCCGTGAATTTTTCGAGGCATTGCGTATTGAGTGGCTCAACACCCGGCTTTGGTGCAGAGCGAAGAATTGAAAATATTAATAAATAATAGTTCATTCCCCCGAGGGGGGATTGAACCCATATGCCATAACCGTCGCGTTACAGTCACACCATTGTGCCCCTGCGCAACAACGGCCTTACTAGCATGAATGATTTCTATATAGTGTGGAAGTGTCAACACCACTTTAAATGAAACCACAGTTTTATCTACTCTGTAAAAGCCTAATACATTTTTTTCCCACAAATAAAAAAAAATTTTTTTTCAAACAAAATATACTTATAATAAAGTTATTGTTGTAATATAAAAAAATGACGCACGCACACATAAACCTATTAAAGGGAAACCGCCGCATACGCTTCATTTCGAAATCGAGTCGTAGGTATTGGCGGCAAAGTTGCTTAACCTTTAGTAGTATTTTTGTAGTAGTATGTGTTTACGTTATTGGTATCTATTCGTAACTGAACTGCGTCACACGAAATACAGGTATGGATAAACTTCGAGAAATAAAAAAAAACAATCCTACGTCAAAACTGTTGAAGTATCTTGATTAATTTCTTTCTTTATTAAAATATTTTACCCTATATGCTGTTCCCGTAAAAGGAGCGCTGACACTTCCATGTCCATTCCTTCAATATTTTAA
Organism: Heliconius himera; assembly: GCA_021202915.1. Lineage (NCBI taxonomy): Eukaryota > Metazoa > Arthropoda > Insecta > Lepidoptera > Nymphalidae > Heliconius > Heliconius himera. Next base: position 134,343 of record JAJHJA010000931.1, read on the forward strand.
ATTTAGATACAGCTGTATTATTTACGATATGAATCCAAAAAATCCAGATGTTTCGAAATATTATTGTTTTTCTCTCTCTCTCTTTCTCTCTCAGCTTCACGCTGTATTCCGCACACAGCAGGGTAGGCAGAGGGAACCTAGTGTCAAGATATTTCGTTCCCCACTTTCAGCCGAGTTCTGGCGGCATTTGGGTATCGGAACTCAACGCCGCGCTTTTGCCTCGACACCAGAGCGAAGAAATGAAAATATAAATATAAATAAATATTTTTCATTTTCTCGAGTGGGGATCGAACCCACAACCAGTCGATTTTACAGTCACACTTTGTGCCTCTGCGCCACTACTGGCCTTAATTTGAATTTCACATTGTTACTTTAAAAATTAAAATTTAAATTGCATTTTCATTCTAAGCATGACCATGAAAATGCTTGCATTGCTTCAAATTTCATTTTCTTCTAGTCAATAACAAACGTAATACGAAAAATATGTTCAATAAATAATTAAACTTCATACATAATATATTTATTACAATTATCTCATTTTTCTTTTTTATGATTTTATTGATTGAACTTTAAAAAAATATTTAAATGATTTTAATTACGTGTCTTTGTATTGTTTTTATAAAATAAAAATAAATCAAATAAATCAGCTTTACGCTGTATCCCGCACACAGCAGAGTACGCAAAGGGAACCTAGTGTTAAGACACTCCGTTCCCTACTTTCTGCCGAGTTAAATAAATTTAAGTAAATATTTTATCTCCTCGAGTGGGGATCGAACACACAACCAGTCGGTTTTACAATCACAACTTTGTGTCCCTGCACCATGACTGGCCTCAAACAATATTATTATATGAAAATATGTCTACTTTAAATATATAAAAACATTCTTATTTTCACAGAACAATCGACGGCGTACGATCTTTTTAGAAAAACTGGTCGCTTTACGCCCCCCGCCAGATCCATACCGAGATTCAAAAAATATACAATTGAAGACTTTCAATTTATTAAGGTGCTGGGCAAAGGAAGTTTTGGCAAGGTATTATACTTTCATTCTATTTTATAAATTTCAGTGTCTAAAAATATTCTAGGTTTTGAATGAATACCTTAGTTAGTGTGACCGACAAAGAAAGCGTGTTTATAATATACCAATTATTTACGAAATTTTATTAAAAATAAATGTAGATTTTTGATTTTCCTAAAAAAATTATGGAGATAGATCATTAAAAAAATTACGTCAGTTAAATAATGTTAAAATCGCTAGAATAAGCTTTCAAATTCTAATAATAATTTTATATGACGCAGTTTAGAGTAGGTACTTTATCACTGCGTCGGCATATTAGTGACGTAGAGTACACGATCACGTCGGAGAGCACATCAAGTGCAACGACTGACATGCTGGCAGTGTAAGTACGAGTTATAAGATCATATTATAATTAAATGATATTTTACGCTTATTTACTGCAATAAATATATTTGAACAAACTATTTCGTGCAATTAGGAAGATTTATTTAAACAACAAAGTAAACAGAAATCACATAATTAATTTAAGCGAATTTCAGTATTGCTACGTTCTAACTCTCGTTCGTACTCTGTTCCAATAAATTATGTTCATATTTTAGTTTATTTATTCTTTCTTGGTTTCCAGAAGACAAACGAAGGAAAAAAATATGATAACGTAGTAAAAAATACACTATAGACTATTCGTAGTAGATGTTTGAACACAATAAAATATATTTTTCAGCTTCACGCCGTATTCCACACATAGCAGGGTAGGCAGAGAGAACCTAGGAAACTAGGTGTTAAGACACTCCATTCCCATTGAGACACTCCCGTTCTCCCTAATAATATGAATCTTTTTCCTATTTCTAATATGTAAATCATATTTATAATGAAAAGAATGTATTTTTCAGTAGACTCTTATTGTTTTCTGCCGTTGACCCACTTGTCAATAGAGTCGAGTGCCAGAATTGATGTGACGGCTAGAGTTAATTTTGGCATACTCTGTTCATACCAAATGCACTATGTGCTTGCTCACGTCCAAACATTAAATATATTTATACAGTATTGAAGACTCTTGAAACGGTAACCAGATGTCAAGCACTTTACTTACTAATCTATTTGTTAGGTCAATAAACAAACTTCTTGGATTTTCAGTAATTATATTAATCTGAATTGTTTACCTCAGCTTTAATGATCAAAACAAAGGAGTAACTTTTTTTTATTATTTACTTTTATTTTAGAATATTTTTTTATATTTTATGCTATTTTATCATGTTGTTTGGGTAATGTTATCTTTTTATAATAATTATTATTAAAAATGATCTATTAATAGATAGATATATTGTTTAGTGTTGCGGCGTCACACATACTTAATGTACGCGTCTTTCGACAGGTAAATATTCACATCCAATATTAGACTCAAGTCTAAGAAGTCGTTTTTAAATCTTTTGTTGTAGGCGAAAGCCAGATATTTTCTTGGCATTTACACTTGTTTAAATTTTTATTTTTAGATTGAAAATTGTAGATTTATTTGCAAATTGATTATGTAGTTTCAAGGTTATAAGAAATAATAAATGATATGAAAATATGTATGATGAACGTATGAGAATTGTATTTTTATCATGCTCACATATTGTTTTAGATATCATTGTTTTTTTTCAGCTTCAGAGGGAACGTAATGTAAGACACTCCGTTCCCCAGTTTCCTTCGAATTTTAGAGGCATTGTGTGTTGAGTGCCGTAAATCAACGCCGCGCTATGCCTTGTTAATAAACTGAACGAAATGTATTTTTACCAATCGTGGCGCAGCGGCACGAAGTGTGATTGTAAACGCGACTGGTTTTGATTTCGATCCCCACTCGAAGAAATTAAATATTTATTTAAATTTATATTTTCATTTTATTTTTCCGCTGTCGAGGCAAAGCGCGGCGTTGAGTTCCACCACTTAACACGCAATGTCTCCAGAATTTGGCAGAAAGTGGAGAACGGAGTGTCTTAACACTAGGTTGCCTCTGCCTACCCTGCTGTGTGCGAGATACAATGTGAAGTTGTTTTAATTTAATTTTAATTAATTATGTATATTTTGCATATAAAGTAATAAAATTTAAATCATTCAAAAATAAATTAATAATAGATAATTAGAATGCCCATACAATATTACGGACTATCACTAACTACTTATGTATAAAGTATTACATTGTGTTTAGGTGTTAAATAAAAAAAATACTTATTTACTCACACTTCGTTTTGCTGTCACAAAAATTTCAGCAGCTTAAGTCTGAAATGACATGAAACTCAAAACGCAAGAAAACAAAGACTAACGGCACTAAAACGAAAATACACAATTTAAAGTAGGTCGCTGGAAAATATTTTGCTCACCTTTAGAAATCCCAGAAACCACAACGGTAAAATATATTTAGAATTTCAATTTCTAATTTCGCGTAGCTAGTTTCTGAATAAGAGTAATTTGAAGAATAAATAACGCATTAACCGAAGCTAGCTGAGGGCTTAAAATTAGTGTTTATTTAAACTATTAGATACAGAAAAGCCAGCGTAAAACATTCACAAAAGATTTTTTCTTATATTTTTTTCTTGACTTAAGTCAATACAGCATTGTAAATTAGACGTATATTATTTTTTTTATAAGCCATTCGCGATATGATAAACACGATAGTTTATTATAAGAACAATTTAAATTGCGTGTAAACTATTTCATAATGTCGACGACAACGCGATGTGGGTGTAAAAGTTGCGTCTGAGAAACAACATGAATCTTATAAATCCTCATATCCTCATATCTACACAAATTATATGTTTTTTGATAATAAAATTGATAAAACAAATACATATAACAAAATATTCTTTATTTTAACTTGTTATAATGATATGTCCTTTGTGTTTTTGTTTTGGGCGGCTCCATTGGGCGTCACGCGCTATACATATATCATGAACGTACCACGCCGGTTAGTGCCGGTGTCCCGAGTCTCGGCAGTACGTATAGAAATGTCAAATTATATTTATATCAACCGATATAACCGAGTACGATGAACTTTCAGTGGAAATAATATGTAGTAGCTACTTTGGCAGCGCTGTTAGTATATTTACTGTTATGATTATGATACTTTCTAACGTAGATACATTTTAATGATCGTAAAACGTTATGGCCGTACTTAAAATAAAGAAATCTTTTGGTTTAAATCTTATTAATTGCTGTTGGGTCATTAGCGTTGGATGTAAGAGATTGCCGGTGGAATACTTTTACTCTTTGTGCACGGTCTACGTTATCTTTATAGGGCGTGATCTGGCAGAACAAAATGGCAGCTTGCCACCTGCATCTCTCCTTTACCTGCCCTGCAGATATTACTACCAACATTGTCTATTCTCGGTTTTGACATCACTCGCTCGGCAATAACCACGTGTCATCGGTGTCGGCCTTGTATCCGTTTGTGATTGATATAGCAAATGACAGACAGTATTGCCCTATCGATGAATCCTTATTGTTCCACGTATTGGATATATGCAAATATATAAAGGTTAAAATAAAAATAAAATAGTTAGGCCGTCGTGGCGTAGGTTCAATAGCGTGTGATTGTAAGCGCGATAGGTTGTGGGTTCGATTCCCATTCGAGGAAATGAAATATTTAATATTTATGTTTCTTCGCCACTCAACGCGCAATGCCTCCGGAGTTCGGCGGAAAGTAGAGAATAGAAGTTTATTAATGGAACGGAGTGTCTTAACATTAGGTTCCCTCTGCCTACCCTGCCATGCGATGGATGCAGTGTGAACCTAAAAAAATAGTTGATTGAAAATAGTTCACTCAGAAATGTAAGCTGAAGTCTAGGTAACATCAATATGTTATCCATTTTAAAAAGTAAAAACAGCACGTGGGGATGCCAGAACTAGTCTACGTCACACTTCATGTGACCAGAAATAATGTATACTCGAATAATGTACAATGTATTTATTATGTATATTTTAATCTTAGTCACCAGAGCGAAAAAAATAAAATATACTAGGAGGCCCGGAGGCGCGGGTTCGAGTCTCGCTACGTTAAAATTTTTATACGTTTTCTAAATAAGTATTTTTCTTTCCTAAGTGTGGAATAACACTTTAAAAATGTTAAAAAATGAAAATGTAAACTAATATAAATATTACATTTCCTCGAGTGGGGATCGAGTCCACAACCAGTCGTGTTTACAGTCACACTTTGTGTCCCTGCGCCGCGACGGGCCTCTATATTATAATTACGTAAATTTAATATCGTTCACACTTCCCTGTTCTCAACGCTTGGCCGAAATACCTTTGACACTGGTCCAGAAGCGGAGAAAGCTTAATTTATTAAGATTAAAATGTAAACGAACATGTCGTGTAGCGAGTTTGACAAACACTACCCACACTATTTATCAAAGTATTTAATTCGACATAATGATTAAACTAGACATAGACTAAATTTAACAATATCATTAATTTTACTGTCTATTCATATAAAGCATCAAAATTTAATGAAAATTAATTATTTTATATTAATTAGCAAATGAGTGAGAAAGTTCGCTAAAAGCTTAAAATCCAAAAATATAGAAAATAATATACAGTACGATCGATGAGTCGTGGCTGCTATGGAGTTAGCTGTATGTCTGCGCAGATATTTTTTACTTTTGATTATTTTCTTCCCGAGTAAACTATGTCTCAAAATTTCTGAAAACCTAACTTCAGATTGGCACGACCCGTCGACCGTACTATAGAAAAATCTTACACAGGTGTATATTTAGATATTTGTAATATATATATATATATATATATATATATATATATATATATATATATATATATATATATGTCGTTTATTAAATCACGTGTAAGTGACAGCACATTGATATTTAGACAGACTAATTTAAGAACAAATGATTAATTATAGAATCATGATTCAATAAATTAATACTTATGTACCTACTCATCCATAAAAAATATTTTTTGGCTCTTAGCCTTTTATCATATCTCGTGCATATTTTGATACCTTTGATGTTTTTTATTTATTATTATACAGAGTAATGTTAGTAAAGGAGAAAAAAATATATTAAATATTATTCTTAAGAAATAGTAATAGACATGTCCTTAGTTTCTTTGTTGAATGAAATTACTTGCAAGTAGATTTTAAATAAATTATTTGTTGCTTGATAAGATATGTTGATATCTTTTATCTCCTTCTTCTACCTACATTATTCCCGTTATTTTTTTTTTGCCAGGGTCTGCCTTCCGGCTCAATCTAACCCACTTTGCACGGTCTTTAGCATCCTCGGTGGTTAGTCAATGGGCTCTCATGTCCTGCATCACGACATCTAGCCATCGCTTCCGTGGTCGTCCAGGGTGTCTGGCAGGCATAGCAAGGCACTTCCTTCCGACATAGTTTCTTGGCCATACCATCTCAGGCAATGCTCTTAGAGGATAGGCTCCAAGACTACCTCGTATGAATTTGTTGCTTTTAAATGTTGCTCCCATTTTACTTGAACGCTAAATTTTTCAAGCGTTATGATCTATACTTATACTTAAAGCTGCGCTTGCATCCATAACTCCTTAAATATTATTAATATTCACGATTGACGGTATATAATACGAGCACAATATGACGCCAGTTGTGGCGTGGCACAAGCGTGTCACTGTAACCGCGACAGGTTGTGAGTTTGGTCCTTACTCGATGAAAATATTAAGTTTTCATTTCTTCGCTCTGGTGTCAAGGCAAAACGCGACGTTGAGTTCGGTCCCTCAACACGCAATTCAGAATACAGCGGAAATTGGGGAGCGAATTGTCTTAATACTAGGATCCCTGCATACCAAGCTACATGCGGGATAGAGCGTGAAGATGGAAAAAAAATGACATATACCTACGCTTGTATACATACGAAGATTTAGCAATTTCATAATTAGCTATATGTAAATAAGATTAACTATTTTTCTTTATTTTATATTGTATTTCTATTTTTCCTTAGGTAATGCTGGCGGAGCTCCGAGACACTGAATATTATTATGCAGTCAAATGCTTGAAGAAAGATGTTGTATTGGAAGACGACGACGTAGAGTGTACTCTAATTGAGAGGAAGGTTCTTGCTCTCGGTACCAATCACCCCTACTTGTGTCACTTGTTTGCCACCTTCCAAACTGATGTAAGTATTCAATGCTTAAAAGTAGTTAAGCCTACCTAAGGTTACGATACCTCTTACCAGATACCTACTTAATATAATTTAAAATATATTTAATGAGAGATTATTTTAGAACATGATCGAAACTGCGTAAAAAGCACTGTTTACCTACATAAAAAGTTGTAGCACACGCCAAAATAATTAAATTTTATTACACTTAGTAAAAAGCTGAAATCGATTAAGATTAAATAAATGTACAGGCGTGGGTGAAATGTTGATTATATGGTATTTCAGTCGCATCTATTCTTCGTAATGGAGTATTTGAATGGAGGTGACTTGATGTTCCACATTCAACAAAGCGGGCGGTTCCCGGAAGCGAGGGCGCGCTTTTATGCCGCCGAAATCGTGTCAGGACTTAAATTCCTTCACAAAAGAGGAATCGTTTATAGGTAATAAGGATATATACATTTGTTTTTTTATTGTATTTTCAGGTTTGACATTATGGTTGATGTTTTAGGTTTAAAATATAAATGCCATGTTAGTGCACTTTTTAAAGTTATTATTTCCACACATAAGAATAGAAAATTCCGTTCTCACTCAGAGAAACGTATTGACGTTAAATATTTTAATATAAAGTTATATATTTATCGTTTCTCTAGTGCAAAGGTTTTATAACGTTGTGTAGTATGGGTGATATCAAAGGTACAAAGATATAGACGTTCATTCATCTGAGAATCTCTGCTGATTACAAATATTGTTATAGGTTCAAAGTCCTTTCATTATGGGAAACATTTCAAAACATATTTGGTTTGGAAAATAGCTTTTTTTGAGTTTCCACTAGTTAATACATAATATCTCTGAATAGGCGGAAAGTATATTAACGTAGAGAAGTAGAAAAAATTATCTTACTTAATTAATATCACGATTTCTTCTCATATTTTTCCTTTCTGATCTCCTATAGGGATTTAAAATTAGATAACATACTCTTGGACTTCGACGGTCACGTGCGGATAGCGGACTTCGGCATGTGCAAGTTACAGATATATCTCGACAAGACGGCGGATACCTTCTGCGGCACTCCGGATTACATGGCTCCTGAAGTAAATCCTTTATGTGTACTCTTGTTTAATCAATACTTCATAATAAGAGTGAATAAATAAATTACTCTTTAGCTTGAATCTTCATGACTTTCATAATTATAAGATTTCCTTAAGAGAGATATCTTTGGAAATATTCCTCCTAGGTCCTTACTGGCCACTTTAATTAATCCTCTTTGGTTAGAAGTCCCAAATTTAAATTTATGCAGCTATTTATGTGTTTCGTAAACAGTCATTCTTTGGTAAATATGAAAGTTGGTAGCTAGCATCTACAGGTTCGGGAAAAATCTGAAAACTATATATTTATGGTTAAATCATAAAAAAATAATAGCTTTAAAAGGGGAGCAAAATTTGGTATTAAACCCGCTAATTCTGGTATCAGATGAAAGGGCTCTGGAGCCTCTGGCTAAGCTAAGCTTGAATTTCGGAAAAAGGTCGAGACCTCCATTTTTTGTACGGAACCCTCGGTGGGCGAGGCCGACTTACTCTTGAACGGTTTTTTTCTGTTAGTGTCACTTAGTTTACAAAATGGAAAACTTGAAATATCTCCTTATTTACGAGTTCCATCGTGGCACCAGTGTTGCGGAAACGGCTCGAAGGGTTATTAATGTGTATAGCGGTCGTATCGCAAAGGAAAAAAACAGTTCGTTTTTGGTTCCTAAATTTTGTTCTGGAAATTTGGACCTGCAGAACAAGCTCCGTGGACAGCCGATGACTTGCAAAGTTCTTGCAAGGGAATAATTTCTACTCCCATGGTTATAAACTCAAGTCCAAACCGCCTTCAAAGATTTTATTCATTCCCATCCGAATGTAAAGGTCCTTTAGTAAAAGGAACAATGAACTACCTATAAGATGGCAAAAGTGCATATATATTTTTGATATTTTGAATAAATATATTATATTAAAAAATGTTCGACTTTTCATTCCTCCCATACCGAGCTCCAATTTCATATGTAAGGACCTAATAGCATAAAAGTTATACATTAATTATAAGTTATATCATATCAGTCATGTTTAAAGAATGGCTTGAATGACCATATTTTAAAAAACAATACAAAAAAAATATTCCTAAATAAATCTATATAATAATCTAAAAGTAAAATGTTAAAGAGATCTTAATACATTAAATATTACTTTTCAGATAATCAAAGGCCTAAAATACAGTCAAACAGTCGACTGGTGGTCATTCGGAGTACTGTTATACGAGATGCTAATAGGGCAGAGTCCGTTCAGTGGCTGCGATGAAGATGAACTGTTCTGGTCCATCTGCAATGAGATGCCGTCGTACCCGCGCTTCCTGTCAAAAGAATCTTTAAGCATATTAACTAGGGTATGGCTATGTTAATTTTATGAATTTCTAATATTTTGTTATAGTGTTCCTTTATTTATTTAGGTTTAGGCATTGATAATAGATACATCAGACACTTATGATATCTGAACAAAAATTTGAGGGTTAATGGAAAAGTTAGCTTTTATTGTTATACGCGTTTTTTAACCTTATCTGTTTTTAGTATACACATATATATGACCGGGATACGAGAAAATGGATAGAATGGACTTTTACGCGGGTTCCTTTAAATGCCTTTAAACTATTTTGTTATTCTACATTAGGTAAATAATAATTAATAGGTACTACCTATTTTACAATCATTAACTTATATTTTCATCCGTAGCTCTTAGACAAAGACGCGCGGACGCGCTTGGGCGGCGCGGAGTGCATGCACGGCGACATTCGTGACCAGGACTTCTTCCAGCCTATACATTGGGAACGGCTTGAACGACGTGAATTAGATGCGCCCTTTAAGCCACGTGTGGTATGATTTAGTCAAAATATTTTTTTCTATTAAAAAATTATAATTAAACAAAGCAATTGGAAGAAAAAGTTTTAAGTAAATCGGTTCGGAACTTTCGGAGATTGACGTGATCATACATACAGACAAACAGACAACAAGTAAAAAATAAAAAAATGCTTTCTATTATTCTATTATTATTAAATGTACAGACAAAATATTTTTACTGTCTTACTATATAAGAGATAGAGATAATATCTAATAGAGTTGGGTGATGATGTAAAAAAAAATCCAAAGCATTAAATTCACTATTGAAAAGTCAAGTCAAGTCAACTTTTACTATCATAATAAAATTTGTTTCTGATTTCACAGAGACATCCAATGGACACGCAATATTTCGACCGAGCGTTTACCGGCGAGAGACCACGCCTCACCGCTGTCGAGCCTCAAGTTCTTCGATCCATGGACCAAGAACCATTTAGAGGATTCTCTTACACCAATCCTAACGCCACTGATCGTTAAAATTAAATAATTAACGAAATATGGTTCAAATTTGAGTAACTACTTTTACTACAGTAGTTTTGTTCAAGAATCGTTTCAAAATGGCGCCATTGTACAACAATCGTTTTAAGATGGCGTCTTAGAAGTGACAGATAGCTGTCAAAATTTGCTGCTATTTCTGTTTGTTTTAGAGCAGTGGTTCCCAACCAGTGGTCCGCGGACCACCAGTGGTCCGCAGAAGCCTAAATATGGTCCGCTAACGATTTTAATTTTATGACTGGGGATGGTGGGGCGAAGTTTCTGTTTGATTATCACAGTTAATTTTTATTATACCTACATGCATAGTGGTCCCTGCTTCCTAGAATGATATAAAAGTGGTCCTTGATCAAGAAAAGGTTGGGAACCCCTGTTTTAGAGAGAAGGCAGTGAAATAAAAAGAGGACTTATAATTATGTTTTATTAAAAACGACCTGTAAAGTTTTACCTGTATAATATACAAATGTACATATCAATTAGGCAATGCAATGTGTCTGGAACACATTTCATTCACTTTGAGCAAAATATCACAATGTGTTACTATTTATTCTATTTAATTATATATGTAGTTTTTAACAGCGTAATCGTTTTTTATTATTGATTTTCAAGTAAGAAATTCAAATGTAACTTTATGTAGAAATTAAATTATAGTAAAATATATCGTTTTATTTATTTTTGTATTATACACTTTTTCTTAATTGTACAGATAACAAATTAAAACTAATACCTCAAAAAATAAGTAATATTTGTAAACATATCAAAGTATTTAAGCGGTGTTAAACACAATTTTTGCATAAAAAACGTTTTTGAATACCAAAATTATAATTTTTCACTAATAAGAATCTCATGCACTAATGTGTCTGTCACTACGAACAGATGGTGTCCAAGTTTTCCTTCGTGGATATCTAACGCTTTTATCTTGCTATTTAGTTGTGAAGCGTCAAAGTAGAGAGACAAGTCAATAACAAGTTCCGGCTCAGATATGTTCTTCCGCAATTTTTCAGATAAAAAAATTTCAATCTGAAAATATAATGTTTATTGTAGTATTACTTAGTACTTATCAAAAAAAAAAGTTTTTTTTATCTTCATGCTTACTTTTAAAAATAGCAAGCAAGGGTAAACAGAGCATATTATTAAGATATTCAGTTTCTCTTTATTGTTATATTTTCCAATAAAGAACTTATACGGAAAAATCTCAGGTACATTGTCACATGCGACTCATCACGTCGCAGGTTGTGGATAGAGAAAAATCCACCAGATATAGTGGATAGCCAGCTGATATTGGTTTATCAAAGGACTCCTTATGTCATCTCGAAATCAAGATGTATTGTATGGTACCTTGGGAAAGCGCTACACTTCTTCTACCACCAAACCGACCATCGAAATGAAATGAGTACTAAAAATGATTATATTTTGCCTTTTCATTCGGTTAGCACCTAGCACTTACAGATATCCAGGCTTGTAGCCAGACCCGAAAAGATACCTACTTCCACATTTTTGACCCTATTACAGAATCCTAATGATATAGTAGTGAAGAATATTAAATATATCAAACACAACATTAAAAACATCATTATCATAGAAGAACCATGTAAACTGAAATCAATCGTTCAATGCCAAAACAGTATGGCCATTATAAAAACTACCGTATGCCAGAACTGCAGTCTGTCCAAAGACTGGTCGTAACATAAAATGTGTTTTTTTTTTCCTTTTCCCAAATGAAGATCTTCAACCCGTAACTCCCAGAAAAGTGTATAATAACTTCTAAATGTATAAGAATTCTTAAAAAAAAAATTAAGCACGAAGATATGATTTGGTTGACAATTAAAATGGTCCTCGATGAATCATCTTGTAAGGTAGTTGTGTACACAGCTTATTATTTCTTAAATATTCTTTAAGCTCACCTTCATATTTTCATATGCTATTATTAGCGCTGGTCCATGTTCAATAGCACACGTGAGTCCCGGACAAGCCATTACAATTTGTTTTTTTTTATCTTGGAGATAAATTTTCATCTTTTCATCATTTGGAACTATAAGGTTAATTAATAATTAAATATTTAGCAACATTTTTAAAGCCCAAACAATATAGAACTAAAGTGTTTCATTCACCTATTTAGTAAACAGTACCAATAAAATCTTCAAAGACAATATAATAACAACTACACTATACGATACACATCATCTAATTGTAAACGCCACAGTTGTGGGTTCAATTTCCATTTGAGAATAAATTAGTTCCATATCCTCGCTCTGGTAACAAGACAAAACATAGCGTTAAATTCCGCCATTTAACTTGCAATGTTTCAAAAATTGAGCGGAAAGTGAAGAACGGAATGTCTTAATAGGCTAGGTTCCTTCGACATAGTCTGTCTATATATACGAGAATCAGCATGTGGCAAAAAAGGCGATAACTAAATAAATACTAAACAACATCATCACAAAATTGAAATACAGACACAAAAATAAAATAATTGGAGATCACAAATAAAAATATTGAGGTCAGTCATAGTGCACAAGGGTGTGACTGTAAACGTGACAGGATGTATGTTCGATTCCCACTCTGGGAAATACAATCTTTATATACAGGGTATAACGCGATCGACGGATCAACGGTTATCTACTTACATTGACATAACTTTTTTTTTGTTAACCGATTGAAATAAAACAAACACTAAGTATGTGTCAAGTAAAATATACCAGAATCTAAAAGTGAAAACTACATTTAAATTGGTTAAGGCGTTTCTGAGACTAGCGTGAACAAACGCATAGACATACAGATACAAAAATTAAAAATAATTTGTTTTGGGTTTTATGACATTAATACCGTTAGGCCCGCAATAGTATTTCTCTTATATATCTTCCATATATAGACACCAGTTACGATTTTATTATAAGTATAAGTTTTCATTTCTTAACTCTGGTAACGAGGCAAAGCGCGGTGTTAAATACTGATCCTCAACACGCAATGCCTTTTGAATTCCTGAATACCCTGCTATGTGTGGAATACATCTAGCTGAAATCTTATCTAGCTGAAAAAAAAATATATATCTTTCAAGCTTTGAAATTACCTGCAAAAAGTTGACTGAATATGTGGAATGTAATTGGTTTAGATTTCATTTTGTGTAATGATGTATCAAAATGGAATATTTTGTCGAATTTCTTCGCTTTCACATCTAAGTATAAAACATCACCTCTTCTTAATAAGACATAAATATCATCTTTATGTATGTTTATATCTAAAATAGAGTCTTGTACCCCATAGTGTCTAGCTAGGACATTCTCCTGCCATTTGCAATAATCAGCTTTGAATACTCTCAGAGCATTTATATTGTCAATCACATAACATTTATTTAAGTGCACTCTGAAATAGATATGTACATAATTTTTATAGAATTATTGAAAATAAATCATTCCATTTTATTTCTCATAATATTATAAGATTTGATTTATTTTTTGAAATATCAGGAGTCAAATAATAATAACAATATAATAACAAAATTATTAATTATTTGATAAAGGGACTGTTGTGGCGCAGTGCTACAAACTACGAGTATAAATGTGATGGGTGTAACATGTTGTGTAACGTGGTAGACTTCATGTCATATATTCATATCCACTCAGGGAATTTAAATTCTACCACTTTACACACATACAAAACATCACATACAAAATCTTAAAAATTGAATTTAAAATAGAAAGAGTATCTTAACAGTAGGGTCTCTTTGTCTTTATATATGGAATACAATGTGATCCTAGAAAAATCTTACAGTAAAGTTACTGTAAGTACCAATTTTATTATATACAATAATGTTGCTTAATAAACCTTACTTTATTATATATGCTCTACATAAAATCATTTTCTTTCCTTTTGTACAAACACAATCAGGTTTGTGCAGTTTATTAATAAGAACTAATAAATTTCCTACATCTTGTCTCCCTATGGGTATAGCTACTTCTGCACTGAAAGCATAATTCTCTTCATATCTTAGACCTAAAAATTACTTTTTTTTTAACTAGTATAACAAATATTAGATATATTTTTTTAAAATGTTATGGTTGTATAGTAGAGCATTGATTATCCAATCTTGGTTGGCATGGGATTTTTTGCATAATTGAAAGGATCCAATTAGCAAAATGTATTTATTCACAAGGCAATAATATGTAAATAATATTTTTTTTTAATTATAAATTGGAATTAAACATTGTAGTCAGAGAATGAAGTTTTTTTTTAGCTTTACACTGTATCCCACTTGAAACAGGGTAAGGAAAGGGGGCCTAATCTTACGACACAGTGGTTCCTGTTCCCAGCCAAATTCTAGAGGCATGTTCAGTTGTGGATCTCAACACCGCACATTCAGTTGATTTCAATTTAAGAACTGAAATTAAGGATTAAAAACAATCAATGCTGTACTGTATTCAGAATTTATGATAATAAATTATTTATCAATTACATCATAATTGGTTAAAAATGCATGTTAAAAAAAACAACTTACACTTTGTAGGAACTGTATTCATTAGGGTAAGATTACTTATGTTATAATAATTCACTGTCCTATTACTTACTAGTATTAAATTATCTGAAAAATAAATTGTAGTTTTAAAAATTTTAATAAAAAATAAATTGTTATTATTCTCTTTTGCACTAACTATATGTGTAAAAATATTTTTTTTACCTTTATAAACCGATATACTCTTAACATGACCTGAGGCATATGTATGGCGGTGAGACACAGCTGCTTTATTTATATTTAGCCATTGTCGAGAACATGTAAAAAGATCTTGTAACTCCAACGTAGATTTTTCTTTAAATTTTGAGCCAGAACTGTCTATAAGTTCTTCAATAACTTTTTCCCACAAATTAAAATGCTGTAAATTAAATAATTAAATTAACTGTTCATGTTCTGAAATTTTAGAGAGATTCATTATGAATTAAATTTACCTCACAACAATATTCGACTATTTCTCGAAAATGATCACAAACAAGCATACAATTAAGGAGCGATTTAGGATCTAATTTACGAAAGATAATTATTAATATTTCATCAGGCAAATATATTGGAATATACTCTTGTTCTTTGCACTTTTGTAGTGACATTGTATTACCATTTAAAATTGAATAATAAACAGTATAGACGGCAATTTAAGATATTGATTTCTTAAAAATATAAGGTAAAAAATAATTTGTAAATATTTATCTTATAGCTAAAAATCTTAATGAATCATTACTGACAGGTGACAGTCGGCATTCGGTAACATAGGCTAGCCACATACACACACTATTATTGTCAATACAATATTGAATAATAGTGTTTAGTGTTGGGCGTTACTGTTATATTTTTATAATGCATTATTCATTATATTATATTTTTTTAACTGTTATTTTAAACTGTTGTAATATATATTATATTATTTTCAACGTAAATACAATACAATGACAAAATGTACGAAGTTCAGACTAATATTTTTGTTATTAGTTATTTTAATGTAAGTAATATTTGGCCTTTTTGCCATTGAGTTAAAGCTCATATTTGTGCGAGGTTATACGATGTGAAGTTCGCCATCATTATTTTATTTGACCTTGGCTGGACTCGATGTAGGCCGAACAACTACTAAATATTCCCGATCATTCCCGAACCGAGGCGCCACACGCCATTTTATAGCAGATAATGAATATTTTGACTGTTATTTATAACAGTCAGTGTTGAAAATAAATAATGATTAGAACATTAAAAAAATATAATGAATTATATTATCTGTTATATGTTATAACGCCCAAGTTTAATAGTGTTCAATATATGGCCCTGAACACTAGGCAATGTTATTGAAAATATTTCGTAGTAAAACTAAAATCTGACGCAGTCGCTTAGTAGCTTAATTTTTTACAATACAACAGCCGATGACAATGAAATAAGCCGTTGCTTTAGTTGTTGCATTTAGCTTACTTACAAAACAAGACCATGAAAAAAAATTAACGAAAGACTTTATGAGAAAAAAACTGAGTTTTAGCGACAGGATGTGGGTTTGATTCCCGCTCGAGGAAATGAAATATTTAATATTTTCATTTCTTCATCCTGGTGTCGAGGCAAAGCGCAGTGTTGAGTTCCACCATTCAACACGCAATGCTTTCAAAATTCAGTGGAAAACGGGGAACGGAGTGTATTTATGCTAGGTTCTCTGCCCACTTTTCTGTGTGCGCCAAACAGCGGGAAGCTAACTTTACTAACAGAACGTTTTAAAAAATTACATGAGGATAAGAGATAGCAGCTTTCAAAATATATATATATTTACGTTTGGTATTTTTTTTAAAATATTAAGAAGCTTTTTTTAGCGCACAATATTTTTTATTTTATCATGATATGATGATACAATAGATGTATCCTATAGCTCGGGATAAGTTTGCCATGTTTTAATAAATCCTATTAAATATTGTTTTTCCGAGTAGTATCAACTCAACATTATTTTCGTTATTTATACTGTTTTCGTCATCCATCTGGAATAAAAAGCAGAAGTAGAAGTCAAAAATATGGCAGCGCGACCGCACACGACAATATTATTGACTAACAACAATTATTGAACAACCCTGCCTCCCCTGGATATTGTGGTGGCAAAAACAGGAATTCCAGAAATCTACAATAATATTGAAAATCAGCCGCACACACGCAATATTATTGACAATACGTACTTTATTGACAATATTTTTGTACGTGTGTGGCCAGGCATAAAGATTACATTTACAGGTAGTGAGATAACAAAATCAGATAAACCAACTCCAAAGACAAAAATTGGGTAAATAAATGTGTTCTGTAATGTATACGGTACCGTAAGGTACGGGATAGCCCCGATTACATTAAAAAATTACAATTACACACAAATACTCGTGAGTTTGTCGAGACAAACCCTGCTGTTTGCGGGATACAACGTGAAGCTTGAGAATTTATATTCAGCGGAAATAATGACAATTAGCTTCTAAATTCTCTCTAAAATCTCTCTAAATTCTGTCTAAGACTTCTCTCTTTTAATTTTTTTAATTAGAATCATCTATACCCTTTTCACAAAGGCATGAGATCAAAGATAAACGAATTAAAAAAGGTTTTCTTATAGGTCACGATTCATGGAAATTAACATTAAAATACTATATAAAGTAAAAAAATCTATGAATTTATGGATGTAAATAATATTAGTGAACGATGTCTTATTAGGTAAAAACTACGATTTGAATTTATCGATTTCATCGATAATAAAATGATTTTTATAATTATGTTTTTTACTTTTTTTAAATTGCACTTTATGTACAATGTGCAATTTAATAAAAGAAGTGTAAAGAAACGAATACAATAATCAGAAATATCATAGATTGTTTTCATATTTCAAGCCAGGAACATTGTATAAAATCTAATTTCAATACCAAAATGTTTTTGTTTCCATTTTATGTTATCATAAATATCTACCATAAACTAGTTTCTTAATATTTAATAATAATGTTCAAATACTTGAGGCCAGTCGTGGCACAGTGGCACAAAATGCGACTGTAAAACCGACTGGTTGTGAGTTCGATCTCCACTCAAGGAGATAAAATATTTACTTAAATTTATATTTCCATATCTTCGCTCTGGTATCGAGGCAAAGCGCGGCGTTGAGCTCTGCCACTCACACGCAATGTTTCCAGAAGTCGGCAGAAAGTGGGGAACAGAGTGTCTTAACACTAGGTTTCCTCTGCCTACCCTGCTGTGTGTGGGATACAGCGTGAAGCTGATTTAATTTATTTATTTAACTGGATAATACATTTCTTAGTCGTAGTCATTAGTAGTTATAATAATATAAAAAATACTGTAATTTTAGGTGGTATGGTATGGTATGCCTATGCCGTCTGCTATAAATTTTGTTTAGCTTAATATCATATTTGAAAATGATTACCATATGACAACATTTTCAAAATATAATTGACAAGGCGATGATAATAGTTTTTGACAGTTACGTACGTCAAACAACACAATAACAAGCAGAACACAACATTAAAGTATTTATATTCAATTTTACTGTAATAAGCACATGAAAAATTGTTTAAAATATATGTGTTCAGAATGGTAAGTTTTAGCAATTTAACTTAATAAAAATATTGTTATTATTGTTGTTGCTTGAAGTAGTTTTGCTTATTACACTATCAAATATAAAAATATATATATTATTGTTATTTTTTTTTTAATTTCAATCACACTCACAGTCGTTTTCCATGTTTCCATATCTGCACCCAATGTTTTAATCTTTCAAGTCTCAAAGACAAAACATAACCTAATATTTTGTAAATAATTTTTGATGTATGTAAATATTTTATCCATTAAGATCCTGGCTAATAATCCAGAATCTAATATAATTATAAATTAAATTGAGATTCAATCTAATTTATTATAATAAAAGGTTTTATTCCTATTTTGTTTAAAATGAGTACATTTCTAACATAACATCAGAGTACCTTAGGCATTTTTTTACCTGTTTTATTTTAAAAGTCGCGAACCCAATCCAAAATATTATTAGACTGTACAGTTATCATTTACATTTTATTTTTTGTACTTATTTATGTTCAAACCCATGGAGAAATAGACATATTTTTTATTTGTTAAAATTAAGAATGTTTGATGCATATGTGGGTTTCATTAATATAAGTGCAAAGCCTTTCATTATCCACTCTTAGAATACATTTTAAATATATTTTATCATGTGTCCCTCAGTTTTCTTAACATGACTTACTGCTATTCAGTTTGG
Organism: Heliconius himera; assembly: GCA_021202915.1. NCBI lineage: Eukaryota > Metazoa > Arthropoda > Insecta > Lepidoptera > Nymphalidae > Heliconius > Heliconius himera. The sequence goes on from JAJHJA010000931.1 coordinate 153,661, forward strand.
TAAAATATCACTTATATCTCGCTAGGAAGCCAGATTATATCATTAACACTTAAAAGTAGCAATTATATCATCGAAGTAACTTGATAGATAACAACAAAGTCTAAAAGGAATTACTTTTTACATATACATGGTCCTCATACTCTTGGCAAATGTAATATCATAGTACTGTTTCCTTTATATCATATTCTGATACCAAGTAGCATTTCATAAAACGACAGCACATTTTGACTAGTTATTACTAAATATCATCTCTGTGAGGCCAGTTATGGTGCAGGGGTACAAAGTGTAACTCTAAATGCGACAGATTGTGGATTCGATTCCCACTCGAGAAAATTAAATATTTTATATTGTCGTTTCTTTGCTAGTATCTAGGCAAAGTAGAATTTGGTGGGAAATGGAGAATGTAAAGTCTTGACACTATGTTCCCTCTGCCTACCTTGCTGAGTGTGGGATATAATGTGGCGATAAAAAAAATATCATCCCTAACCATTTTCCGTTTGATTTTTACATTAAAAAGTTAAGAAACCTGTTTTTGAAAGTTACAATATAATATCTTTTGGTACCATTTTCTATTAAACACCACATACTGCAGACATATGCCATTTTAATCTAGGCCTATTTACATGTATGTACTAAAATCTAACCTAAAATTATTTTTCTTTATTGTGGGTAATTGTTCTGTAGTAAAATGCCCAATGTCCTTTACAATACAACTTAATAATTAATTAATTATTATTATTATAACAATACTGGTATGTTTAAATTAATTCTTGGTGTATTTCAGGCCAGAAATGCAGAGAAAGCAATGTAAGTAAACTTATTTTTACGTCTATAATTTTTTTTTATTGATTAAAAATCCATCAGAATATAGTGGTTTTTATATACAAAATGTATTAGGATAAATTATACTATGTACAATAAAAAAATTGAGTATCCAAAAAATATTTTGAAAATAATATTATAAATATTACTTAAAATCAGATATTTTCTTTATTTGAGGCCCACGTGGCAGAGGAGTACAAGGGTGTGACTGTAACGAAATGGTTGTGAGTTCTATCCCCACAACCGACTTTGGCTTCAATAAATTGCTCAGTGATGGCATATTTACTGACTCCCTTAAGATAGCTAAAGTAATGTTCATAAGTCAGGACTATGGGGGACACTGGCAATTATCAACCAACTTCTGTACCGGTGTTATAAAAACCAAAACCAAAAAAAAATATAAAAACCGGTGTTAAAAACTACCCTTTAATGTTCCGTTTTCAGTCGAGCTAAGTGCAAATGTCTCGTTTTTTCGGTATGATGAAAATGCCAATCTTATTTAACAAAAAAAAAACGATAATATCTCTATAAAAAAAAGAAGGCCACTTAAAAAACCGAAAGTCTAAGTATACCTCTAAAAAAATTAAAGAACGCATCTAAAAAACGAAAGAACACTTCTAAAAAAATGAAAGTTACTTTACAGTTTTTGTGCCGACCGAAAAATGGTCTCGTTATACTTTCCCCTCTTTCCGTGCAATTTTCGAGGCATCGCGTATTGAGTGGCGGAACTCAACGCAACTCTTTACTTTGCCTTGTTACCAAAGAGAAGAAATGAAAATATTATTAATTATAATTCATTTACCCGAGTGGGAACCCACAACCGTCACGTTTAAAGTCACACACTTGTACTACTGCACCCTCATTAAGTAATTTAAATAAATTGCGCCACAACGTGTCGTTGTTATATATATATTTGTTTTTTTACATATTAGGACCACGTTAGCTCGTTGGCGCGCAGCACAAGTTCAGGAAGCAGGTGGTCAAAGGGAACGTAGACCATATCTCGCGTCTGAGTGTAGCAATTTACAACAAGCAGAAAAATGGCGGCTTCAAATTGTCAGAGAAATTGCAAAAAAAGTTGCCCAAATTCAAAATGGTAATTTCAAACTTACATTATACTTTTTTTTAGCCAATAGACAAATTAAAGCAATGTTCTAAATTAAAACACTTTTTAAAATCAAGTTGACCGTGATTTGTCTTCAACATATAATATTAGACAAGCAAATTATGTAGTGTATATATTTTTTTCCTTTTATTCTTATACACCGTCGAAACAAAGATGGATGAAACTCAAGTTTCCGCACCAAATACTCCATCTGTACCATCGCCAAACGAATTACAATCTCCAAAGGAAGTACAATCTCCCAAAACATCACAATCTCCTAAAGAATTAAGTATAAAATCACAAAATGATGGTGGATTGCCTTCACCGCGTTTAGGATCTTTGCAAAAATCTATAACACCGATACGGTCTCCAAAACTTCAAACACCAACTCCTGGTTCTGTTAAGGCGTTTTCATTGCCTCCTTCCCCACCGTCGATACTTAAAGGCTCTATTCAACTATCGATGAAAAATGAAATTTCTAAAGACCAATCCTTCTCACCAAGTCGTTCAGACCGCAACAGTTATGTGGGTGCTAAAGAAATCGTGGCTGAAAATGGTGGAAAATCTCACAGCTCCGAATTGTCAAACAAAAATTCAACATTGCGTCAAGATGAAAACATTGCAAAAACAGAAGACCTTGCTAGAAACGATAACGCAAAAAGTCCTGTCTTACAAAGAAATATAGATAAAATAGAAAATATGAGTAAGATTCTTACAAGTGAAGCTAACGCATTGAGGGAGTCGTTAAAAAGTTTATCAGAAAATATTGTCCGGACAAAAGAAGAATTGAATGTAGTTCAAGAAAATGATGTTAATTTTCCTTATCATCTATTTTTGATAGAAATTATAATAAATAAAATCAACATGAAATGTGACTGCTTTGAATTAGATTACAATAATCTTGTGATAGCAGCGAGATTTTTAGGAAAAACACCAATAATATTATACGATTCGACTTATGGTAAAGTAGAAGATTTTAATCATTTAAACGTTGGAAAATCCGCTTTATTTGCTATGACTTATGATAGAATATGTAGCATTAAAGAAT
>JAJHJA010000932.1:0-162715 GCA_021202915.1 Heliconius himera
TTAATTGTCCGAATGCGTAAGTAAATTTCGTATAGTGATGTATTGTTTTAAAAAAAAATGGGAATATAAATTTATTTATTTATTAAAAAAGAATGATTAGTTTTCATTGTAATAATGTCGATAGCAACAGAGTACATATATGTGTATGCGCTATTTAACTTTAAACGCGACGGTTATGAGTTTGATCTCCTCTCCTTTCACTCTGAGTAACCTCCGCTATGTAATGTCTCAAAGATTTTACAGAAAATATGAAACGGAGTGTCTTAACACTAGTTCCTTCTGCTTATATGTAGACAGCATGAAATAAAAATAAATATTACAAATAATAATACCCTATAATATTATAGCGTAACATAATTATAATTATAAGCTAAAATCTCATTCGAACAGATGTTAAAATTCATATCAGATTTTTTTTCCGCAAAAATACTTTTCTTTAATTTATAGTTTCCTGTGTAATCAATCAATGATCTATAGTTATAAGATCCCTTTTTTAAATTTTCTGATCTGTAACTACTAAGGTGGCACAGGAGAAATCGAAATTGTCATAAAATGTAATTTTTACATCTTAAACACATTTAAAAAAATATGATCATTTATTTCCCAATAGTTATAGTTAACACTGCTTATATTGTCATTATCAATAGTAAAATAATATTAAAATTACCATAAATATGTTATTTTAATAAGAAATTTCAACATTTCCTTTCAGTATTACTGTACTGAGATCTGGTATTGAAATGTGGTATAACTTCTATGTCTTTAGTTTTTATACAAATAAAGCTATTTGTAGCTTTGAGTCCACAGTCAAATAAAAAAGCTTTTCCAAGCTTAACACATCTTTGCGCCGTCTAAATGTTGCAAATATACTCTGCAATATCAAACAAATTACTTTCCGAAGAAATTCTCTAAGTAACTTCAGTTGCATTCTATTATATTATTATCTAAGGATTTGCTGTTGCTGTTCATTATTTTGGTATATTTTATTAAATGAAAATGTGATGTCTCAATTTAATTGCTGTAATTTGTGAACTTTCTTACTATTTTTCTTTTCGTGCTTCAACTCTCGCTCTTCAACTCTTCGAAAAGCCAGGTCTCTAATATGTGCGATGCTAGGTTTAACGACATAAGTCATGTGTGAGAACATAATTTTTTGACACTTTTGTACATATTGAAATTAGAAAAAAAATCTAAAAACGACTAGTTGAGGGCTTATTGTAGGAAAAGTTCTCAATTTCGTATTATTTTAATTGTTGTAGAACCATTTCACACTAACTTAGTTATGCCGTTTTTGACACAAATAGTTTAAATCAAGTCATAATATGTCACTAGCACACTATCCCTTAGTTTAGTGAGTCACTAAACAGAAGAAGTCATTCATCAAATCGTTTTATGTTTTCTAATAAAGAGATTTTCTTTAAATATTCACTTATTTTTAGAACTAATAAATGAAATTGAACCCGAGAACTATATACTTCTATGCAAGATACCTCTTTGAACAACGTAAAAGCAGTAAGATTATTAACGACAGTTGGAAAATTATTTCAACTTGTGATTACAAATCAAAATGTAAGTTTTTAACAAATAAATTTCGAAGGGCGCCACCTAAAAAAAAAAGGTGTGGACGTTTTATTAATATTTTGTATTAATTATTTCATCATCATCAGGATCATCTATTAACAATATAGGAGTTGTAAAAAAATTATAAAAAAATTTTTTGGTCAGTTTTACTCAACCCTACTATACAAAATGGCGTTAAAGATTAAATTATATTATTAATAACATTCTAAAATACAACTACAGAATTTAAAATAAAACTATATAGAATTATTTTTCAAAGAACACAAAAAGATATAAACAAAAAAAATGTTTTAACTTCTGTATGTGCTTTCATACATCTCATCTAATCAGCATCTGATGTCTATACAATGTACTCGTAGATAGCTTTGACTCGGCTGATTTGAAAGCCTAAACAAAATACACATTCTATATATATTTCAAAAATGTTATTTTTATAAAATTTACTTATGTAAAATTTTTATTTAAATGTAAATTTTGTTATTTACTAACAAAAAGTTTTATTAAGATTATTATTATTATTATTTTTTTCGTTCTATGATGAATGATGAGAAGCCAGTCGTGGCGCAGGGGCACAACAGAATTTGGTGAAAAGTGGGGAACGTAAATGTCATGTTAGAAACGGAGTGTCTTAACAGTAGGTTCCCAGGTCCTCTCTGTCCAGGATACAGCGTGAAGCTAAATAATGGTGAACAATAGAGATGTATACTCGTATACAAATTTCTTTCTAGATTTTTGATTAAGCCCACAAGCATCATATCATATATAGTAAAAGTACTGTTCCACATAGCATCAAGTTAACTAAGTAGGTTATTCTTATTATAATAAACATACAATTAAAATAATATAATAATGAATTATTTTTTCACTGAAGCTATAGTTAAAACAATTGAGATTGCTTTTATTTATATTATACTAGCGACCCGTTCGCGGCTTCGCCCGCTGAAACTACTGACTTATTTACTTAATACACTGAATTACGTTCGTGTTTTAATATACCTATAATGTATGTTTGTAAACTGCCTTAAAATTTCTAATGTGAAAATTATTAAAACCTTAGGTCACTTTTCCGTAATTCCTATAAGAATATTCAATTGAATGTTTAAAAAAAAACTATCTTATCGATATTTACAATAAAATTGTGAGTCACCGGTGTCCCGATTTAAGTGCTCTTTTCTATTTTAGCAAATGTCTCTTAGTATTTAGTATTTGTTTTATTTTAATTAGTTCATAAATAAAAAAGTTAAAACCAGATTTGCGCTGTATTCCATCTATAGTAGGATAGGCAGAGGTAACCTTGTGCTACGACATTGCATACCCCACTTTCCACCCAATTTTTCAAGGCATGGCATGTTGAGTGGCGGCGTTAGTGCTGGAGGGAAGTAAGAAATTAAAATATTATTAAATTATAATTCATTCCCCCGAATGGAGATCGAACCAACAATATCGCGTTACAGTCACTCCCTTGTGCTCCTGCGCCACAACGGCCTTTTTGGTTAATAGATACCAATAGTTATTACAACACATGCAGACAGAGTTACGTTTTTACTTTTTTATTTTCAAAATTTGCCTTAAAGCTTTACTGTACACTATCTTAAAAGTGGTACTTGTAGGTGACTACAAAATATATAGGTTTTTTGGAGATCCTTATCGAGAAAGATATATTTTGTTTAGATTTAAATTTTTAATTTTGTAGAAAAATTTTCTGTTCTTTCTTCAACAGTTTCTGCGGCGCATGCGATTAAAGATGTTTAATGCCATGTTTTTTTTCATAACTGAAATATTAATAGGGTTCCCTAATTGTTGCAAATGTAGCCTATATTACTCAGGGATAATGCAGCTTTTTAATGGTGAAAGATTTTTTAATATCGGTTTAGTAGTTTTTAAGTTTATCCACAACAAACATACACACATACAAATCTTTCCTCCTTATATAATAATAGTTTAGAAGTGTAGAAGTATAGAAATATAGATTATGATATAGAAAATTGCCTCTTAAAAGTATTGTTATCTCTTTGATTTATTAGAAACAATACAAGTACTTATATGTATTTATGATACAATCTTTTGTTGATATATTATAAATTATTAGAGCGACGCGTGTTTTATTCACAATCTCCTCATTCAATAACTCTTACCTAATGAGGTCGAAATGTCGATACGATGTATTATAGCACTTGCGTTTCGATATTCATATATTTTGTTGTTTTGTTTCTAAAGAGTGCTTAGAAATCAAGTTTTAATATTATTTTTTATTATAATATAATAAATATTATATATTTAGAGGCCACCAAGGCGTTGAGTACCGCCACTTAACTCGCAATACTTCGAAAATTCGGTGAAAGATGGGGAACGGAATGTCTTAACTCCAATTTAAAGGATACAGCTGAATCTGAAATATGTATTTAGGTAATTAAAATACTGTAATGTGATTATGATAATACCTCACTACACTACTTATATACATGATTATCAAGTATTATAGACCACTAGTAACGCGACATTTGTTAGTTAAATCCCCATTCGGAATTATTTTCATTTTATTTTCTCACTCTAGTAAGGCAAAATGTGGCGTTGAATTCTACCACTTAATATGCAATGTCTCGAATTCAAGCAAAAACACGGTGAGCTGAGTGTCTTGACATTAGGTTCCTCTTGTTATGAGGTTATTATTTTATTCGTCATTTTTATTACATAAAAAAATATTTAGTTATTAATAAAATTGATTTATTAATGAAATAGTTTTTTTTTAAACTTTAATAATGTGAAAATATACAGTACACTTTATTTTGTTGGTTCTTAGCTCTTATCGTCGTCGTACGACGACTTAAGTTATCTTATATTAGAGAAAATCACTTGTTATTTTTAAAAACATCCAAGCAAGTTACTATCGCGCTATTGTTGTACGAGTAGATGCAAAATTGTAACGTTAGAATATTGATATTCAAAATTTCTTATTTAAGAAAGTGCAGACTAAAAAAATAGCCAATGATTTTTGCTACTTGTTTCGCAAGAAATGTATATAATATTTAACTTTTATAAGCCAGAAATGCCGCAAACTAAACAAAAGAAAAATATTTAAGAAAACGTATATTTTTTTATACCGTAATAAAACTAAAACCTGTATCTTAAAAACCATACGTTTTTATCATCTAAGCTACATCGAATTTCTTATATATTTGGTACAAAAAAATACCACCACTACTACTACTACTACTACTACTACTAGCACTTCTACTATTACTAACGCTTCTACTACTACTACTACTACTACTACTACTACTACTACTACTACTACTACTACTACTACTACTACTACTACTACTACTATACTAGTACTTTATTATTACTATTCTGCCAACAATCAACACATCTAACCATATAAATGACTAGTTGTGTGTCTGTAACGCTATAATTATATTTTACATGCGGGTTGCCGCTTTGTCCCCCATTGTAAAGGTATCTAATGAGCTCGAAATGATACGATACAGAACCAACTTTGGTTATCTTTGGCCAATTGTGTGACATTTTGAATGGTTCGACGTTTATAACGTGATATTATATTATATGACTTTGAAATAAGTATGTGGTGGTATAAGTTCAAAGGTGAATGGCCGTTTCCTTTGATTTATCAGGGTTTGTATAGTGTCTACAGGAAGTGATCCTTTTCTTTATGTAAAAAAGAGGGAGGGTAGGGTAGTATTAAGAAACTCCGTTCCCAACTTTCTGTCGGATTCTGGAGGCATTGCGTGTTGAGTAGCAGAACTCAACGCCGCGCTTTAACACCAGAGCGAAGAAATGGAAATATAAATTTAAGTAAATATTTCATCTCCTCGCAAGGTAAAAAGTGTGGGGTCGAGTTCCGCCACTCAACATATAATGCCTCGAAAACTCAGCGGAGAACAGAAAACGGAGTGTCTTCACACTGAATTCCCTCTATTTACCCTGCTATAAGGATACAGTGATGCTGAAGAAAAGAGAATACTTAAGCCTTAAATGTTTTTAATCTTAACGCTATATTACTATGTAGGTAAAGAAAATCTTACTACTAGATTTTCTCACTTTGTTCTCCTTTGGTATATTTGCAAATATTTTGCGTTGGGTGGCGGAAACAAACGCCATGTTTCTAACTATTGCATTCTATTAAAAAAGGGAAAATATATTAAAAAAATAGTTATAACCATTTTTTCCATGTGAACTCCGTCTCATAACTGGTCTATCTTTATAAATTTATATAGTACCTATTCCTATAGGTACTATAATTATTATTTTATATTTCCATTTCATTGTAACGAGAGTGGATCAACAGTAGAAAAGGAACGTTACAAGGAACGGTTATCCTAATTTTATAACAGTAATCAGCACAGAGAATTTCGAAACTTTACCGAATACTTAGTATACATTGTTTTTGGTTATGTTCCACTTAAGACATATTGAATAAAGCAAAAATAACATATTGAAAAAGATAAAAAAATAATTGTGGGTTCGATCCCCACTCGAGGAGATGAAATATTTACTTAAATTTATAATAAAATAATTTATTTATTTCCATTTCTTCGCTCTGGTGTCGAGGCTAAGCGCGACGTTGAGTTCTGCCACTCAACACGCAATGCCTCCAGAATTCGGTAGAAAGTGGGGAACGGAGTTTCTTAACACTAGGTTCCCTCTGCCTACCCTGCTGTGTGCGGGATACAGCGTGAAGCTGATGTATAAATATATATTTTATCATCTTTTCAACTAACTGCCTAAAATAACTTTTTAGTTTATAAAAATATATAATTTTATTCAAAACATATGCCTCTTGTTATTTGCTATATTGATATTATTGTGTTATAGCATTACGCAGTATCCTATATTTAGGAGGGTAGGCAAACTGAATCTAACTTTAAGGCACTCGGTTTCTTATAAATCGCCCAATTTTCAGAATATTTTCAGTAGAGTACGTTGAGTACGTTGAATAGTGGAACTCAACGCCACTCTGTTTCGTTACTAGAACAAGTAAAATATAAATAATTCATTACCCCGAATTGGAACTGAACTCATAACTGTCGCTTTCACACATGAATTTCCGATGTGCCACTACGCCACGATAAATTAAAACTTGATAAATTTTCAAAACATAAAATTTAGATTACAGTAAAATTACATATTACAAGTATTTCTTATCTAAACTTCAATTTATTCATTATTCAAAGCAAAATCAATCAATTATATATATTTTCTAAAAAATACAACTTAACTACGAAAACCAAGCAAACATAATAACGAAACACAATCAATTTCATTTGTTTTTTCTACCGGCTATACGCTATTACCGATATTTCAACGTACTCGTATATAACAAAACCTTAATTAGTATACGAACTCGCATCAACATTAGGGCGAATATAAAACAAACTTTCCACATAAATTTATAATTTTCACGCTGTTACTCCCCACGAGAGCGAAGGGTACTTTCAATTTGCATTCAACTTTCAAAGCCTTTTGATGAAGACAGTACATTCATTAAATAAAAAGTGTTATTAAATGAAGCTTACGATATGGTTTGTATTGTTTCTTTTCATTGTTGTTTCAGTGTATAGGAGGATTTAAGTCGCTTTAATATTTTTTTATGTTATGTTTTATGACTGTTTCCTTCTGTAAAATCTTGATTTTTTTTTAGGTTGACGCAGTATCCCTTACATAGCAGGGTAGTTAGAGGGAACCTGGGAACCTAGTGCTAAAACATTCCGTTCAGCATTCAGATAATTCCTTTCGCCACTTTCTGCTGAATTCTAGATCCATTGCGTGTTAAGTTGTGAAATTTGCCTCGTTTCCAAAATTCCCCCCTAGTGGGAATCGACCATAATATATAAAGGGCCGTGCGACTGTTTACGCGATGAGCTGTGGGTTCGATTCCCACTAGAAGAAATGAAATATTTAATTGTTTCATTTTTTCGCTCAAGTAACGTGGCGCGGCGCGTCATTGAATTTTGCCTCTCAACACTCAGTGCCCTTAGAATTCGGCGGAACGGAACGTTTGGAACGGAAGTATAATAATGTAAACAAAGTATTTTAATACTTGGTTCCAATAAAAAAAACAAACTTACTGGAAGACTTAACATTCCATTTATTCAAAAAGTATTCACAAAGAAAAGTATTCACAAAAAAAAGTAAAACAAAAGTTAAACTACACATTCTCAACGTCTCAAATACTAAAAGCAAAAGAACTAAGTGGAACATAGCTAACTTTGTTAAAAGTGAGAAGGTAATGTATGCAAATGAGTATAACTTTATTCCCCTGGAACAGTTAGCGAGACTTTGACCGTTTGATAAGTTTTCTCATTGAGTTATGGCTCCGAAACAATATGCAGATCTGTTAATGTAATAAACATTGCGGAATTTATAGCTCTTCTAACTGAAAATATTTTCGTCTATTTAATTTTTTTTTGTATAATTTTAAATAATATCTAAAGGCGATCGTGGTGCAGTGGTGCAGCGTCTGACTGTAAACACGACGTTTGGGGGTTTGATTATGAATAACATTTTCTATTCAATTTACTTTCTGCTTAAAATAAGCATTTAATTATGATATTTCAAAAAACTTAAGTTCCAAGTTTAATTTAACCTCGCATACATTGAAAAAAAGGTTTCACAAATCCAAACAGTTATTTGTACATGTACATTCATTCATCAGTCATGTTCCCAAAAAATAAATTTCACAACATGGCGGAGGTTCCGCTAAGTAACATGACGAAATAAGCTACGGCCGGACCGCACCGAACTTTTTGTAGTACAAAGTGCCCACACGTGAAAGTTACTTCATGTTCACGGCCGCATGAAAAAACGATTACGCCTGAACGTTTGTTTAAAAACGAAAGCATTTCTACTTTCTGCCCTTTTCGCTCAGTTCAATTTTGTTGAGTTTGTATTTTTTTTATTATGCTGTATCCCGCATGTAGTAGGGAGGGCAGAAGGAGCTTAGTGGTAAGACACTCCGCTATCCACTTTCCATGGAATTCTGATGACATTGTGAGTGGCGATACCTCTTCACCAGAACGAGAAAATGAAAAAAAAAATATTTCACTTCCTCGAGTAGGCATCAAACCCACTACCTGTCGCATTTACAGTTGCACACTTGTGGCCTTGCTCCAGGAATGTTTTGAGATGCGCGCGTTGAAACAAACAAATTCTTTAGCTATATAATATGTATAAGTCGTATAGTATTTATAAGTGTAATACAGAAGGAAATCAATACAATCAATTTAGTAATGTAGCCAGTACGTGACCAAATAAAAAAATAATATGAGAGGCTTAAATTTCATTTGAACAATGTTTGTATCAGATATAAACATTGATAATATAAATAATTTTCTGATATAGCATTGGTAAATAATTATTTTAAAAAAAATCGAATTGATCTATATACGTACATTAAATATTTATCAAAGCGCGATGTAGAGATCCACCCACTGCTTGACACGCAGCGTCTCGAAAATCCAGCGAAAATTATTTACAACTATCTTTACATTAGGTATATTATATCCTGTTAAAAAAAGGCTTAAAGCCTTAAAGCCTTAAATTTGTTAACTGTTACAATATGATACTATTGATTATTGGGTGTATTTGAATGCATTTTAATTGTATAGCTATATATATACAGAATAAAAGACCGGACAAGAGCGATTCGGACTCGCCCACCGAGTGTTCCGTATCGACTTCAGGCTTATAGGTCAACGGGAAGTACGACTTCTAAACATTGACTAACTTAAGTTTGCTCATTTTGTATGAAATGAACTACAAAATATATAGTTTGTATCGATTTTGCTTCCATATTTCGCATATTACCTTTTATTTGTACAGTAAATTATCACTTTTCTTTTTTTTTCATGGTATTAATATGGAATCGTAACACAACCAATTTATTCAAAGTCCAAAGACAACATTCAATCAATTTCTTTATTTATACATATCCACTGGTACTATTAGTAGAAAAAGGAAATAAAAGAGTTACATACATAAAGCATTGCCGTCGTCGTCACTTAGTGTCATGCGATACAAAACCGCACCTGGTGCCCGTCTGAGGATATAACGTGGATAATTTGACGTTACCCTTTAAATAACCTGTGTTGTATTTTAAGACATGGATGTTTTATTTGGTTTCTTTATATTTATTTTTGTTTAAATAAACATATAGATAGAACGATACACAACGCATAATCGGAACTCCGTGATGTAAAACGCTGAAGTTTGGCATGTAAGTTCCTAGGCAAGTGCTAGTACTAACAGAATTTCTCAAAATATATATATATATATTTTACTTCACATTGTATCCCGCACATAGCAGAATAGGCAGAGGAAAGGAGGAGAGGATGCTAGTATCCGCTCCCCTCTTTCCTCCCATTTCTGAAGGCATTGCATGTTGATTGGCAAAATTCAATGCTTGTGATTTATCTATATGAACGGTTCACAGGTTCCCTCCGCCTACTCTGTTACGTACGGGATACAGAGGAAAAAAAGATTGAACCCATAACCGCATTACAGTCAAACGCAGTTCCTTTAAGCCACAACAATCTCATTTTTAATATATGTTTTCAGAAGACTAATACATTATATTAATTGTGTTCACCTACGTTTATTGGTTTCAATATAATAAATAGCACGTAAAAGTGCTTTTATGTAATTTCAATGATAATTAACTTTATTCTTTCAATTGTGTTTTTTTATAATGAAACCTAAAATGAAAGGTTTGGAAAAACTTCTTTTTAAGATCTTAATATGGTGTATGTACAAAAGCGTATAATTTATTTTTAAAAAAATATGATTTTTTTAGTGTAACAAATTGGCAAACGCAACATATACATGTCATAGCGTGGTAGTAACATATTCAGTTATTTCTAAAAGTGTATCGAAACCATTTATTAATCATGGAGTAGGTATATTTTGTGAGTTTTAATATTACTTCTATGAAATACTTGATCAATGATTAGATTATTTTTTATTTCCCCACTCTAATAGAAGCTCGGCGTTCACTCAATATGGAATGTCTCAAAATTGGGAAACGGAGTGTCTTAATTCTCTGTCTCTTCTGCTATATATCCTTTATATGCGGCAGCGAAAAGCTTATAAAAATCTTTCAGGATTTTTTTTGTTCCTTAGACACTTTTTATTGAACCTATGAGTTTTCACCCCACTTCCCGCTGAATTTTAGAGGTTTTTGGTTGAGTTGAGTGGCGGAACAACTCAACGCCACGCTTTGCCTGGTTACTACAGCGAAAAAAATAAAATATTAAATATGTATTTCATTCCCTCGATGAAAATCGAACCCACAACTGTCGCGTTTATAGTTGTTAGTAATTTATTTAATCTAAAATTATAAAGGACATCGAGAAAAAAGGAGAGTTTACAGGATAATCTCTCCGTCCTCACATAAAATAGAGCACAATTACAAATACAATATTAAATTCAACCCTCAACAAAAACCCTTACATCTAACATTAATTTAGACAGTACATTTTTACTAATGAACATACGTACAATTAATTATAGGCAATTTATCATACAGGCGTGACCGTACCGGGGGGAGTGAGTTCGTTCCTTAATAAATAATTTCGTTTTGTAAAACGCTGAGCTCTTTCGACCGGTCAAGCCTAGGTGTAAGTTGACATGACATTAATATATCACAGAAAATTGTTATTTGTCTATTCAGCTATTTACAGAAATGAATGTTTGTGTAATAATAGCTTTGTCGTGTATAATCATAAGTTTAAATGATGTTTTTTTTTCTTGTTTTTTTTTGTGGGTTCACGCTGTACTCCGCAGGGTAGACAGCGGGACCTGGGAACCTAGTGTTAAGACACTTCGGTGGAGCGAAGAAATGAAAATATTAAATGTGTTTTATTTTGTCGAGTGGGAATCGAACTTATAACCTGTCGCGTTTACAATTGCACGCTTGTGCAACTGCGCCAAGGCACTCCTCGTGGTCTCTCGATCGTAAAATTAAAACTAATTAAATATTAATATATATAATTTGTGTAATTTGTCTAACTAAATCTATATGTATAAATATTATTAAACAACCACCACAGGCCTCTGTCTATCTGTCTGTTCGCGATAAACATAAAAACTACTGCACGGAAATTCAAGTAGTTTTCACCAGTAGATACAGTGATTCATAAGGAAGATTTAAGTATATAATTTGTTATGGTTTTAAGTAAATTGACTAAAATATAACAAATATTGTTGAAAAGATCTTAAAAAGTTAGCCTACTGAAAAGCTTCACTCGCGCGCACCTCGTAAACCAGCAGTTTTATTGAAGTAATGTAATAGAGTAAGAAAAAGTCCACGATAGCATATCCCTATCTCCTACGGTTGTACAACATATTATAAAAAATATTACATTATTTCGAAGCTGTCCTTTTTTGTTAAATATTAGTCCTTATCTAAATAAATAAGTTCATTGCTTTTGGCATTTAGTGCAGATCAAAATTGTCCTTAAGACTATATAAATGAAATAAATACTTAAGAAGATACGATAAATTAAAAATTTTATGCCATCAAAGATATAAATGCAAGTCAGTTTCATCCTGACAGCGGGTCTCGCTTGTTGCGATCGTTGAATAAAAAATCAGCATAATTATTTCTCATCCAATAAAGCGCACATAAATATCATAGATTTTATAATTTTCCTTTACAACATACCATTTAAATTATTATCTTAGAAGATAATAATTTATGCTAAAATATTAGCGAGAAAAATGGAAGAGAGATCTCAAAGACTGTTGTAGGAAGCTCAAGGAGGCTTGACACCTGAAGAGTGCATGGATAAGATATTTTACCCTTCGCATGATCATGGAAAATTTAATTGCCGTAAGGCTTTCTATGCTTTTGTAACGTGTTTGACAGCGTCTTATAAAAAAATATGAAAGTTACTGACCCGGTACACTGTGAGTGGACCATTGCTGCAGGCATTAAATTCTTTTTATAGAGATCACTAAACCTGTGTACGCCTTACAATTGATGATTATATTTAAATCAAGGTATTGCCTTGATTTGACATATAATCGGGTGTCAAGCCATGTTACGTGATATTGTCATCGTTATTCTATTTGTATTTGGATAACTGTCTCCAAGGAAGAATAAAAAAAAAAAATTAGCTTCACGCTGTATCCCGCTCACAGCAGGGTAGGCAGAGGGAACCTAGTGTAAAGACACTTCGTTCCCCACTTTCTGCGCAATTCTGGAGGCATTGCGTGTTGAGTTGCAGAACTCAACGCCGCTCTTAGCCTCGACACCAGAGCGAAGAAATGGAAATATAAATTTAAGTAAATATTTCATCTCCTTGAGTGGGGATCGAACCCACAACCAGTCGCTTTTGCAGTCACACCTCCTGCCGCTGCGCCACGACCGGCCTCTAAGAAGAATAAGAATACGAATTTTTTCTTCTTGCTTATTCCTCTAGGAAGAATAAGCAAGAAAGAACAAAACTGAACTGAGAGTAAATTGCCCATCGTACACGCATGATGCAGTGTTTATTGTATCATCAGAATGCGAGCTGCAGTTGTTAGTTACCACTCTTAAATAAGGGTGTGAAAGTAATGTCCTAGCCCGAATTCTAATAAGAAACTACATTTCTTGAAATTAAAAACAATGGAGAAAGTATGGAATGCCAAATCGTTGTAAGTGGAAAAATATAAGAACAATTGAATGAAGTAGTAAATATGCGATGTATTTTTAGTAGGGACAGAGGATACGAAATGATTGTTGAAAGGCGTATTGTTCTAGTAATCGAATTAACAGTGCATTGATTAGATTATGATACGTCAACATTGGCTTGCGTTTGCCTCAAAGCAGTATCGACGTTATTATGCGTCAGTGAGACGTGGATATTATAAAAATATATAAAATCTATTTGTAACATATTCGAAATCAGTTCACGACACCAAATCCGCAACGAAGACATATAATGTATATCAAGTATAAACGAAAATATCACAATGAGAATGAAAAAGAATGTGTTCAGGTAATTTGGGCACATTGACCGAATGATTTATACAAGAATAAGTGGTAAGGCACCGGAAGACTGGTTGTTATGAAAAATGGATTAGAGGCCTAACGGATAGTTCTAATTGAGCAGAGAATATTATATAGGATATTTTACATTATCTCAAGTATATAACAACTTTAAATATCGTATATTTTGTAGAAAAAAGAAATATAACAAACTACAACAAGAAATCAGAAAAGTATGGAAAATGGACAACGTTACAATAGTTCATATAGTGATCAGCAAGAACTGTAGTTCCAAAAGCTTCTTTAATTCCTAAATCTTAAAAAAATATTAGTTTACCTAAATTTACTTACTTAACTCTCTTAAAACCTGGCTATACTAAGAAAAAATAGTTAGAAAACTTATACAATTAAATTCAGATAGTGATGCAGTTATAATACATTTTAATTAAGACTCGCTCGGGGGAATAAATTATTATTTATTAATATTTTTTTCATTTCTTCGCTCTGACACAAAGGCAAAAGTCCGATGTTGAGTTTTGCTACTGAATACGTAATACCTTGAAAAATTCGGCGGAAAGTGGGTAACAGAGTGTCTTAACACTAGGTTCCCTCTGTCAACCCTTCTGTGTGCGGGATAGAGCGTGAAGCTGACTAAAGATAGTCAGACTTGACCCAGCACTTGGTACGTACCCGTACCGTTCCATATGGCCAGGCCTAGCCTGAGATATATATATATATATATATATATATATATATATATATATATATAAGAAAATTTTCTACTGTCAACATTGAAATGAGTTTCAATCAAGATTTGAACTGACTACCGATTAATAAGTTTTCTACGTCGTCTATTTACATTATGGGTTTTATGAGTTCAAATTGTAAATCATAGATAAAGATCTAAAATCATGTACGAACAAACTGGAAACTAATTAGTTTTAATGGGGCAAAAATTATTCGGCTAAATAATTTTGCTTATAGAAGGAAAAGAAAGTGAGTTATCACTATATTTTCTAGTTTATTACTAAACTTAAAAACACTAGTCCCAAGAAACGTTCTATTCTCGGTCTATATAATAACCAACTTTCGTTTAAATATTAATTATTATTTTTTTCTTGTTGTAAATTCTGGTAGATCCAAGTTTTGTTTATTAACGTTCAATAGTCAAAGAAAGCCAAAGCTAAATATTTTTCTTTACTATCTAAGCATTTCAGTTGCGAGTGCTTGCTGAAAGTTTATCTTAAGTTCTACGAATAAAGAAACTTAGCAAGAATATTTTGTAGTGAAAATAATAGAAATATAATTATTTTTAACGACGCTAACATATAAGGGGGCAAATTTTGCCTTATAAGGTTAGATTTTTTAGCTTCACGCTGTATGCAGAGGGAACCTGGGAACCTAGTATTAAGTCACTTCGTTGTTTTAACCCAAATTGTAACACTGGGTATTGAGTGGCAGAACTTAACTGTGAATATTTGATATTTTAATGTTGAAAAAAATGAGAATTATAAATTTATAAACTAGAATTTGTGTAAAAATTCAAATTTGTTGTGTAAAAGATAAATTAAAAACGATGCGAACTGCATAAAATTATGAATTTGGAGATTAAAATCCATTTACAAGTTGTCAAATTCAGATCTACATATTTCTATATTAAATTTAATTTAGAATATTACACTTTCAAATTATCCACACACGATGACGACCAATCTATGTAATAGTTAAGTCATCACAATTAACAGCAAATTTCACTCAATTACTACAGTTGTTCGATGCTTAAGATTGTTATCCTATGTTCACATATTTAAAGATATATAAAGCTATATTGCTATTTGATACTATATATTTTGGTTGAGTTGAGTAATAATTTACTGTAAACGCGAGGGTTATGGGTTCAATCTTGACTCATGAAAATATTTGTAAAAAGCAGTTTCAAGCTTTTTGCCGCGCATAGCAAGAAAGGTAGAGGGAATCTTATATATAACTGGAGTGTCTTAAACGCTCCGCTCAATACTTTATGCCCAATTTTCAAGATGTTGCATGTTCAGAGCGGGGATTATTTTTTAAATAGGGGAACGCAGGTTTTTTCTGATACCTCTTAGAAAGTAAATAAAATTTCTAAAAGGATCTTTTAAGAAAACATAATGCAGAGTGCATTATGTTTTCTGATGTACCGATAGTTTCAAATATTGTACAAACATTTGATTAAGATGTATTAATGATTTTAAATACTTAAACATATCTCTTATATCATTGATTTATATTATAACTGCCACCTCAACAAGATTACAACAATATCTTATACATTTATGCTTATATTAATATGCAAATATAAATTATACGTGTTAAGCTGTCAAACGTGGTAAATTTCTAACTTAGGTACTAACTTATTAGATACATACATGTAGCCAGATGCACTTTATAGCGAATTAATATGAAAAACTAGTGAGTTCCTTCGACTTCGCGTACTAAGTTTTATCTTAAATTTGATTTAATAAAAATATATAGTCAAAAATGTGTAAAAAAGGTGTATCTATTTTTTACTTTGTAAATCCAGTAAAGTCAACGTTGCGTTGTTCCTATAAATAGAATAAGATATTATTAGCGTACTCGTGTAAAAGAGGGTAGATTTAGGTGGTAAATAACTATAAAAACAGAGGAATTGTGTCAATCGGGGGCAGTTGCTTGTAGGCAACGGCCCTTATTGGAAGGAAACTAGTGTGAGGTGTTGTTATTAGGTGTTTCATATCACTTATTGCAATTACATAGTATCCCTGTCCAAATATATTTAAAAAAAAAAACGTTAACCACTTCCGATTTCTAACAATATATTAATAATAATACAATAAAATATAAAAACAAGTGGCGGAACACAACGCTGCAATTTTTTTTACCAGGCACATCGATACTTATTTAAATATATCCGTTCTCGAGTAGCGATCAAACCCCCCAAGCATTAGCATTTTAGTAAAACTAAAAGATATGATTCTACAATACAAAATAATACATTTCCTTTAATATCAATTTGATAGTATAATTAAAAGAAAATTAATCTAAGAGAAAAAAGTTTATATTCTTTAACTGTCACCTCAAGTTTATTCAAAACTGAACTGAACTTTGTGCTTATTAAAATTTACTTTAGAAATATCGTTATTGAAAACTAACTAAGAACTTTAGCGTAATGCTACGTAGAATAAAGATATCTTCTAAAATGTGGCCATCTTACTACGCTAAAAATATTTTCAATAATTGGTGTGGTAGTTCAAGAGATTGTGGGTGCCATCCCCACTCAGAGGAATGAATTATTATTTATTAATATTTTCCTTTTTCACCTGACACCAAGACAAAAAAGCTCGGTCTTGAGTTGGGCCACTTGAAAAATTTAACGGAAATTGGGGAACAGAGAGTCTTAACACTAGGTTCCCTCTGCCTGCCTTGCTGTATGCGGGATACAGCGTCAAGGTTATTTAATATTTTTTTTTGTAGTTCAAGAGATAGCCGCTTTCAACCAGACAAACAAATAAACAAACTCAACTATTTCTTTTTAGTAGGTACATATCATAATAAAAATGCTTAATTATAAAGAATGAAACAGCAAACTAAAGTTGTTTGACTGGTTCTACGTAGGGTGAACTGTGGCTGACATATTGACATTACTTCCGGTCTGGTAAGGACCGCCACTCAATATTATATTAGCCAATAAACGTGAAAGTGTAGAACGGAATGGCATTTAATATATTTCTAATATAATTTGTCTATTGGTTATTATGAATAATGACCGTTTATTAAATAGATTTTTGATTTTATACTGACCTGTTTAGTGGACCTTCTCGTGGACCGTTGAGATCTTTTTCTCTGATTTAGAATGTAAATTAAAAAAAAAACAGCTTCACGCTGTGTCCCGCACACAGCAGGGTAGGCAGAGGGAACCTAGTGTTAAGACCGCCGAATTCTGGAGGCATTGCGTGTCGAGTTTGCGAGGCGGAACTCAACGCCGCGCTTTTGTCTTGATACCAGAGCGAAGAGATGAAAATATAAATTTAAGTAAATATTTCATCTCCTCGAGTGGGGATTGAACCCACAATCAGTCGATTTTACAGGCACACTCTGTGCCCCTGCACCACATATCCAAAAACTAAAAACATAGGTATATCACGCCCTCGAACTTAGCTTATATAAATTGTACTTCCCATACACAAACCTACAATCCTGAAATTGATACGGAACCTTTAGTGAAAATAATAAGAACGATCAGATCGCCCTGATCTAAAAACATAAAAACATCTATTAAATAGCAATTTAAATAAATACTTATTTACATACAGTAAGTATTAAAGTAGTTCAGGTAACAAATGTTTTATGGCAAGCGACGGCCTTCGGATCTTACGTTTAATCCTCTTTCTGCTACTAAGAAAACTGTTCACTAAGCATTCTCTTTTATCACATTCTAATGCAAATAGTTTAATCCTTAAAACTCAGTTATATTTTTATTGTAGTTTTCATGTATTCTTATAATTCTTTTTCTATATGTTTTTTTTTGAAAGAGCAAAGCGTGGCGTTGAAGTCCGCAACTCAACACGCAATGCCTTGAAAATTCAGCGGAAAGTTGGGAGCGGAAGTGTCTTAAAAAGAACGGAGTGTCTTAACACTTCATTCCCAGGTTCTCTTTGCCTACCTTGCTTTACAGCATAAAGTAAAAAAAAATGTATATTATATTATATCATCATCTGCAAAAGTGATGTGGGTTCGATCAGCTGTTGGGAAAATGAACAATTTAATTTAAATAGGGGTATTTACTAAGAAAGAGTGAGACGGAAAAAATATTTTCTAAGAACTTCACATCATGCTTTTCACTCATAAAATCAAGTATAACATTTGACATACAGTTAACTTGGAGAATATCGTCCAGTACTACGAAAGGATATCTCGAAATTCGTTCCTAAACGAAAGAAAATGGAATTTTATTTCATTTTTTTATTTCACTCAAAAAAAAATGCGGGCAAAAACTAGTTTATTACACTCATGTTACAAAACTCAATAGATTCCCAAACATACCTCAACTCTCAATACAAACTAAATTAATTCATACGACTCACTCAAACATAAACATAGTAAATGGAATTATTCTCTTTGTATCGCTACCTTAATGACATTAGCGCCTGCTATTTGCTCAGCCAGAACATACAGAAATAACAAGATCGTGTTTATATATGAATTTCAGTTTTCAAGTGAGATTTTAGAGTATTGGTACGTGGAATGGTACTTGGGCGTTAGTTATAGTATGAGTGTTTGGGATTCAAATGTAGTATAGTGAAATATTATTTTTAGTAGTGCCAATTATAATATTATGTAATCTAATAATATTAAGATCATAGAAAAAGTAATTTCAGTACAATACAATATAATTTACTTCTATTATTTAGTCTTAATATTTCTTTTAGATCCACGCTCCATCATGACCCAGGGTAGGGAGGGGAAACTTGGTTTCCTATACACTTCATTCTACACTTCTCCACTCGATTTGCAACTTTTTGACTTTTGAATATATTTGTGTTGAGTTTATTTGGGAAGGATGGAAGGATATGCGCAATCAGCTTAGCTATCCGCAATGTAGACTTAAACAGAATGAAAGGTACTAGCGAGGATGTCACGTTGAGAATAAAGAAGAACATACTCAGCTAGGCTAGCTAAATAGGTAGGTGGAGACCTCGATTGACCTTCCTGGATGGTCACGTAAAAAGCATGAGGACCTGGAGGGCATGTATGAAACGGTTGATGAAAGTAGACGAGGCGAAAGAGGTAGGAAGAGGCCGTAGCGTTTGGCAGTCCATTCTCTCTGACTACTCCGCGCATACAGCTTGAAGCTAAATTAAGTTAACTGTGCCTGAATTAGACTCTACTTATTACAGTCGGACTGCGACACTGTGGCCTCGTGTCTATATTTTTACCAATTTTTTTTTTGTCATAATTATTTGAAACGTTTGTAGCCTTTTGAGGCACATAAATATATATTTATAACAGTAAGGGTAGGGTAGTCATATATAATTACTGAGTAAAATGTTCAATTTCCATTCATTTCATAGCCACAGCTGTTTGGTGCAGGAGTCAACATAGCGCTCTACTTAATCAAACCGAGTAAACGAATTTTAACGCCAGAATTCCCCGTGTGCGAGTTTAACCCACAACCGTCCAGTGTGACAAAATATTCATCTTTGACACCACGATCTTATCGGAGGATATTATTTTCACATTTGATAGGCCTGTATGAACGTGAAAATTGAAAATATTTTTCTGTATATAATTAAATCTGTACATACTTTTTTGAATGAAACTCACAATGATCGCTTATTCAGATATATGCACATTTGCATGCAGGGTAGACAGAGGGAGCCAAGTGCTAGCGCTAATACTAGTGCTAAGACACTTCACTCCCTATAACCCCGCTTTCTGCCTCGACACCAGAGCAAAGAAATAAAAATATTATATATTTCATTTTCTCGAGTGGGAATCGAACCCACAAACTGTCGCGCTTACTGTGACTGTACACGTGATATTTGTAGGTTCGATTGTGTCCTTACGTTACTAGCCACGACTGGCTTCAAATATGTACCTATTATATTTTATCCAATAACGTATTACCAAAACAAAGTAAGTTAAGTAAACAAAAATATGTCTATTACAAATATATATCCAAACAATATAAAATCAAACAATTCAAAACTTAAAGATATTTGATAAAGCAAACCAAAAGGTTCATTACAAAATTTGTTTAGATACAAGCAAAGTTTACATTTTGCGATCCAAGTTAACTCGAGCGACATCGAAGAGACCAAACCAAATATTTTATTAAGAGACTCTCCTAACACAGGAGGGTAGAAAAGTTGATATATTAATTAACTAGTGAATAAGTCCACCAAAGTGGAGTCACTGCTCTACGCACGCGCACAGCACCTCTCTCTTACGCCCTACAGTAGTGTGTACTCGACGGTCGGGTATAGCGCACGAAGTTGACAGTCTCTACGTAGAGTGCGATGTTTTATTTGCTTTTGAGAAAAAACGAAGTCTGGATTCGGTGTTTAGTTGGTGACTATCGTAAAATGTAGTTAAGTTGATTAGAATTTAGTTAAAATAAAGTGTTTTTTGACTTTTAAAGTTAATTTTACGTTTGCGTTCACGTTGTGTAGTGTCCGTGTTATGTGCTGGATGATGGACGAGAAAAGTTTATCTCACTTCACGGTGAGTTGGTTTTTTTTAATTTGAATCCGTTTGATGATTTATGAGTTATGATTCTTGTGTAAACATGTTATGAATATATTTCATTTTTATAGCAGAAGCTGTATGGAAAGTTAGTTGTCGATGTTTTGTTTTGACCGCAGAGTTATTGTTTTGACAGATCATTTCTTATTAATTATAGTGTCATTTCGTTTTCCTTGTGATCTATAATATGTAAGCTTAATAATTTAATACAAAACTGACGTTAATACCAAAATTTGAGAGTACAGAACATAGAAATGTTCTAACAGTTTTTGATAAAATAAATTATCATAAAATTCAAATCAAAAGAATAATATGCATAAACCAGATATTTAAATTATTTGTATAGATAAATTGTTTGGAAAGTAAAATTTATGCCAAGTTGAATAATTCCAGCTGTGATTAAACGTTTGTAACGGTTCTTATATAAAATTCTCTTTAGATATATTTTTCTCGTGAGAAACTAATAAATAAACCTACCGAAAATTCCTAAAAGTATTCCTCAGACTTTTATTAAATTATTCTTTTCTCGAACTTTGGGAACTGCTTTCATTAAATTTTATAAACGATTTCGGATTCACGTAATATATTTCTTTTTTAGTTGAACTTTTGCTGAAAGTTCTCAAAGTAATTATAGGCAATGTCGTGTTTGTATAACGCTTTACATGAAGAAATATCAGATAAAAGGTGCGATTATAATCTTCGTGTATTTCCATTTAAATTAACATTTATGTATTAAACTGAATAGTAATTAACAAACTGCATTAAAGTCGATTAAATTTATTACTGTTTTAAAATATATTTTTCGTAGATTCACGCTGTATACCACATATAGCAGAGTAGACAGAGGGAACCTAGGAAGCTAGTGTTAAGATATGTTTTTTTCTCATTAAAATACTTTCGTTCCTTATTTTTCGCCGAATTCTGGAAGTATTGCGTGTTAAGAAAAAGTTAGAATATTACTTATTCGATTTTCATAACAAAAATGATACGAGAATTTTTACAATTAAAGAAAAAATATGATGGACTTCAAACAAGAAACTTATTTATGTAGTTATAAGTAAGTAAGTAAATGGCTATAGATAGGTTACATTTAAATAAAGTACACTATACCTACATGTATTAAGTAAATTGATGGTCGGTTTCCAGAAGGCTATTATTACCACATAAATACAGAAAAAGTTTTAAAATCTTACTTTATAGTAGTTTATCATGTTTCTTATAATATAAGTAAATATATAAGTATATTATTTACCTGTTTACTTCCATGACTGTCCGCAGCCTTTGGCAATTTCTGCACAAAGTAAAATTTGAGTTTTTTTTATATTGTAAGGTTTCTACGCAATAAACGATCTCGAGATTAGAGTTTTGTCCAAAGAGAAGTATAAAACAAAATGTGTATGACAAAAGAACCTTTTTAGAGGAATGAGATATAAATAGCTTTGCTTGTATAACAGTTTTGCTTGTTTTTTTTACATTGTTCTTAAGATTTGTATACACTTTATATAAAAAAATATGAATATTTTTACCATTTTTTAGCATCATGCTGTACCCCACACACAGCAGGTTAGGCAGAGGGACCCAGGGAATCTAGTGTTAATTCATCCCGTTTAAGCCGTTAGTTAAAACATAATATAATATGCTTAAAATTAAAATAATTTTATATGGAAATATTTTTATTAAAAGTACATTTCATCCGGCGTTCCGTTCGTTCATTTCTCATACAATGATGTAAAAAATTGTACGAGGGTCTCGATTCTACTTTGCCGTTACCCACTTGTGAATTAATTGATTTTACACATACATATGTCCGTATAATGAAATTTCAATTAATCTAAAAATTTTCATATTAAAATGAAAACTACGGTAGGTATTTTTTACACATCAATACATTTATAAAACGTTTATTAGCTTTAAAATGCATTATTAAATATTTGTTTGTATAATATTGGCTTTACTAAGATTTACTAAATTATTAAAAATGAAACCTTGTACTACTTTTATTTTTGTAAACTTTGGAATCTACATTTACTGGACTTATTTTTTTTAGATTTCTCGTATATAACAAAGGCTTTATTCTTTACAAAATTACGATCTTCACTTTCTACCCAAATTAGGACTATTATGCGTTGAGTGCCGGAGCTCAACGCCGCACTTTTTTCGATTAAGGCAGAGCTAGAACGTGGAAATAAAAACAATTAATTCCCCCGAGTGATGATCAAACCCCAAACTATCGGGCATACAGTCACTAACTTAAGATCTATACGATACGATAATCACAAATTATTAGTTATTTTGCATTACCTATATTGGATTTTATCATTATAAAATTGAAATCAGTTACGTAAAATTAAATAATTTAATTAAAAATGTTAATAAAGTCCAGGAAAAAACCTCAATCTCTTTTTAAAATATTTCAGATTTTTAATAAAAACTGTATCTCTCATACATATTTTAAATGGTACGTTCACTGCATTTAATGAATTTAATCACGAACGCCGCTAGTCCGCTTAAGAATATTGATATGACCGTGACCCTATTAAAGTGCAGCAAAGGTCGAGATCTCTAGTTTTATGACTTAAAATGTGAATATTTTTTTATTCTAAAAATAAAATCAAAAATTTAACCATGAAGTTGCTTTTTATTCTAGGTTATATTACAGTTATATCAAATTACGATATTCTGAGTAACAATTCATTTTAATTTATGTATATATCAATAGTATAAATAATATAAACTAATGTTTTAAACGAAACTCTAACTAGGTTAATCGCGTGTATTAAGTTTTATACATTTTTAGAAAAGGGTTTACGGGTTCACAAATATTCAATAAATTTTGTGTAATTTTATTGATTTTGTTAATTTCAAAAAAAAAAATTAATTGATCAATTGGTCAAAGTTGTTGTGCATGAGCCAACTCAGAAACAATCGTGAGCTCATGTACAACAACTTTGTTAAAGATCATCACATGGTCAAATGCAAAGTTTACGATTCTATAAAGAACATACAGACAAACATTCATTTCTATATGTCAAGATTCCTAGCGAGAATGTAGAGTTTATCAAATCTAATGTAATTGTCTGGCTTATCTCCTGTACGCTTACACACAATCTAGTTTGTTTACTGCCTGTAAAGGAATATTACTTTTCACTGGTCTCACTTTTTGGTTCAGAATTAACTTTTTGTTATATTTTTGTAATATAGCATTTATGGAAGCTCTTTTTAAGATCCAATCCTCCCTTTTTGATTCCAACCTCTTCATATATTCTAGAAGTGAAGGCTGCCTCTCTACTGTATATAGCTTGCTAATCTTAAAAAAGGAGTTGTATAACCCTAGCGTCTCTCAGTTCACTCTGCTCTATCTACTTCTTGTTCTTTCTGGATTGAGTAAATCAAATTATCAGCTTATAGGAAGAACGTATAGGTAAACATAAATATATTGAACGAAAATGCATTATCCTAATAGAAGATTCCGGTTATAGATGGTAATTAGGAACACTTCACTGACACTAGAAATTATAGCCTTTTTGAGCTTCAAATTTGAAGCCAGTCGTGGCGCAGGGGCACAAGTGTGCGTCATTCATTCATTCGATCCCCAATCGAGGAAGTATAATTTATTTAAATTTATGGTGGTTGGTGTAGAAGCAAAGCGCGGGATCATGTTCCGCCTCTCAATACGCAATGTCTCTTGAATTAGGCAGAAAGTGTGGAACGGAGTGTCTTAATACTAATGTCTTAACCTGATGTGTGCGCGATACAGCATGAAGCTATTTTGATTAGATTTTTAGCTTTAAATTGTATTTCTCATGTAGTCTACTAGTACTCTAGCACTGTACCTAGGATAGGCGGAGAAAGGTATAGGGAAGATGTTAACTTGGTATTAAAACTCTCCGTTACATTAAAACACTTCCGTTAACCAAATGCTAGAGACATTGCGACTTTTATGGCGGAACTTAAAGCTGTGCTTTGCCATGTTAGCAGAGCGAGGACATGAAAATATTAAATACTTAATTTACTCGGGAAATCGAACCCACAACCTATCGCGCTTACAGTAGTACACTTGTGCCCCTATGACACAACTGGCTTCAAATTGTACACATTTTATGAAATTTTAAGCCATCGTAATTCGTAGCACAGCGGGATAGCATCTGACATGATGCTTGTGGATATGATCCTCACTAGGGGAAGTGATTCATTCATTCATTTCACTGCTCTGGTTAGGAAATATGCGGCGTTGATTTTCGCAATTATTGATTCTCTTTTTTAAAACTAAAAATGGGTTATATTTCAATAGTTAATAATAATAAATATATTTTATTGCACATAAAAAAAAAAAAACAACTTACAAATTTAAAAAGCAACTCTTCCAGGCAACCTTTGGATCTTGGAGTTGTATAAAAAGAAATAGCTAGTCATATAAATAGCTGAAAAAAAAACTTTTAAAAATATCTTTATACTTTACATTCCATGCATATTTTCATAGATATCTACGTACATAACAAAAATATTACAAATAATTTAATATATTTTTAATTAAAGTTAAAATTAAAAGAAATATTCTATTTCACAAAGCGGCTTCATCTATCCAATATAAATTCCACTCTCATGACAACATCTTAACGCAATCGTAACACGCGCCTTGGACTTAGAATTGGTTGGTGTTTCATTGCAAGTCATTGATGTCAAATATATAAAGCTGATTCTGAACTTAAATTGGAGTGAAAAAATAAAAAATAAATCAGCTTCACGCTGTATCCCGCACACAGCAGGGTAGGCAGAAGGTAGAAGGAAGAGATAAGACTCTCCGTTCCCCACTTCAAGAAGATAGAAAGAATAGAAAGTTATAATGTTTAAGAGATTGTTGTAAGCATGATGATTGTGGGTTCAATTTCTACTTGGGATAATTAATTATTTTCATCCTTTTCAGAAGTGTGGAATAACACTTTGAATATATTCAAAAGAATTATATTATTTTCTTCACTCATAAAACAAGACAAAGCGCAGGGTTGAGTTTCGCTTAAAACTCAATGTCGTAAATACTCTGGAAGGGAGTGTTTTAACTCTATCTTCCATCTGCGTATGTAATATTGTAAGTAGCAGTACAGTACGGGATACTACGTGAAAGTTTGTAAAATGCATTTATTTCTTTTTGAGTAGAAAGTTTGGCAGAACCTAGGATCAAGACACTCCTTTACTTCATATTAGTTTATTTCTTGTATCATAATGTTACGCTATTCACGCTGTTATGTAAAAATCATTAACATTTATTTTATTTTATGTAACGTAACAAGTAACAGTAACAACAACGTAATAGTTACAAAAAGATAGAGAACAAAACAAAAATAATATAAATATTCTCAAAACATAAAATAAATATTAAAAATTGAAGCTCTTGACCCGCATTCCACTAAATTGGTGATCGTATGCACCGAATTAAGCAATTTATACCGTCTCGGTTACGTTGTAGTTGAGCTGCTCGTTAAAATTCTTTACAATATATACTCTTGTTTCATACAAAAATATTTTTTAAATAAATTTTTAATTATATTATGATGAAAAAGTGAGCGGTATGAGAGATAGTGGGAGACCTCAGTTTACCTACGAAAACACAGTATCAAAAGATACTGGAGGAAGGTCACGTAAGAAGACGAGGACCCCGGAGGGCGTGTGTGAGAAGATGATGAACATAGTGGACGAGGTGAAAGAGGTATATAGACGAAATATTATCTTAATTCCTTTACCCAACAATATTTTCAATCCACTCCGGTAACAGTCTTGTTAATTTGTATAAATTGGGCGCACTTAATGCGCAATGTCTCTAAAATTGGGTTGAAAGTGGGAAACGAAATGTCTTAATATGAAGTTGCCTCTGGTTGGCTATACGGGTACGGGTACGGGTAGCTCAACTCTACAGTTGAGCTACTTTTTCCGTTATAAGGTTTCTGACGAAAGTTTTGTTTAATAAAGATATTCACTGATAAGTCAGATTATGCGGACTATACTTTTTCAGAAAACTTACAAAAAATTGAACGTAACAGCATAAGAACCCGCGCCTCTTGGAAACCGTCCAAGCGCTCTGACTACTAAGCCATACGTTCTCATCAAGCTACGTCAAAATTGTTACAACTTATTTATGTTGCTGGCATCTCTGTAGACTCTTGAGATTTTACAAATTTCCGCTACCCAAAGATAATAGCAAGAATTATCATTTGGCGGAGAATGCTGTTTATTAAATATTTTTTACGATTTAAAGTGTTGTTCTATATGCAAATTTTTGTAAATACTTATACGTTTTCTGAATAGGTATTTTTCTTTCCTAAGTGTCCAATAACAGTTTAAATATATTAAAAAAGCGCGGACTATTACACCGTCTACTATTATTAAACGTCTACTATCTTACCTGTATACTCATCGGTTGTCTTGTCATTATTGACTCACTTATTTTTTTGTCTAGGATAAGTATAGGCTGGTCAGCCTTAATCAAAGTATTTTAATATTATTTCTTTATTTGCTTGTATTATATTATAACAGCGGTTGACGAACTCTATGTTCAGTATCGCAAAACAACAAAAAGTGTCTCGAACTCAAGTGGAAAATAAAAAAACAGAGTGTCTTAACACTAGGTTTTTAGTGCTTACATAAGTGACCGCGCCGTGAAGTGAAAGAAAATAATTTATAACATAATTTAAGAAAATTGTACAGCAAGTTCAAATCAAATCTACTACCAAAAGGCTTAGCCTATCTCTATAGATTGTAAATAAATCACCATTGATCTAGAATAACATAATTTGGCCTACGTTTGACCCAGAAAGGATATCGCTTATGATATTGCGTGACTGAAATATTACACCTTGTGACATTGGAGAAATCTCCTGTAATACTCGATATATAAAAATATATGTATGTATGCCAAAATAAATAAAATAGAAATTTCTATAATATTTAAATAAACGTAGGTAAATTGTCATAAATTTCAACTTTATTTGGTTTGTGGATATGAATGAACAACGCTTATGTCCAGTCCAGTCCAGTGGACATCAAACGGCTGTAACAGAAACATTTTATTTGAATTTTGATGTTATTCACGTTGTATCCTGCACATAACACTTTAGGCAGGGGATATCTGGGAACCTAGTGTTAGAACACTTCGTCCCTATTAAGATAATTCCTTTCTCCACCTTCCGCCAAATTCTCGAGGCATTGCATGTGGAGTGACCGAATCGAATCCACAACCGACGCGTTTACAGTCATACGCTTGTGCTCCTGCGTCAGGACGACTTCCAAGAATTAATAATGCTTGCATATTGATTATTATTTACTATAACAGTCTATTACATATTTACACGTTATAGTGGTATTAAAAACATTGTTTTATAATAAAATGATTTAATACAGCTGATAAGATTTTTTAGGGGCTTATTTGTGTTAAAGATCGTTTAGGATAAAATCAAAGTGGAGTAGGTTGATCAGGAAGGCAGAAGCAGGGATTGATACCAGGAGGAAAATCGATGTAATGTTGGTTTTCTTTTTTCTCTGATAAGAAGCTAACATAAAAGCTTGGGTCATAAAATCCGCTCTTCAAATGTACGAATATGTGGAAAATATTACAACAAATCCCCACGAATTACGTGAAAACCTTACTTAAGGTCTTTGATCTTACGTAACGCATAAAAAAAATATTAAACCATATCTCATTTTCCTGTAAAAATACATCCTGGTTTCAGCGATAGCAGAACTAAAGAGTCCAAGAGGCAAGAGTGGCCTTAAATCTTTAAAAAGATAAATGCGACAGAGTCAAAGTTATCTGGATGGACCATTTATAATCCGTTTTAGTGCAGCTGTTAGTTTGCAGCGTTGAGGACACCCGTTAATCTTGATGAGACCCGACTGTTGACTTTGTGGAATTAACTTCTTGTCTAAATGAGAAAAAACCTGGAAAATATCTTGGGAATTCGTAAAATGGCTTAGTTAGTGAATACATTTATGATATCATTGAAGTTTAGGGTTATTTTCTTGTTTAAAGTGATTTTTTTTGTTTTTATACACTACGTTGACACTATGTTGTAGATGAGGTAGAGAGTGGAGAATGCTAGCTATTGTATAACAATAGCTAGGATTCTTTGCTTATCCTATCCTGTATAATTTACCTGTTGCGTGAACATCAAAGAAAAAAAACAAAAGATTTTACTTCAATATAATACTTTAAATATTGAAATAAAAAGTGAACATAAAAGAAGTGATATGTAACTGAGTGAACTTTAAAACTAAGAAAAGCTTATCATTTTTATATATATAAATACATTTTTATATTATATAGTCAATACGAATATATCTATTTTAAGTCCAAACATTTTTTCCATTTGGGATTCTAACTTACAATCGTCGCGTACAAATGCTTTTAGCACGTCCCCACTGCCCTCCGGCATTAGTCTGGCTTCATTATAACTTAATGGAATAGTGAAGCTCAAATTTCTTTATACTTAGCCCTTTATTAGTATATGTAGTGGAAAATAAAGCCGATGATGTAACATAGTGTGTGACTGTAAGCGACGTGGTAGTGGGTGCAATCTCCATTTGGGGAATAATCCTTATCTTCTGATCTATAAGAAAAGAGTGAAGCTGCTTTTTTTAAATAATTATAGTAGATGTTACCAATATAGAAGAATTTCCATAATTGAATTTATTTTTAACAAAAAAAACCGAATTCAAATAACGAACTAAAAAGTAAAAAAAAAAAATTACATACAGTAAAACGTACTTTGATTTTGTTTAACAAAAATAATTTAAAAAGATGTTATAATTTTGAGCTCAGTGTCAAGCTAACACTACGAACAACCTTACTACAATATCGAATTACTAAGCCTGTTGTTTTACTCTGCCTGTTCGTCGCGCACATACCTAATGCAAATTTAAAACTAATGTAATTTTCTCACAGATACTATTGTCAGAAATGGACCAAAAACTAAAAACAAAAAACCACCACAAGTAAAGCACTAACCTTCAAATAAAAAAAGCATCAAAATCGGTTCACCCAGTGAAAAATTCTGAGATAACAAATATTAAAAAATAAATATAGTCGAATTGATAGCCTCCTTTTCTTACTGAAGTGTGTTAAAAAGGATAACCTAGTAATATATAAAGTTTAAATTTTATACAAAATATTTTTCTTTCTTTTAAGCAAAAGTTTGTGGCTTATTAGATAAATATTACGCTCCTGAGACTTGTTTATTACCCTGGCAAAAGCTAAAACATTAAATCTAATCTAAACTTGGAAAATATTACTTTAATATACATATTCTTACCACGAGGAAAAAGTAAGTAAATAAGTGTACTTATGTAAAAAAAATTGTTTTTTCAAAAGCTAGAGATGCTTTTGAGTTTATTAATTTTAAATACAAAGTATATATTGCCTATATATTTTTTTTACATAGAAGCTAAAAAAACGTATATTTTACTTCGATGCACCTTCTCCTCAAACCAAGATTGAGGCAGAATTTAATTGAATCTAATGTTAGCTCTCCGTTCTCTGCTTTCCTTACATTACAACCGATCGTAAGTAAATTCCAAATACACACAAATACAATTAGTTTATACCAGAATTCGTTCAAAATATTTTACTCGTATAATAAAATAACATTATTAAATCTATTACATAGATTCAATAATATTATTCTATAATACATGTAAATATGGATAAGCTAACAAAATAAATTTAGGTGTAAAACGCTAAATAACGTTCATTACTTTAATGGACACGATCATATTATTTGTTTTGGTATGTTTACCAAATAATCATAGAATGGCTAGTGATATATCGAGCAGTGTGGAATCCAATTAAATTGCTATTAAATTGACCGAACTATTGGGTAGTGTTTTTTTTGTTTTTATAGTGTCTGGGTAGGCAGAGGGAGCTTAGTGTTAAGACACTTTGTTCTCCACTTTCAGTAGAATTCTGGACGCATTGCATGTTGAGTGGAAGAAGGAAGTCGAACCCACAACCTGTCGCGCACACAATCACATGCTTGTGCTCCTACACCACGACTAGCCTCTGACTTAAAACTTAAATATTTTATTTAAGTTTACTTAAATATATTTTTTTTAAGTAAACTTAATTGAGGCCGGTCGTGGCGCAGCGGCACGAGGTGTGACTGCAAAACCGACCCAACCCCAACCCACTGTATCTAGGAATTGGACGCCTCTACACCGTGACAACTTTGTAAGCAATTTAACACACCAAGCAGAATTAAAATTAAAGAGTATATGACTGAAAGAGAGGAATGTGATTTTTTAACACGCTTTTTTAATTAGGCCGACCCACGAGTATATGTACGAAACTAACTATGTAATGGAATCTAAGAATATTAATAAAATGCATGCATAATTATTATATCATCATGAAGCTTGGCAATATATTTGGATTACATGACTCTATACAATATTGTGATACCATCGAGCTGGTCTGATGATAGGACTGGAAAGTGGCTGATGGGGCCTTGGACTGCCTACTAGTAAACATATCGAGTTTGGGCTTATTCAACTCGTCTTATCATATTCTGTTCATTACTCCTAATTAGGAGAACCTGACGATGGACTGAAAGATAGTTGATGGAACCTCGGACTGCCTATATATTTGATTGTAAAAGCGTGGACTGGAACAGGAAAGATTTTTTGTATAGCTTGTTGAAAAATCAAGTTAAGCGTACATCGCTGTCTACAGGAAGCAAGTTATATACATCTCGCTCTAATATGAGTTGCAGCACGACTAGTAGGTGGCTCTACATTAAACAATCTCTTCAAAGTACCGATTTGTTGAACTCCGACAAAAAATGCGCAACCAGTGAGGAGACACGCCATTAATCGACATTTTGAACGCCTCTTCTTTCCGGCAATTAAGTACATAAGGATAATACGCCAACAGTGGCAAAATATAGAGTACTTTTTCGTGGACGAGATATCTTTGGTTCACTTTGGTAACGTTTTGGCGGCATAAATGTTATACTCTTGTACGACCTCATGCAGCAGCAGCTTCCGCCAGCAAGTTATTATGAGTGTTTATTGACAAGAAAGTCTTAAATATTATAATTAAAAGTACATAGTTTACATTTTAGCCCACAAATAAAGACTTGAACGGTAATTTATTTTTGGCTTTTACGTGCTTGTGTGTGTACTTATAAAAGCCGATTTTTGTAGTATTATTTTGAATAGTAATTATTTTTATACTAATATTATAAATCTGAATAGTCAGTTTGGCTGTATACAATAAATCTTAGGTTTCAAATCACTGTTTGGAATATTCAAAAAATAAAAAATAAAAAAACTTTTTCAGAAAATACTTTTATTTAAACGCTCCAAAAAAGGAGAGAATAAAATATTTCTTTTAAATTTGAACTATCAACTCATTACCTCATTGTGCACAATTTATATGACCATGAAAGCTTGTCGCGCGCGTGTGTATACAAAATTTCAGCTCAATCGGTTGAAGATTCTACTTCAAAATTGAGCTCAAAGATGTCACACGAACTAACATACACACATTGCAAGTTAAATAAAAGCTTTTAAAATTATTATTATATTTTTCAATAGTATAGTAAAGCAGTACTTCCTGAGGTTATTTAGATAGTCCACTTATCGAGAAAGGCTACATACTGCCTATTACTGACTGACCAGTGGCATTTGTTAATAGCTCTTAGTTATTTCAATTTGAGGGACACAATAAAGACAGCTATGGAAAAAAATACTTACATATATTTCAAGACCTCGGTCTAGTCAAACAAAAACGATACTAAGTTCTGGTATATAGTAAGCACGTAATATCTTTTTGAAAAAATGTCATCTTACAAAGGAGAGACCCGTCACTAACTTCTCTATAAATATACGAAAGACTAGTCAAATAAAAACGCTTCTTACTAATAATTATTAGCTCTGTTATCATAGAATTCGATCAATAATTCCCAATTCTTTTCCACTATTGGTTCAGTGAAAATTTCAACAAGTAATTTCACGGCACACATTTAAAAGTCTAATCCCAAGCAAATTTATATTGGACTTTATGTAAATATTTTTTCAATATAAGGCATCAAAACTGAATTAGGCCATTACAAACAAAACCAAAATCGCCTAAATCCTTTTAAATTTCGACTCGACCCCAAATAAATTGGATAAGTGTGTACCTGACAAGTATCGGACAGGGTTCCGAATATATAAATACAGGATGGTATAAAATAAACAAGATTTTTGTTTTATAATCTGTGTAATGATTCCATTAAAACAATTTTAATTTTACTTTAATGTTTTTAATAAAGCCAGTCTTGGGGTAAGGGCACAAAATGTTGGACGTTCGACTAGTTGGGTGTTCGGTCCCCACCTGAGGAAATAAAATATTTATTTAAATTTATATTTCCATTTTTTTGCTCTGGTGTCGAGACAAAGTGCGGAGTTGAATTCCGCCACTCAACACGCAATGCCTCCAAAATTCGGCGGAAAGTGTGGAACGAAGTGTCTTAACACTAGGTTCCCTCTGCCTACCATGCTGTTACTTACAGTGTAAAGATCATTTTTTTTATTTTTTTTTTATTTATGATATGAAGTGAGCGTCGAAAAAGATTTGATATGAACAATAAATATTTGTTGTGAACCCTTTATTTATTTTTTCATTTTGTTCATATGACATCTGTTAAACATATTTAAAAAACATCAAGTCGTTGTACACATAACATCATATTTTTAATATTGATAAGGATGCCGAATTTTATACCGGAAAATAATAATTTGCGGAAAGCATCATTTTTTGTTTTCATTTGAAGAAGTGCTGCGGAGTCATATCGATTGCTTTTCGAGGCTTATGGTGATCATGCTCTATAGGAAGCAACACGCAAAAGATAGTTTCAACAGTTCATAGATAATGATTTTGATGTCAAAAATGAAGAACGTAGAAGACAAAAAAGAAATTTGAAGATGGCGAATTGCAAAAACAAACGGCAAAAATGTTAAATATTGCACAACAAACAATTTCTGGACGTTTAAAAGCTATAGCAAAGATCCGAAAGTGTGGAAAATGGGTGCCACGTGAATTGTATGACAGGCACATGGAGAACCAAAAAACCACATATGAAACGTCGCTTCTACTACGCGAAAGAAAGTCAGTATTGCATCGAATTGTGACTGGGGATGAAAAATAGATTTATTTTAAGAATCCTAAGTCCAAAAAATCGTGGTTAATCTAGGAAAAGCATCTACATTAACTTATAAAACTTGATAATAAAATAAAAGTTATTTGGTCAACATAAGACATTTATACAATCATAGTAAAATAATATATTTATGTATACAATTATAGTTGTCATAACTTTATCTCATATTAATATTTACAATCCTTTATATCACGTAAGATTCAAAATAATACTTAACAGTTTTTGGCTTAACGCTGTATCTCGCTCAGCAGGAAAGAAAACCCAGTATTAAGACGCTCTGTTCGCCTCTTTCCGTCAAATTTTCGTCTATTGAATGGTGGAACTTAACGCTGCGCTTTGTATTGTTACCAGAGCGATAAAATAAAAATAATTAATTCCCCAGAACAGGAATCAAACACTCAACTGTCGTGTTTACCGTCAGAATAATAATATATTATTAGAATATTTGAAGTAAATCCAGACAATTTCAAAATATTATATTATATAATACACATATAAATGTGGGAATTTCACAAAAAAGGGTAGCGTAGAACCGTCAAACACATCAGCGTTGTTTCTATTTGAGAAGGGATGTTGAAGTGTCATAGAGAGTAAATGGGGGTACAGTAAATCCGGGTCATCGAATACTTCAAAGTTTGCGAATAATACCCCAAATATGTGTTCAAAAGTCACTCTCGTAAAGTTGCTATAGTTTACTATAACCGTAGTAGTTACGTTTAAGCGCCGGTGATGTAAATATGCAATGCAATTGCAAAAATGCAATTGTAATTTACGTTGTATTATAATAATAAATTAATTATTTTTTCTTTTCTATGCAATATCCAAATTGCATATCTTATTTTGTTTATTTAGCAATAATATTATAATTTTGGTTAATAAAAACTTTTACTTGCATATGGCCCAAAAGTTATACAATGTATAAAATAGGTAGGCATTGTTATATGTTGATTGTACTTACTATAGATTCACGCTGTATCCCGCATATAGCAGAGTAGGTAGTCGTCCCCCATTTTCCGCCAACTTTTGAGGCATTTCATGTTCTGATAACAAGGAATTGAGAGTGTTAACGAATTCATTTTCCCAAATAGGGCTCGAATCTACAACTGTTGCGTTTACAGTCACAAACTATGTCACTTATACAATGTATAGTTGTAAAACCTATTAATAGGAGCAGGCTTTACTTAGTCATCTTACTTTTCCACCTCTGAACCTATTTAAGTTCTCGTAGTAGGGGAAGAGCTTACATTATATCAGAATATATTATACTAGAGGACGCGCGCGGCTTCGCCCGTTTATTATGAGTGAATTCTAAGAAAACCATGAAACACATGTTCAATAAAATATTTTTAAGTCTGAATTTAAATTTTTATAAAAATCGGTGGCAATTTAAAGATTTTTCCATATAAACTTTCAACCCCTTATTTGAATCCTTAGAGGGTGAATTCTTAAAAACCATGAAACACGTGTTCAATGAAATATTTTTAAGAGTCTGAATTTCAAATTTTATAAAAATCGGTACAGATAAAAAAAATATTCCATACAAACTTTCAACCCCTATTTCATCTCTTTAGGGTTAACATTTTTCAAAATCCCTTCTTAGTGGATGTCCAGAACATGATAATAAACATCTGCCCAAATTTCACGTTTCTACCATCAGCGGTTACGGCTCTGCGTGCGTCTTACCTCAGTCAGTCAGCACAAGTCCTTTTATATATATAGATACACACTTTAACATTGTGCTTTTGTTAACCCTAAAATATTAGTATCTGGAGTTCATATATTTTGTAAATTTATGTATACTTTCTTTTGTTATGTTATGTTTATTTATTATATTTATTTAAATTTATATTTTCATTTCCTCGCTCTGATGTCGAGGCAAAACGCGGCGTTGAGTTACGCGTACACGCAACGCATTCTCAATTTGGAATTTTAACATTAGGCTCCCTCTCCTAATCTCGCTTGTGCACGGCTTACAACTTGAAGTTAATATATTTATAAAATATATGTATTTTTAATAGTTCAATAGTAAGCTGTTAGTATATTAATGTAGCATGTCTTTTCACAATTAAATATATCTAATATTTGTTAATGATATGTGAAACTAATGTGTAAAATATTATATAACTATAGTAAAATTCGTATATAGGAACATCACCTTGTACCTTTGTAATGGGATAATATTAAAAGCTAAGCCTATAATCGGATTAAAATAATTATTATGTTTAGTTAATAGTGATCATAAACGCTTATCGTTCATAAGCATTGATATATTCAATACAGGGACCCGCTCGTGGCTTCGCCCGCTCGAACTACAAAATCATTAAAAAATCTTAACTTAGCTTCATACTTTATCCCTAGCAGGAAAGTCAGAGAGAACGGAGCACCAAGCGCTACATACTTTTTTCGCCTCGTCCACTGTCATCAATCTCATAGCCTTCTATCCATTTATTTTTGATACTGTGTTTTTAGAAATTCAACCGAGGTTTCCTTTTACCTCTCTTAGCACTCACTTTTCCATTCTTTCATCTTCTTCAAATCTTTTTCGTCATTCTTTCTTTACTTTCCTTCGACGTGCCCAAACCAGCTGAGCGCGTTTTTTTCATTCTCACCGTAACATCCTCGCTACTACCTGCCATTCTGTGTATCTCTTCATTGCGGATTCGATCAGTTAAGCTGACTTCGCCTATTCGACAAAGAGATTGCATCTCCACAGCATTAATTACTTTTGTAATACCCACGTTTCACCGACATATAACACCGTCTGTACCAACACTGCATTGTGCACGGCGAAACGTGCTGATATTATGCTGAGGTTAGGTTTGACAAGTTAGCTTAAATTCTTAATACTAAGGTGTTAACCAATTCTCCTAACTCTAACTCCAATTCTCTCTTTCTACTAAATTAATCGCGCTAGTCTATTAGAATAAAGAAATTACATTAATTTACCCGTTTTGTCTTGCGGGAAAATACGTGAAGCTCAAGTTGGATTTGAAACCACAACCTCACCACACACTTTTAAGGCTCAACTACGGTACAAAAAAACACATAATTTACTTAATATATAAAAAAATCATTTATTACAGTATACTGCTCAATATTTTCTTTACTTAGCCGAATGTTCTATATATTTTTATCATGATAAGAATATTTTTAGTGCGCAATTTTTATGCTACCGTCTTCATGAGTGAAGCGGTGGAGACAATTTATTCTCCAATATCAATCTTATACATACTGATGGGGACACATAATTCAATTGGGCTGCTTTTTCTTGTACCCAGTTTTTGGGGTCCCTGAGCGATTCATATATATGTATAACGTGAGTTTTATGTTTACCTGTAATAATATAGTAATATGCTTATAAGGCGTATAGTTTCTCCCCGAGATAATATTTTTTTTATCTTTATG
Organism: Heliconius himera; assembly: GCA_021202915.1. Classification (NCBI taxonomy): domain Eukaryota; kingdom Metazoa; phylum Arthropoda; class Insecta; order Lepidoptera; family Nymphalidae; genus Heliconius; species Heliconius himera. The sequence continues at coordinate 37,423 of JAJHJA010000932.1, forward strand.
CTACATATACGAGGATAGGCAGAGAGAGCTTAGCCTTATGGCACTCGGACTCTTTACGCCGTCTTTTTGCCTTGGTGCCGGCGAAGAAATGAAAATATTAATAAATAATAATTCATTCCCTCGAGTGAGGATCGAACCGAAACCATCACGTTCGAATCACCTTTGTGCCACGACGGCCTCTTAATTATACCTATAGATTTATAATAATATTAAGCAGATGTGATTGTCAACGAGGGCGTGAAAAAGAAAATTAATTTTAATACAATTATTCTTCGAATAGGGATCAAATGGCACAAATGTCGCGTTTATAGTCAGACGCTCATTTATTCTGAAATAACAAGTAATTACTATGCTGTAAATACTTGCTGATTATGTTCATAAGGTATTTTTTGATAGAGATTTTTGATAGCTACATGTAGATGGCATCTATCGTGACGGTTATGAGTTCAATTTCAGCACGGGGGACTAAAATTTTTCATATTTTCATTTCCTCGTTCTGATAACGAGGCAAGGCGCGGGTTTCAGTTTCGCCATTCACACATGCACTGCCTTAAGAATTCGGCGGAAGAGAACTGTATGAAAGAGTAACAGGGTGTCTTAACTGTAGATGTTCTCTGTTTAACCTGCTATATGCGTGATACCGCGTATAGCTAAAGAAAAGCAGTAAATAAGACAAGTGTAAGATGTAATTGAATATTAATATATATATATATATATATATATATATATATATATATATATATATATATATATATATATATATATATATATATATATATATATATATATATATATATATATATATATATATATTATTTCACGATGTATCTCGCACATATTACAGACAGAGGGAACAAGTGTCCCAGCGACTCTCAGTATCCATTTAGATACTTTCGTTGCTTACTTTCCGCTAAATTCTGGAAGTATTGCTTGTTGGGGCAGAACCCAACACCGCGCTTTAAAATAACCACATATTTGAAACATATAATTATGTATATCAACCCACGAATACTAGTACACCGCACTAAGCGTTACATTATAGTATAATTCGATATGGTTCGAAATAGGGGTATTACTAAGCCTATTTTCTCTGTCCGCGTAACACGATGCAAAATTATTCAAATTTCACACAACGTGATTCCGCCGACGAATTCAGGATGATCTAATTACCTCGGCTATTCCGTAAAATGGTCGAGCATTATTTTTGACTGGATAGGAAATCGTTTTGTCGCCCCTGTCAATATTTGTTAAAGGTTTCTTTGAGGTTTCATTTGAATTTTAGATAAATCAAAGAGATAAATAATAGTAGGCTTCAATAGCTAAAAAATTACGTGAAATATTAAAAATCTATCGGTTTTTAGATATTGTTTTTCTGTCTTAAGCAGGCAATCCGATGATAATTTCTTCAATTTTTATGTTTTCGAAATTGAGGTCAATGTTATACCAAATGTTAGCCCTATTGGCTTTTTACAGTAACACCAGTTAGATAGAGAAACAGGCGTCCGTCGTTGCGGCTGTCGATCAGACTGGGCAGTCTTTCTATTATTTAATATCTTTTTGCAAAGTGTTAACCTCCTTGTACGTAATTTTTCGCCCAAATTCAAGATACTACTTTGTGAATATCTTGCCAGATTTAGAACTAAATTATTTATTTATTTATTTATTTATTTATTTATTTATTGGTTTATCACATAAATACAGTACAGCTTTGTAACATTGGCACATTTGTAATAATAAAAAGAAAAACAGAACTATACATATGTTTGTTACGATAAACACCGCATGCAAATATTTTTGTGTGAGAAGATGATTAACAATAATCACAGTAGAATTTGTCCTTACAACTAAAAGTGCATAAAAGTAAATTCAAAATTTATAACAATGAGAGAAAAATTAAAAATATTTTTATACTTTAAGCGAGTTTACTCTTAATTTTACGAAGTGAATCCCAAAATATATCAATTTTAGCTGAATATTCATTTTCTAGGCGACATAAACGAGAGACCGGCGAATTAGAGCCTAATATGGTTCTGCAAATTGGAGGTTGGAAAAGTTTTATAGGATTTCTAGGGCATTTATAGGGAACTTTAAACTTAAATAACGGCAAGAGGTTGGGACAATCATACTGGTAGTTAATTAATTTGTGCAGGAAAGTTAAATCTAGTATGTCCCGTCTTTCAGTTAACGATTGAATTTTAAAATACTGCAATCTATCCTTATAAGAAGGTTTGCTTTCTGAGATTCCTCGGAATTTTGCTAAATGCCATAGAAATCTTTTCTGAATACGCTCGATGCGCAACGAGCTAGTGGAATAATGAGGTCTCCAAACAGTGCTACAGTATTCAAGGATGCTGCGAACGAGACTATTATAAAGCATTATTTTAGTTTTTGCTTGTGTAAACATTTTACAGGTTCTCAAAATAAAGCCAAGTAAACGTGTAGCCTTCTTAGTAATTTCGGAAATATGTTGATCAAATGTAAGTTTGGAGTCAAAAACGACACCAAGGTCTTTAATTGTGTCAACTTTCACTATAGGTACTCCGTTAATATAGCAGTCACATTTAATAGTTTTATGTTTCCTGGTAAAAGTGACATGAAAACATTTTTTAACATTCAGTAACATATTATTATCCTTACACCAATTCACCAGTCTATCCAAGTCACTTTGTAATAGAGCCACGTCTTCGATAGTATTCACGACTTTTAGGATTTTTAAATCATCAGCGTACATGAACGGGGTACAGTGGGAAAAAGTTGCCGGTAAATCGTTAATAAATATATTGAATAAAAATGGTCCTAAGTGGGAGCCTTGTGGGACACCAGATCTAATTTCATGTAAAGATGACTGATAACCTGAAATCACGACATAGAATTTTCGATTTTCCGTGTATGATTTAAGCCACTGCAGTAGTTTTCCCGTATAACCATACCCATACAGTTTTTGATTCAAGACTTCGTGAGGTACTAAGTCAAATGCTCTACTAAAATCACTATAGATAACCTCAGTTTGATGGCCAGCGTCCATAGATTTTTGAACGATCTCTGTAAACTCCACCAAATTAGTGCACGTAGACCTAGACTTAATGAACCCATGTTGAGCATCATTTATCAGAGGCTTAAAATGTGTGATCATATGAGGAAGAACAAGGCTTTCAAAAACTTTGGCGAAAGTTGTAAGTAACGAGATTGGCCGGTAATTTAAAACATTTTTTTTATCATTACTTTTGTAGGTTGGAACTATTTTAGCTATTTTCCACAATGTTGGGAATATTCCATCTAGCAGTGATTTTTCATATATTAAAAATAGTGGCTCAGATAAGCTTTCCGCACATTTCTTAATAAATTGTGGTGGAATATCATCTGATCCTGATCCCTTACGATAGTCCAGGCTATTAAGTGCATTAATTATCTCTTCCCTCGAGATTTTTATGTTAGATATAGTATTTAATGCATTCACAGGTGTCTTTTGGAAGGATTGACCGATGATATTTAGCGGAGATTTGTAAATACTGGAAAAATATTTCGCGAATAAATTTGAAATATCCTTTCCGCCATTTGCATTATTTACTCCATCAGTCATATCATTAGGGAACGAGCTGTTGTTCTGACGCTTGCTTTTTGTATAGGACCAAAAACATTTAGGGTTTTTGGTAATATTATTTTCTACTGTATTGATATAAGATTTGTAGTTTTCGCTCGCTAATAATTCACAACGCTCATTTATTATATCCAAGGAGATCCCATCCATAGGATTTTTATACTTCTTAAATCGAAGATCTAGACTTTCTCGCTCTCGTATCAAACCCTTAAGATTGTGGCTAAACCAAATAGGATATTTAGAATTTTTTTGCTTATATTCAGGAACGAACTCTTGGATACATGAATTTAATACTTCGTAAAAATTTTTTACTATTTCGTCAATTGTAAGGTGATCAGATAAAATAACTTTCCACTTTATATTCGTAAGATAATTATTAATAAGGTCATAATCGCATTTAAAGAAATTGTATCTTTTAGTTGCAATTGAATTACTTTTCATCATTTTAACTTTGAAATCCATAAAAGTAGCGATAATGGGAGGATGAAGCTTATCAATATTAACAAGGGAAGATACAGCAGCTGATACAAAACAATCATTAATGTTAGTGAAAACAAGGTCTAAAATTCGGTTTGACGTGTTTTTAATACTATTACATTGTTTTAAATCGTTTAAATTGGCAAAATCTATAAGTGTACTTGCTAAAGTTGAGATACCTAGATTAAAATACTTTTGGGAATCGCTATCAAGAGACCACTCAATACATCCAAGATTAAAGTCACCCAAAATACATGTATTATAATTATGCAATTCAGATACACGATTACAGTTATTTAGGATTTTTTTTAACATATTTATTCTAACAGGTGGAGGTAAGTATACCCCACACAAGGCCAAATTATACATTTTGTTTGAAATTTTAAATTGTATTGTGATCCATAAATCTTCGCATTCACTCTCCCAACTGTACATCCGACTGCAATCAATTTTATTAGAGACGGCTACAAGTACTCCACCTCCTTCTTGTTTGTGTTGGAAATTTGTTAACTTCCTGTCTCTCCTAAATACGATGTATCTATTGTCGAACAATTCGGAGTTTAGGACGTTATCATTGAGCCAAGTTTCAGTAAGTACAATAATATCGTAGTTATTACAGCAAATGTTAGTGTAAAAGGTATGGGTTTTGGTTCTCAGTCCACGTACATTTTGATAATATATGTTTAGGTAGGGGAATGTTATAATTTTAACCTTGGAGCATGCTTAGTGACGGTTGATTACAGCGTCAGACTTTTAAGAAAATCCATATCTTTGACCAACTTACATTCAGAAAAGTCAGTCTTACGCATAAAAATTCTACCGCTTTTAACCCATACATGTTTATATCCTTTTTCTCTAGCAGCAGTTCTCGCAGCAGCATGAAGGTGCTTGTTTGAAGCTGATAAGTGCTCGCTTACGAATACAGGCTTTTTTTCTCCGGCAATTCCCATATGGCATGTATTAAGCTTATTATTAGGATTGGTTTTATTGTACTTTATGACAGATGATAGAATCATATCTCGAGTTTTTGGAGAATCCAGTTGTAGAATGATAGAACGGGGTCTAGAGTTATGTGGGTCTAATTTTGCTATTCGTGTACAGTGTAAAATATGATCTCTGTTTAAATTATAATTTATGGCACTAGTCAAATTTTGAATCAAAGTATCAAGATTTTCGTTTCTACTTTCTGGAACACATTGTATTTCTAAGTTGCTTGCTCTATTATGTTGCTCAATGATGTTAATCCTGTTTGTAAGAGTCTTCAGGTTTAAAGTTAAGTTTATGTTTTCGTCTTGTAATTTTTTGATCGTTTCTGAGGTAGTATCAACTTTCTTTCGAATGTCTTCATATTGACAGTTCAAAAACTGCATAGACTCCTTCATTTCAATAATTTCCTCTTTAATGGACCGAAACTCTTTAGCAATCATATTAGCTAGATTTTTATTAATTTCGGATGATAAATTTTGCATTTCTAACTTTACTACTTCACTTATAGTATCCTTAATACAAGCAAGTGAGACGCTGTCACTGGAGGATTGTGGGGGAGATGATATTGCCTGTCTCTTTGTAGACCGTTTGATAGCTACATTTTGCTTTAAATTAGTGGTTTTGTTTCGCGTATTGAGCCGCACCGGTGTATCGTCACTTTGACCACTTCTTTGCTTAGCGATCACGCATGAAGGACATTTCCAAAGTTGGTCATTGTCGTTGCCCGCACTAAGATTTAGACAGTTAAGATGATAACCTACTTTGCATATGCTACATTGAAGGAACGCCTCGCCCTCTATTGGCATGTTACAACAACCCCATATGATGATTTCGATAGCTTTTTCTGACATATTAGTAATATTTAAACGGTTTATATAGGTTTTTTTATAAAAAATATTTTTCCTATTTTTTGGAAGGATCGAACTCGGGTTCATTCGTTTGTTCGTCTTTAAATTCGGAGTTCAGGCCTCTGCGCTACGGTAAGCTTAACGTTTACTTCCAATAATACTGTCTATTATCTAGTGCTGCATTTTATAAGCGAACTGCTCGGTGTTCACCGTATTTTATTGTAAAAATTCCTTTTAAGAAATGTGGTAATATTTTGTTTTAAGCACTCACACACTTGAAACTTTTTAAGCTCATTATAAATTGTTATTAATTATGCACTTATATTCGAGATAAATCAGTCACTTTCACTTATTGTTTAACAGACGGTAGATTCATACGAACATTAATGATTTTTGATATTTTTTGTATTAATTCTTAGTTTTTTTAACAGATTAAAAGGCTATTCGAAAATTTAACACTTTAGTTGCAATTGTTTTTTGGTTTTTTGGTTTAGTTCAGCAGGGTAGTCAGAGGGAACCTAGTGTTAAGAAACTCCGTTCCCTACTTTCTGCCGAATTCTAGAGGCATTGCGTGTTGAGTGGGAGAACTCAACGCCGCGCTTTGCCTCGACACCAGAGCGAAGAAATGGAAATATAAATTTAAATAAATATTTCATCTCCTCGAGTGGGGATCGAATCCACAACCAGTCGGTTTTACAGTCGTGGCGCAGTGGCACAAAGTGACTAGTGACTATTGAAGTAGACGTAAACAAAATTGGAAATAGCAACTAGTTATAAATATAATTTTAATCCAACCTCAAATTACTTAAAGGATTATTAAAATATGTCAGTATAAAAACTAAAACTTATAATTTATATACAACATTCCTTCTAAGTCGCTCCGGAGTAGATTACAGGCCCTAAAATTCATAAATTCTATCAGGTTGTTAATTAATATTTATGACAGTCCCTGGATTAATTGAAATCAATTTTGATCAAACAAGCTTCACGTCACCTAATGGATAGAAGGCATGGATAGTTAATTTAGTTTTGGTACGCTTTAAGCTTAATAGGACTAAGATAGGATTTATTGATTTTTTTTTAATATTTGATTGAGTGATAAATCGATTTGTATATAAGGACTGGTAAATCAATTTGTATGTATCGAAATATTTTTGATATCTTTAGAGGTAATCAGAATCTAAATATAGGTAATCTGAATATACATAAATCAGCTTCACGCTGTATCACGCACACAACAGGGTAGGCAGAGGGAACCTAGTGAAAAACACTCAGTTCCCCACTCTTCGCTGAGTTCTGGAGGCATAGCGTGTTGAGTGGTGGAATTCATTGCCGCACTTTGCCTCGACACCAGAGCGAAGAAATGAAAATATACATTTGAACTATGAGTTCTGCCACTCAACACTGCAATGCCTCCAGAATTCAGCAGAAAGTGGGGAACCCATGGGAAGACACTCCGTCTTAACACTAGGCTCCCTTTGCCTACCCCGCTGTGTGCGGGATACAGCGTGAAGCTAAAAAAAATATACAATGTATAATACCAAATATATGCGATTAAGTCGGTTAAAAGATTTAATTTTAAATATATAATGTAATTGTGTTAATTGTAAAATTTACAAAGTTTTAAGTTTTTAATGTCACTAATTAGACACAGAGAGCGGTAATGGTCGCGACTTTGTAAGTTATAAGTACCATAGTTTCACATTAATATTAGTTGTCAGTTGTAGACATAACATGTTAAATTAAATTAAATATTTTATTTAAAAACATTTTTAAAATATTTTTTGTTTTACATTTTCTTGTTTTACGTTTTTTATAAATTTTGTGATACTGTTCTTACACTATTGGTACAAAGATCATACAAAATGTACGAAAATGTACGTATGCATGATGTACTTTAATTTCTTAAAAAATATATTTATTTGTAATATTAAATACAAACTTCTTTATGAATTACAAGCGTGACGGTTGTGGGTACGATTCCCACTCGGAGAATAAAATATTTAATATTTTCATTTCCTAGCCCTGGTAACGAGGCAAATCTCGGCTTTGAGTTACGCTACTCAATATACAATGCCTCAAGAATTCAGCGGAACTTGGGGAACTTAGGTTACTCGGGTGGATGGGGTCTTAATGGAGTCTTTTTCTATGTGAGACTAAAAAAAACATTATGAAATTATATATGTTTCGTTGTATAATTTCATAATATTTTAATGTTGTTCAAAACCACTACCTCTAATTATATCTTGGTTGTTTTTCGAATATTATCAATTATATTTTAACAACAAAATCGTACTAACTTATCTTACCTCCAGCTGCTGCTGCCACTGCGCCACGACTGGCCTGTTACCTCCAAAGAATCTAAAATTATATTACAATTAATCATATCTAACTTTCGACTTCCATTTGTTTCAGATCTGGACGATATCAAATTCGGGACGGTTGAAATACCCTCGGAGTGCAAGTTTCAAAGGGTGGAATTAAAATTAATGTTTAGATGAAAGTAAACGAAATGTGCCCTGTGTGGTGTTTGCATCGGACTCTATTGGTTTTTGTACTGTTTGCGGTATCACCTTCGCCGTCTGCCACACAAAATACTGTTGTTTCAGGTAAATATTTAATTAATTATAGAAATACGAGTATGTGTTACTTTTGAAATCAGGCGATAATAAACTAAAGTGATTATTGTGATTTAAATCCATTTTTCATTGAATGAGTGAGAAGAGTGTGACGAGATTGTATTATACTTTATTTAAGAGAAATAAACTTAATAGAGAGTGCTAAAATAATGTTAATTTAAGTTATCGTTGCAAAGTACCAAGCAGAGTGACTAATAGCTCCATTTTTACCTAAAACACACTTTTAATCATATCTTTTGAGCATATGATGAGATAGATAGGGTCACATGCTATGTATCGTTTTTGCGTTCCCAATTTGATTAATAAACCTTACAAAACATTTTTATTTCAATTTCTTATCAATCATTAATTGGCCTGTTAGTAAAAAAAAACTATTCTCTTACTTCCAATATCTACTAAGATCCGAACTCACGTTCTCATACAAAAATAGACAAAGCAATGTGTCTAATTGCTCCATTTTTACCTAAAGCACACTTTTAATCACATCTTTTGTCCAGAACAAATAATAACAGAATCATTAGTAGGGGTAAGTGTAGCCGCAATCTTGAAATGCTTTCGAATATTCTGGCTTTCCTCCAAGCACGAGTGCCATTAAACTCTGTGTCAATGTCGGAATATAAATAATGATCGTCAAAAAGATTTTATGTATATTATATTTCATTTTCAGTGGGAATAAGGGTTTTGTGTATTATTGTATCTATCTTTGATATTCTATAATATTGATTTGCGATGCCATGTTTTGTACTTAAATATATAGAATATTTTTGAGTGTATTAAATAACATGGGACTATCTTGAGTTCTGCCACTCAACACGCAATGCCTCCATAATTCGGCAGAAAGTGGGGAACGGGGTGTCTTAACACTAGGTTCCCTCTGCCTACCCTCCTGTGTGCGGGATTCAGCGTGAAGCTGGTTTGTTGTCTAAAGTATTTGTTGTAAAATTTTTCTTTCAGCTTCACGCTGTATCCCACAGCAGGGAAGGCAGAGGTAACCTAGTGTCCAGACACTCCGTTCCCCACTTTCCGCCGGATTCTGGAGGCATTGCGTGTTCAGTCGCAGAACTCAACGCCGCGCTTTGTGTAGACACCAGAGCGAAGAAATGGAAATATAAATTTAAGTAAATATTTCATCTCCCCGAGTGGGGATCGAACTCACAACCAGTCGGTTTTACAGTCACACTTTTTGCCACTGCGCCACGACTAGCCTCAAATGTAATATTCTAATACTAAAGGTTGTTTGTGAATAATGTAATTTTTTTTTGTATCGGAACAATGGCACAGCGTTTGACTGTAAGCGCGACGGTTATGAGTTTGATTTCTATTTGGGAGAATTAATTATTTTGATTTCTTCACTCTAGTAATAAGACAAAGCGAGGGGTATAGCCGCTGATACGCAATATCTCGGTAACGAGGCGGCAGGTGGGGAACGGAGTGTCTTAACACTAGGTTCCCTGTGCCCTGGTACATGCGGGACTGCGTCTAAAAAAAAAGTTGTTTCCCAAATCATAATCTACAACTTATACACGCCATTTTTTTAATATTCAATACATTAAACTCGTACGTCATGGGATGGACACCATGACCTGAATTTCATATGAATTGGTACAAAGCATATTTGAATTCTCTGTACTGGCTTAAAAAGTTTGTTAATGCGCTGCCAGTAGGTACTCACTCATATTATGAGCGAAATGAAAAATATGCGACTTTTTTTGACAAACAATAATTTTCAATCATATTACCTAAGCAATAGAGCTCAAAATTAATTTTCATGGAAAGTTGTCCGATTTTTATTTTAATGACAACTCGTTGGAGTGACTTCGAGAAATTATTTTTATAAAATACGCTGTAATTTATATGTTACATATGCTTTTTGATTCTTATTTTTTTCTGACATTAAGAAAACTTTGAACGTTGTTTAAGAAAATAAACTAAAATTAGGATAAATGCAATAACAAAAAAAATCTAGCATTGATAAAAAAACATTATTAAACTCAAAAAATCCTGTATATAATCTAAAATTTGCATTAAATTATGGATATTTTTATTTTCACTAATAATATATCGTACATGGCAGAGTAAGAAAAGAGAAGTCAACGCTAACACTTTAATTTAGTCGGAGAAGGAGAATAGAGTCATTCTCCTTCTCCGACTAAATTAAAGTTTCGTTACGAAATTACGTGTTTCGTTTTCGTTATTGGATTTACCCGAAGTAAAGTTTATTAAAAAAATATAGCGAAAATAAAAGTAAAAAAATGTTTTTTTTACACTACAATGCACCAAATCTTGCTCAGAGCTACAAATTATATAACTCTAAACTTGAATGGCTTGTTCGTGGACTCACCACTAGACCAGATCGATGAATCCATTTTATTAATGCCACCTAATCTATATATAACTGCTTTCATGATGTTACAGGTGGCTCAAATTTAGTTTCTTAGATTTTATTAGTAAAAACATATTAATATAAAAATTCCCTAATTGGAAATGAACCCACAACCCTCGCGAAGTCAACTTGGAGCAAATTTTAGTAAACTACAGCATATTTTAATAGTAATTACCAGTGAGCAATTTCCATACTACCGAAACGATTTTGCACATCTATTTGTAGCTTCCATAATGCATTCTATGTCTTCCAAACAAAATCTATTAGAGGCGTGTTGGTTCCGTATTAAATGTACATATTTTATCTGCAGGGAATGTAAAGTGCTTTGAAATGACACGTGCACGCTTTTGTCCAATTTATTGGTATGTATTTTCAAACGACCTGTAGTTTGTACGATGCTTTTCTACCTATTAGATGTATATACATACATACATATGTAGATAAGCAATTTCTTATATTTCTTCTTATTTTTAATTCAAAAAGTACTTAAGGCCATTATGGCGCAAGAGGACTGTGTTTGGGTGTAATCACGATGGTTTTAGGTTCTGTTTCTTTTAGTGGGAATGAATTATTTTTATTTATATATAGTAAGACAAATCGCGGTACTGAAAACCGCAAAATCAACAAAACGCGCAAAATCTCTAATTCAGGTGGAAAGTGGACAATGGAGTGTCTTGACACCAGACTCGCTTGGCCCACTCTAATATATCCCATTGACCACGACCTTTAATAATAATAAACGCTTATAATATTACAAGAACTGGCAAACAATTATCTCTATATATAATAAAAGGATAGAAAAGTCAATTCTGTACATGAAAGATATAAAAAAAATAAAAATTAGGTCGGTTTATATGTCGATTATAGAACCTAAAAAACCACTCAACAGAATTCTTGTCTGTCTGTCTGTCTGTCCGTCTGTCTGTCTGTCTGTCTGTCTGTCTGTCTGTTTGTTTGTTCGTCAATCACGCAAAAACTACTGGACGGAAATTGATGAATTTTTGCATGGTATTAGCCTAGGGTCTCAAGGTACATTTTTTTTGGGTTTCATTCCGAATTTCATTATAGTTTTATTTAAAAAAAATAAAAACTGAAAAATGTAAATTACTTAAAATACCGATAACTACTGTATGAAAATAATTTATTTTTAGCATGGTAATAGTTCAAAACCTAATGCAACTTATAGAATAGTTTTTATCATAGAGTACAAAGAAATTTTACCAGAAAAAATAACATAATTATATTTTTTTATAAAAAAAATCGACTTCTTCAATTTCAATCGGATTTCATACTCCGAACTTAACCAAACTTTCACCAAACTACCCTTTATGTGTACCCTTTCTAATAAAAAAAGAATCATTAAAATCGGTTGAGTTGATATTGAGATATTAGTCCATTTGTCGCGCACATACCTAATGTAAATTTGAGATTTATATGATTTTTTCATAGATACCATTGTCGGAAATGAACTAAATTAAAATAGGACTACACGGGACGCACTAGCTTCCAAATAAAAAAAGAATCATCAAAATCGGTTTACACAGTCAAAAATTCTGAGGTAACAAGGATAAAAAATACAGTCGAATTGATGACCTCCTCTTTTAAGAAGTCGGTTAATAGAAATTTGGCATAATTAAATTACGATTATTGTATTTAACCACAATTTAAAGGAAGAAAGTAAATTGAGGCCGTTCGTGGCACAGGGGCACAAAGCATAAACTGGTTGTGGGTTCTATTCTCACTTGAGGAAATTAAATATTTATTTAAATTTATATTTCCATTTCATCGCTCTGGTGTCGAGGCAAAGTGCGGCGTTGAGTTTCACTACTCAGCACGCAATGTAGTGTCTTAACACTAGGTTCCCTCTGCCTACCCTGCTGCGTGCGGGATACAGCGTGAAGCTGAAAAAAGAAGTACAATTAATAGTTGTTTAGTCTACCATAATTATTATTTTAAACGTCAACGTTGGTGACATTAACAAAAATAATAAAGTAGGTATATTTTTCGGGACTAGCTCAAACGGCGATATCTGCAATAAAAAGTACAGTAATACCCCGTTTTACGCGAATTCGGAGATACGCGGTTTTTTATTTTGATTGCCGCGCATCGGCTCTCTCGCACTGCCCACTCAGTTTTCAGTTTGCGACAGGTTTAAACATGTTCCGCATGAAATTGTTTTACGTGCGCAGTGCGTTTTACTTATAATCTCTAATTATAACGTCTAAAAGAACGAAAAATCATTTGAGCATCAAAAGTCATTTGAGCATAACAAGAAAAGAAAACACTGTCTTTGGAGTGAAAACTAAATATAATTAAAGACTTTGAAGTAAAAATGAAAATGTGTAAATGGGAAAAGAAGAAAAATTTAACTCGGCAGGCAACTTTGTTAGAATATATGAAGCCTTCCAGCTCAAAATAATTCCGGTTTAGGTTACTTTATTCATAACAATGTAATTTTTTTTATTATCCTACACTTTATTAAACATTTTTCTTCTAAATTATGTTTTTTTTTAAACTCTGGTCCTGATCAAAGAAACTTTATATGCAAAGTTGAACACCGACTTACGCGAATTCGACTTACACGGCAATCGCTCGGTCCCACCTACCGCGTAAGTCCGGGGTATTACTGTATATGTATTTGGAAAGTAAATTCTGATTGTGAGTTCATAGTTTATAAAACTTTATATTGTGTTTAGATGACGCGCTGATGGCAATACATTTTAATCATTGGCGTTATACATATATAAAGTTGCATTCATTTACAGTAGATATATTTCTCAAGACTTTATATATAAAAAATACATTAAATAATCATGTTAAGGAAGTATCAAATATATTAATGTCATCTGTTAAAATAACGTGAAGCTGACTAAACTTAATGCTATATTCAAAACAAATGAATTGTATGTAAATTTATTAATACGTTTCAAGTATGAAAAAAAAATGCAATATATGTAATTGCGTTTCTTCTACTTTTTTTCCAATATTTTATATTTCTATTATTTATATCGATATATCAGGGACGTAAATGCGGGAACAGAGCCATGCCATCTTAGTACAAAGTAACCTCTAAAAAATGTATTTACGTGTTATAGTTAAAGAATAAAAAGAATGTGTGATTCCTCTATAGAATATATTATTCTACATTATATCATAAAAACAGGTTTAAACAGTGCATATGAAGGTATCCTCCTGTAGTATAACTATTTTCAATTACTATCAACACTACAATGTCAATACTATTTGGTATTATAGTGTAATTTTGAACATTTTGAATATTTTCCCGTCATTATGATGAAAAACATAGACTATTTTTAATTTGAAAAAATAATTTATTAACTATAAGAATATTGGTAGTTTTTCAAAAGGTATAAGAATTAAAAATTGCCTAAAATATGCTTCCTTCGCAAGTGTTGTAATAACTACTGGTATTAATTAACCAAAAAAATACCGAGATGAAATATTTACTTAAATTTATATTTCCATTTCGTCGCACTGGTGTCGAGGTTAAGCACGGCGTTGAGTTCTGCCACTCAACACGCAATGCCTCCAGAATTCGGCAGAAAGTGGGGAATGGAGTGTTTTAACACTAGGTTCCCTTTGCGTAACCTGCTGTGTGCGGGATACAGCGTGAAGCTGATTAAAATAAAACTAATACTCAATATTTAAGGGCAGTTTGCCAAAATACAAACAAAAAAGAATTTAAATCGATTAAGCAGTTTCTGAGATTATCGTGAAGAAACGCACAGACAAACAGACCAAGTTTTATTACATTGTTAATTGTAATATCTTCTGTGTACAGACACTGATGAGTTAGGATTTTATTGTACCTAAGTATCGATAAGTTATATTTTTATTTCAAACATTCAATTAAAGATTCTTATAGGAGATACAAAAATGCGACCTAAAGTTTTAATAACTTTCTCATAAAAAATCTTCATTGCGTTGCAAACATACATAATAGGTATATCAAAACACGAATATATTTCAGTGTGTTAAGTAAATAATTCTGTGGTATAAGCGGGCGAAGCCGCGAGCGGGTCGCTAGTAATAATATAAATTTAATATCTGGATCGACCGCAAGTAATAAAATACTTACCTAAAGGTCAAATTGGCTACGGGTAATATTTTATTCATGACCAGGCATATTAATCACTATTTCTATACAGTGATATCAATATTATTTATTAAATATGATGATCCTTTTCAATGTCGTCGCCATATTGGACTATTGGCGTGTATTGAAATGTTATCTATTGTAGTAACATAATGTTTGTAGGTTCTTATCTTATAATTAGAAGTTTTTATGCTTATTAAAAAATACATTAAAAAAATAACTTGGTATTTCTCCACATGTCCTGAAGAAACTTCTTAATTGGATATTTAGTTATTACTGTCAACTTGATATCTTCACTCAATTTTGAAAAAAAAATGCCCCGATAGATGCATAGAAAACATACATCGCGTGACAATTTACCTTTTGAGAATTGGTCATCATCGGATTTTATAACTTAACTTCACGCTTTATCCCCAGCGGGAGAGACTAGTCAGAGACAACGAAGAAAGGCTACGGTCTCTATATACCTCTTTCGCCTCGTACAGTTATCAACCTCTTCATACGTGCCCGGGGGATCCTCATGACTTTTACTTGACTTTCCTCCAGTATCTTTGATACTGTGTTTTCGAAAGTCGGACAAGGTCTTCCTCTACCTCTCTTACCACTCACTTCCCCATCATAAATGTTTTTTGTCATTCTTTCATCACTCATTCATTCGACGTGCCCAAAACCAGTTGAGCACGTTTTTTCTTTACTCTCACCGTGACAGGATCGCTATACCTGCCATTCTGTGTATCTTTGACTCCGCATATTCTGCGAAGAGATCGCATCTCCACGGTATTTATCTTTCTTTCATTCTTCTTCTGTAATTACCACAATTCGTTGTCGTATAACAGCGTCGGTACCAACACTGCATTGTGTACGGCCAAACGCGCAGCTGAGCTGATATTTCGCCGTCTCATCAATGCAGCTAAGGCTCCATTTACCTTGTTACCGACAGCAATACGCCTTTCCACATTTATTCTATTGACATACGGAACCCTAAAAATTAAAAATATTCTTCCATTAATTTTCGCATTAAACAATGTAATATTATTTATTGTACCATTATTTCATTTGTTTCTCTTTATTACGACTTTATTGTTATTCATGATATTAAATCTATACAAATATCAATAGCTTATCTCTTCACAAAAGAATATTGAAAAAACATTAAAACTATTTCTAATTACTCAAATAGCTTTTACACAATTGAGAGAATAATATAATAAAAAAATACAGTAGAACAATAACTCAATGTAAGTAATATTAACTCATTTTTCTCTGTCTTTTTACATTTGTATGGTTTGGCTGTAGCTTTTTTGAAATTATGCTGTTCTTTCCAAGAACAAGTGTGACTTTTATGCCTGAGTCAGATAGCTGTAGTGCGATAACGTATATTAGGTCCTGACACGCGAAATACCACCGTAATGACCGGTTATATCGAGAACGGAACATTATTATATGGCTTATTTTTTTTTATATAGTTTATTGTGTTATGTTTCTTAGAAACTTTGCTTTCTGATGTAGCCATAACATTTTATTGGAGAATATGTCTCTATAAGTTTTCACACCACCTGGGTACGAGGCAATCTACTACTGTGCGGTTTCGTAGGAACTTCCTTCCACGCGCCACGGAACTGTGAAATGGCCTACCCGCGGCAGTGTTTCCAGGTCTATATGAAATGGGTACCTTCAAAAAGCGCGTCTATCTTCACCTTAAAGGCCAGCAATGCACCTGTAGCTCCTGTGGTGTTGCACGGAGTCGTGGGCGGCGGCAATGACTTACCATCAGGTGACCCGAACGCTCGTTTGCCTTGTCCTTTTCCATAAAAAAAAATTAAAATAAAAACCCTAAGAAATTAATATCTAATAGACGACGATGTCATTTCGGTTTATAATAATGAATTAATATACTTAGTAGGCCAGACTGTAAAATCGACTGGTTGTGGGTTCGATCCTGACTCGAGGAGATAAAATATTTACTTACATTTATATTTTCGCTTCTCCGCTGTGGTGTCAAGGCAAAGCGCGGCGTTGAACACAATGCCTCCAGAACTATGTTCCCTCTGCCTACCCTGCTGTGTGCGGGATTCAGCGTGAAGCTGTTAAAAACATACTTAAATATTTTAATTTTCGCAAGTCTACAAATAAATTCAAAGGGAGGAAAAAATTGAGAAATCATACTCAATACTCCTTATAATAATTTAACTATGAGACGAGCTGGTATTTTAAACATCATATTTTAGCTTATAAATTACACTTCGTGCCCGGAAATTTTCCAACGTTCGATGAACTTTTTGTAAAATAAAACCAAAACTGTCAGTAAAAATAACATAAAAAAATATAGTAAACTAATTGGTTCTGATTTTCTCATTAGTGCCCGCTGAGGTCAGACTCTTGCATAAAAACGGGAAACCTGCCAGATCTAGTTAGCGTACCTACTGGCAGTCGTTGAGTCGAATTGGGGAATTGGAAAAAGAAAATGACTTTGAGATCGTTAGTGAAATATTTGGCTGTGTTAAGATATTTTAATGTTAATTTATTAAAATAAATAAAGTGAAAATTAATTTTGAGGCCATCGTAGCACAGTGGGTGGTTGTACCATACAAGTAATGGTTTTTGATTTTATCACCACTCGGGTGTTGTGGGAAAGGGTTATTTCAATTTCCCTGATTTTGTAAGACAAAATGCAGCGTTGAGTTGCGATACACACGCAATATCTCGAATTCAGGTGGAAATAAGAGTAAGAAATATCTAAATTTTGTATTACTTTCTTTTCAATTTATTGGAAAAAATCTGTACTGTTTATTTAAGTTTTCGCATATAAATCGTACCTTATCCGCCCTACACAGATGTGCATAAAAGAGTAGAAGAGCATTGAGTGATCTGTTATTTTTCCTTTTTCAATTTAATATATTTTATTTTCAAATATTACGGGCTGGGTATTTAAATATTGTATTATAACATTTTTTAACTAGTCTTCAAAATCTTCAAAACCTCATGCCTCAGCCTCATGCAATTAATACTCAATATTCAGTTATTAAAAATTCAGATAAAAAGTCTGCTATTTAAAATATGAAAAAGATACCTCGATTAGCCCCGTTTTTATGTCAATTTCATTTGTCAGCGAGATCATCTTCTCAGCGGTCCTCATTTTCGCCATTACCAGACGTGAATCGATATCCATTCGAGAAGTCGAGGCCACTGTAAAATATGCTTTTTAGGAAATCGAGACCAACAAAATATTGCGGGCATCAATAAAAAGCACCCGAGGCGCTTGAAAAATAAAATACCTATAGTCCATCCAGTATTTAACCGCACAGTGGAGAATAATCCAATTTGGGCAGGAAAAGGTGGATTTATTTGGAGCAAAAGAAATCTCGGACAAGAAAAATCTCTATAAGGCGAGGTCGTCTCATATTTTGTGGGTACCTACAAGGGATTAGATGGATTTCGAAAGCACGCATAATGCCTAAAGAAATGACTGGGAACTATCGGACGTCACGAATCGGCAGCCGCGTGTGTCCCTCGAGAGTGTTGTGGGCCCATCTGATTACGTTTTAGATATTGTGGCATTGGAATTGTATAGATGTGTATGATTTGATAAGAACAAAATTATCTATGTATATATAGTACGTGAAGCGAAAATTTGGTTTTATTTTATTATTTTAAGATGAAATTTGACATAATTAAAGTTTATATGGTGAAAGAGTGCATAAATGCATGTTTTTTATTAATGTACCAGAAATACTTTCTGTTTGTAAAATAAATAAAAAACACACTACCATATTATCTTTGACTATATAGACTGTTGTATAGAGTTACATACAAGTTAATACGTTCCCTAGTGTATCTAATTAAACATTTCACAGCCAGGCTTTTAATTCATGATAAATATTTCTTTAGTTTCTTTACGACATCGTCAATATTAATCAAAGTATTCATAATATCAAATAAATAAAAAACAAAAAACTAAACTTCCATATTAATATACTGTGTGGAACTGTAAATTACTATTTCAAGTAAACACTAATGCTCTATAAACAAATCTCAATAGAAAAATATTTTGCTTGATTCTCATTCAAAGAAATGTCTTTTGAACGCTTTTCTCGGAAGTTCGAATGACATATTTCATACTTACTCTTATATAATGTACCAAATGAGTGTACGCTTCGAAGGTTCTGAAATATACGATCTCTCAATACCGCCTTATAGTTCGACAAAAAAAAATCAAATTCTGATAGATTATATATTTGCATTTTCGTTTTTTTACTTTGTATATCTTAAGAAGTAACTTAAAAAGTAGAAGTATTTATCTTAAGAAGTAACTTTGTATATTACGTTTCTTTATTTTGAAGATAGGGTTTTCGCGGCGTTGAGTTTCGCCACTCAATACCTAAGGCCTGCAGAATTCGGCGGAAAGTTGGAAATGATAGTGATTTAATGAGAACGGAGTGTCTTAACATTAGGTTCCCATGTTCCCTCTACCTACTATGCTATGTGCGGGATTGGCGGAACATCAAGGCCATGTGCTTCGTTAATAGGTCGAGGAAAATTAAAATATTAAATATTTAATTTTTTCGAGTAGTAATCAAACCCACAACCAGTTACGTTTACAGTCGTAAGCTTGTGCCGGAACTGGCCGCAACTTTATTTATATATACGAGTATATAGGCCGTTCTCAATAAATAGAGCCTCTATCACAATAATATTTTTTCAAACAGCTAGTTCTTGAGAATAGTTTGCTGACGATTGTGAAAAAGTATAGTAAAATTATATGCTTTTTCTTTTATTATTGTTTCATGCTATTCGACGAGCTGATACTTTTTTAATTATATTCCAATGCTTCCTCCAATAACATAATTAACACAATAATCTTAACAAATGAAATATTACTACTAAAATATAAAAAAATATATAATAAAATGAAAAAGAAATATTTTCTATATAACTTATTTCTTATAAACGCATTCCTTTCGCTTAGTTCCAACTGAACTTATTTTTTGAAACAAAAGTGTAGTACACTGTAAAACTCGCAGCTGGAGATAAATCTTTCAAGAGATAAGGGCTAGATTTAAGGAGCAGTGTGAAATAGAAATGAAGCAACATTTTTATATTATTGCATTACCACTTCCTACTTTCGTAATGAAATGAAAGATTGTTGGCAATTTATTTGTTATTTATTTATTGTTTAACAATAATAAATGAAATCGTTTAGCTAAATTAAATATTTTTTTGCAGAGGCCTATCGTAGCGATTTTAAACTCGACAGATTGTGGGTTCGGTTCCCATTGGAGCAAATAAAATATTTAATATATTAATCTTCTTGGCTTTTATTTTTATTTAGTTCAGCACTTTAGACACTTGTTCCGTACCCTTTCTTATTATATCAAATTTTCGTATGATATATATTAAATACATAATTGTTTTTATACAATTAATACCTATTATAAGTAAATATTTTTTTAAATGAAACTATTTTAACCGGATTAATCGCGTATATTTTGTACTTTTATACATTTTTGGAAACCCGACGTTTCGAACACTTTGCAGTAGTCCGTGGTCACGGGTAGACTGAGGTGGCATTCGTCTGTCAGTTGACATAATTATTATATCAAACTACCGCCAACGATTTCTTAATTGCCTCGCGTACTGCCCTGGATTCCTGCAGAATGAGCTGATAGTATCTTGCCCTCTGGTATGGTGGGTTTGAGACTTCAATGATTTTATGAGTGGGTCCCAGGTGGTAGAAAGCTTCCAGCCGTCCTCTCTATTGAAATTAGGATGTTTTTGTATTTCAATAGCCTCGCGGATCATTCTAGGAATGTATCTGTTTGTTCCTTAGCGAGGATTTGGGGTTTATCAAACCTAATGTAGTGGCTGGGTTTATCCACAGTATGCTCACACACAGCTGACTTCGATACATGCCCATTCTTAATATCGGAGATGTGTTCCTTCACCCTAACACCAATGCTTCTCTTTGTTTGACCGATGTATGATAAGCCACAGTCACAGTCTAGTTTGTATACACTTTACTGGTCTCAAGAATTGGCACACTTTCTTGTTAGGCTTGAATATGGTTTTTATGGAAGCTCTTCTTAAGATGTTGCCAATCCTGTCTGTAACCCCCTTCACATATGGTAGAAATGCCGGCTGTCTCTCTACTGTGGGTGGCTTGTTGGTCTTCTGACAACGCTGGCGGGGAACTGGCAGCTTGTTCTGATGAAGGGTATTCTTCACCTGGCGAAGCTCGTCCCCTAGGTGTTCAGCGTCGCAGAGGTGGTGGGCTCTCTGAAACAAAGATTTGCCTACGGTAGATAACTGTGTAGGGTGATGGTGAGATTCACCATTGAGGTATCTATTGGTGTGCGTGGGTTTCCTATATACTGTGTGGCCTATTGTGCCATTGGGATTTCTTATGACTAAAACATCAAGAAAAGCTAGGGAATTATTTGCCTGTAATTCTATTGTAAATTTAATATCAGACAGAAAACAGATACATTCCTAGAATGATCCGCGATCCTATTGAAATACAAAAACATCCTAATTTCAATAGAGAGGACGGCTGGAAGCTTTCTACCACCTGGGACCCACTCATAAAATCATTGAAGTCTCAAACCCACCATACCAGAGGGCAAGATACTATCAGCTCATTCTGCAGGAATCCAGGGCAGTACGCGAGGCAATTAAGAAATCGTTGGCGGTAGTTTGATATAATAATTATGTCAACTGACAGACGAATGCCACCTCAGTCTACCCGTGACCACGGACTACTGCAAAGTGTTCGAAACGTCGGGTTTCCAAAAATGTATAAAAGTACAAAATATACGCGATTAATCCGGTTAAAATAGTTTCATTTAAAATGTGTAATAATCGTGAAAATCAAAGAACTTATTATTTTTTTTTTCTACACATTATTTTATAAAATTTCATTTCCTTTGTCTGATAGTGGGGAACGGAGCTGTCTTAATACGCATGGAGTGTCTTAACTTTAAAAAAGCTTTTTTTTGAGCTCATGCTAAAGTACTAGGGAGTAGGAACCTAGTATTAAGACACCGCGATTTCCTACTTTATGCGAAATTTTCGAGATATTACTTGTTGAGTGGTGACACTGAACACCGCGCTTTATCTTCTTAATAGACCGAGGAAAATAAAAATAATTAATTCCCCAGAGTGAGAATCGAACCCATACATATCCACAACCAATATTCAACTCAAAAGCGTCAACGCTTATTTACTGCACCACAGCGGGCTGAATTTAAATATTAGCTCAATTTCATCTTTTAGCTAAAATATGCTGATGTACTCCAATTTATACATAATTATTGTACATTTGAATAAATCAAGCAAATTTCAATATTGAATCATAATATTTCTATTATTGTTAAGGTTTATTGTATATTATATAATATTTTTATTATTGTAAAGGTTTATTCTGTAGGGTGATATCATATTTTTGTTAGCCACAATAGAAAGGACAAAGAGGACATTCCGTTCTTCGGTTTCATAGTAAACAAAAAAAATATCTTCATTAAGATTCTGTTACAGTATCGATCTAATTTTCCTATTTTTTTAAATAATTTGAAAAGAATAAAATATAGAACAATATATTTTTTGTATTACGCCAGATTTTACAAAAAATATACCTTATATAATGAAAGTTTAAATATTTTGTCAAATTCAATATATTTTTATTAAGCGTAGCTTATTATAATTGATAAATATAATTATTCGTTGAAAATAGGTGGTTGTGATTCAAAAGTGGTCAGTGAGATATTTAATGAATCGTAATAGATCATAATTTCAATATTATTTTAATAGAATGTACGTAATTATTTTAGTTAATTTATGTCGCATGTCAATTTGTCAATTTTGTGGGTTTCATTGGTTTGGTTTTACTTTTGGAAATTATTATAAATATCAATTTTTATATGAAGAAGATATTTTGGTTGTTAATAATAATGTAATTTAAAGAAACTCCTTTTGTCCCTCTCCGTCTAATTTTTAAGATATTGTGTGTCAAGTGGCAATTCAATGCCATACTTGGTATTGTTACCAGAACAGGAAAATGAAACAATTAATTCCACAATATACACATGAGTATCAAACTCACAATCGTCGTCATTTCAGCCAGATGAGTGCCGCTGCGCCACGACCACCTAAAATTTCAATATTAATATAATAAAATAAAATCTTCATTAAAAGCGGCCAGTCGTGGTGCAGCGGCACGAAGTGTGACTGTAAAACCGACTGGTTGTGGGTTCAATCCCCACTCGAGGAGATGAAATATTTACTAAAATTTATATTTTCATTTCTTCGCTCTGGTGTAAAGGCTAACCGCGGCGTTGAGTTCTGCTACTCAACACGCAATGCCTCCAGAATTCGGCAGAAAGTGGGGAACGGAGTGTCTTAACAGTAAGTTCCCTCTGCCTACCCTGCTATGTGCGGGATACAGCGTGAACCTGATTTATTTATTTTATTATAAAATATACTTGAATTTTACAACATAAGCGCAATCGGTACCAGTCCACGGAAAGTTGGCAAAGTTAGCGAATTCGGTACTAGCAGTTACAATGTAGCAATACCTCGCGTTCGTACAGAGCAGCGTCCGTTTCGATTATAATCTGGAAAATTTGGAAGTTGTTCGATAAAGCTTGTTGCTGAACGCTCAGGAATGAATTGTTTTAGTAAGTATATTGTTTTTATTGTTAAATATTTTAAATTATATTTTTATAGAATTTCTTAATTTTAAAGTAAAAATCGTAGCGCAGTAGAATCGCAACTAACTATAAATACTAGTGGGTTTCTATTTAGGGAAATGAATTATTTTAATTTTCTTGCTTTGACTAAATGTTGAGAATTAGGGAGGAAAGCGGAGAATAGAGTCATTTGACACTACGTTTTCTCCGCCGTCTGCAGATCATATGAGTATATGCAAGATACAGTGTAAAGCAAAAAAAATGCTTTAAAATAATTTAAAGGGAGAATTTATATATTCGTTGTTTATACATTACATAAAAATTACATATAATTTTATTGTAGTTTATAATAAACTTAAAATACTAATAAACTAGAAAGAACTTAGAGAAGTGGAATTATCTTAATACACTATGTATGTAACATTATTAGATCCTTTCATAACTTACAATCATACTTGAACAAAGAAAGTACCTAAATTTATTAATATAATATACATTTAGGTTTAGTAAAGAATATCTACTATCCTGTTTCTATGTACCATTATATTCAGTGGTCTTACTTAAATTATACTAACTTATTGTTATAACTATTCAGAAATCCAAATAATAATCTAATTTCTGTTTCCAAAATATTTGTGTAATGAAAATATATTTAGCTTTCTATATGTACTGAGCCGGTAGGGTTGTCAAATTTCTATAAAGTGTTGTGATTTGTAATTTTTAATATGAACCGCCGTCTTATGATGTCGAGGTGGTCGGGCACAATTGTCAAAGAGAAGTTCAAAGGTTCAATTTCCACTTGGTGGAATTCAATATTTAATAATTTATTTTCCTCGCCCGCTTGCTTGTAACAAGGCTTAGCGCGGCATTGTAGTCAGCAATTCAATACACAGTGCGTAGAAAAATCATCGTAAAGTGGGGAACAGAGTGTTTTAACAGTAAGTTCCTATACTCTCTCTGCCTTTCGTAGGCTGAAGGAAGCAGAGGCATACAGCGTGAAGCTAAAAAAACACACACAAGTAATACACGTTGTAACTTATCTCCATAATCATTACTACTTCAAAAAAGTAATCAAGGGCTTTTTATGGTTCACGCACGACAGAGAGAACTTTTTAAGTGATAAGACACTCCGTTTTCCACTTTCCCCGCAATTTTAAGCACATTGCAGTTTGAATGGCGAATCCGAATGCCATGCTTGTTACTCAAGCGAAGATTTGAATTAAATCACTCTCCTACTTAAAAATTGAACCCACACAATATTTACTTTTACGATGGCCTCAAAAGAAATATTAATAAAAAATATGCTGACAACCCTAAACGAATGTATCAAAGAGACATAATCCGTGTAGCGGTAGACACAAAACGGGTGAGTGAATATGGCTTCAGATTTAATTGTAAGCTTACGTACATTGTTACTATTGTTAACTATTAGTACTTAAGTAATATATAAATATTATGTATGGATAATAATATTATACGCAATTAGCTATAGTAGCGCTGGTGCTTAAAGTGACACGGTAAACGCGACTAGTTGTGGGTTCAATCCCCACTTGAGAAAATTACAAATTTATTTAAATTTATTTCTTCGCTCTGATGTCAGTTGTGAACGGCGTTGAGTTCCGCCACTCATCAAACAATGATTCCAGAATTTGGCAAAAAGTGAGGAACGGAGTGTCTTAATAGGTTCTCTCTACTAGCCGACCCTGCTGTACGGGATACAGCGTTATTTAATTAGTAATCTTTGATTATTATAATGATTAATTTATCCTTAACGTTCAGTAAGTATATTGGTAATGATTTGTTTAGGTATTGTTTTTCATATTTTTTTTTATCTTGTGTTAGGACACTTCGTTCCTATTAAGACACTTTCGTTCTAAATTTTCTGCCGAATTCTGGAGGCATTGCGTGTTGAATATAGTGCCCCTGTGCCATGACTGACCTTTTTCACGTTTTTAAATACGATAATTGTTTTTTCACTTCTGTTAGTATACAAAGCGTAGCGTGGTTTAATATTGGAAACGGAGAATCTTAGCACTAGGTTCCCTCTGCCTAACCGGCTATAAGCCGGATACAGTGTAAACCTAGAAATAAAACCTTAAAAATACAAAAAAGTACTTGAAATGTAACTAAACTACAAACCGAAAACATACAAATACATTTTATAAATACGATAGGGTTAATTGTGGTTTCGTAGGCCACTAAATGTGGAAGCCTTTTCGAAAGCTTTTACGAGTCTCAAATATATTATATAGGTGTAGAGTGTAGAGTGTAGCCCCATCGGACTTTTATTGGAAAAAGTTTTTGGCATGTTATTAATGTATTTTATTTTGGGCTGTCGTGGTCCAACGGCACGGTGGCGTCTGACTGTAAACGTTGCTTGTGGGTTCGATTTCTCTTCTCGAGAGAATTTCCTATCTATATCCTATTTATCATTGCTGGTAACAGTTAGATTTAATTTGACTACTCTAGTATTTGAGGCATATTGCGTGAAGCTTTGTTAACAAAAACAGGAAAAGAAATTTTATTTTAATGATACAATGAGCTCTATTTATATATAATAAATACATAATTTTTAATTATTAAATATTGATTTTGCGTGTTTTCAGGTAATCTTTTTACTTATAATATTCAAATCAAAGTACGATTTTTACAATATTTCTGCTATTGCCATTTCGAACCTACCCTACCTACCTAGTGTTAAGACACTCTGTTCCACACTTTCTGCCAAATTCTGGAGGCATTGCGTATTGATTGGCAGAACTCAATGCCGCGCTTGTCCTCGGCACCAGAGAGAAGAAATGGAAATACAAATTTAAGTAAATAATTTCATCTCCTCGATTGGGGATCGAACCCACAACCAGTCGGTTTTACAGTCACACTTTGTGCCCCTGCGCCACGACTGCCCTCAAACGTATGTTTGGTATATTATACTTTTTTAAAAATATACCTAACTATAACTGTGCAATATTTCATATCCTTTCGTCCGCACAGTTTTATAAAACTTATATAAAAGTTTTGCTACACGTATTAATATACATGTAACGTGCTTAGAATTGCTATTTTAGTTTAGTTACAATAACCGCGAAGGTTGGTCTAGGGTACAGTATTTGTCTTAATTATAAAATTTTATAAGCTTCACGCTTTATCCCGCTCACAGCAGTAGTAGATAACGAAGAAGGAACCTAGTGTTAAGGCACTCCGTTCCCCACTTTCCGCCAAATTTATGGAGGCATCGCGTGATGAGTGGCAGAACTTAATGCCCGGTTTTTGCTTTGGTGCCAGAACGAAGAACAACAAACAATTCTGTCAGCTTCACACTGTATAACATATAAGTGTATAGCAAATATAACTTAGTGTCATAATACTCCTTTCTCTATTCTCTATCACTATGTGTTTTAATTCAATACCGCCGACGTATTGAAAAGAGACGTTATGTTTGATAGGTCAACATGTATTATCTGCATTGCATCGAATGTTGATCGATTAGGGCATATAGTTTATATGCAAAGCAAATAATGCTGTGAATACAATAGGACGTAAACAATCTAATAAATCAAATCAAATCAACTTCACGATGTATCCCGCACGCAGCAGGGTAGGCAGAGGGAACCTAGTGTTAAGACACTCCGTTCCCCACTTTCTGCCGAATTCTGGAGGCATTGTGTTTTGTGTGGCAGCACTCAACACCGTGCTTGTCCTCGACACCAGAGCAAAGAAATGAATATATAAATTTGAGTAAATATTACATCTCCTTGAGAGGGGATCGAACCCACAACCAGTCGGTTTTACAGTCACATTTTGTGTGGTGATTGTGGGTTTGATTCTCACTCGGGGAATCAAATATTTATGATTTTTTTTTCCTTGCTCTGGTAACGCCGTCAGAAAGTGGGGAACGAAACTGTTTTAATGGGAACGGAATGTTTTATAAAATTGTAAAAATATATTGTCAAACTGAAAAAAAAAAACAATCTCTACCAATATTAATTAACATGTTATCCATAATAGAAAGGAAAGTTGGAAACTTTCCTTTCTATTGTGGTTATATTCCCTTATGATATTTTACTATTAATAAAAATACTAATAAAATATATAAATTTGAAAAATCACTTACAAAATGTGAAACATATATTCAAAAATCTATAATAGTATTAACAGTTTCACAAAGCTCAATAAAATTTTATTTCTAGATATCAATTATTTTCTATTTTCACATGAAAATATGTTTTGTTATATTCACGATACTTTATGTTATTGCCAAAGTCTGGATCGGCGCAATATTTTTCATATTGCGGCTTTTCCGGAGTACGCAAAAAGATAATTTGAGGCGTACCCACAAATTGTACTAAAAACGTTCGAAATTTTAAACTTTCGTTTTTATAAACTGAATTTTATTAAACTGATTCTATTTTATGGTAGTGGATGCGAATTCCTCTAAAGATTTTGTAGTTTTTTTTATGTAATTAATTCACATTACAAATATTTTCAATTATTGTAGTATTAGGTATAGGCATTTATGCTAATATAATATTGTAAAGCTGGGAGAGGCTGATAACTATCTACTTTTTAAATCATTCTATCTGTTACTAAAAACCACATCAAAATCTGTTGCGCAGTTTGAAAAATCTACGCTTACACCTCTGGAAAGCAACGGTGTACCTAAATATCTAATGTTCAGATTAGAAAAATTATCAATATAAGGTGAGTAATAGTAATTGTACTAACTGAGGCTTCATTATTAAGCTCATCTAAGTGTCATGGTCTGACCTTTTCGAACAGAAATTTAAAAATATGTTATATTTTCATGGTAAATGTCATATTTGAAACATGCAATTATGTGGGTGTATAAATATATTTTTAAATATTGTTTTTTTAGTTGGTGTAAACAGAGTGCACACCACTTTATCCTTAGTGTAGATAGTATAAACCTAATCATAATTCAGTTTCATCTAGCCCCTCTACTTATTGCAAAAAATGCGACCGGTTGTGGGTTCGATTCCCATTTGAGGAAATTATACGTTTCCTCGTTCTGGTAACTAACGACCAAACACGCAGCATTTTCTTCACTCAACACGCCTCCAGGATTCGGCGGTTATTTTACTAGATTAACATTAGATTGCCAGGTTCCCTTTATCTATTCTGCTATGTGTGGGACATAGCGTGAAGCTAAAACTAGCATCTATATTACAAAGATTGCATTTTAGTTTAGTTTATTTTATTAGACCAACATAAAAGACAGGCAAGAGAATTTTTTTTCAAACATCGTATTAAAACTAATTGATTAATTCACTCGTAAGTATCGATTTATTGTAACCCTACGTGAGAATAAAATCTAATATAATTTTAATTTATTTATATATAGAGAAAGTGGGGAACCGTTTTGTAAAATGTTTACTTTGCCTTTTAATGCATATCCTGCTGAAAATTAAATAAAAAAAAAGAAATAAAATTGTTTGCAATAAACTTTTCATCCAAATTTAAGACATTAAGACAAAGCAGGGACATAAAAATCATTAATTTTCATCGAATAGAGATCGAACTCATAACCATTGCGTCTTACTGAGATGCAGCAGCACTGCGCCACAGTGACCACATATTCATAATTATAGTCAAAAATTAAACCCTCTCGTTATCCAAAATAAGTATCTATAATAAAAAACGTCTGCTACTTTCCTCGTTCGCAATGAATTCTGTTCATTAACATTAAATTATTAATAATAGCGTACATTTTTCGGACAGTCTCGGTTTTGTGCAAGAATTAAGAGGAATATGCCAAGTGCTAGGATTTTAGGATTTTTATTCTGGTTCAGTATACTTTTAGTTTTCGTATGTTTTTTTTATCTTCACGCTGTATCCCGCACATAACAGGGTAGGCTATCTAAAGTCTAACGCTATGACACTCCGTTCCCATTAAGACACTTCCGTTCCCCACTTTCCGCCGAATCCTGAGGCGTGTTGAGTGACGGATTTCAACGAGAATGGCTTTATTATTTACTATTAATTTTAAATTGGGCACCTGGCTAATAATGTTTTTTTTTTAAATCACGTGTTCCATTCAAAAGATTAACATAATAGCAATGTTACATGAAATTGAAGACTGTAAACATACTAACTAGGGAGAGTAGTTGAGCTTTAAGAAAGGAGATATAGAAATTATTATGAGAACAGAAATAAAAAATATAAATCTCCATTTTACGCCTTAAACTAGATGCAAATTAACTTGCGTTCGATGAGTAGTCAATATTAGATGAATATCATTTAGAGGCTAGTAGTGGCGCAGGGGCACAAAGAGTGACTGTAAAACTGACTAACCAGTGGGTTCGATCCCCACTCGAGAACATGAAATATTTGCTTAAATTTATATTTCCATTTCTTCGCTCTGGTGTCGAGGACAAGCGCGGCGTTGAGTTCTGCCTATCAACACGCAATGCCTCCAGAATTCAGCAGAAAGTGGGGAACGTAGTGTCTTAACACTAGGTTCCCTCTGCCTACCCTGCAGTGTGCGAGATACAGCGTGAAGCTGATTGATTTGTTTTATTTATTTATTTATCATTTACACAAATATTAGTAGAACGTATACGTAGAAGTACTGGTTTTATACTGAAAAATATCACAACTATTATTACAATACTAACTTTCAAATAAATAATTCATCTATCCAAATAATTTATATAAACTTAACCAATTTCTAAAAGGTAAACAGCTTTTAGAACAGGCAATAATAAACATCAAAATATCCAAATTTACTCGTATAATATACCAAAACGCTACCGCCGTGGAACCCTCAAAAATAACCGGTTTAATTAAAACAGGAGGCTTTCAACATTGACGCAATATGCTTGCTTAATTTGTTTTTTTTTCCACTGATAATATAATCAGCGGAAAGATTTCATTTAATTCAAGCTGCATTTCTTGGTTCGTTTAGATTTTTATTAGTATTTTTTATTAGTATCTTTTCGTATTTTTCCGAGATAGAGGTCATTGTGATGCAATACGCCGGTGTGTTATTGTAACCGTGGTGGTTGTGGGTTCGATTTCCACTCGGGGAAATAAATTATTTAATAATTTCATGTCCACTACACAATATACAAAACTTTCGAGAACATTTGGAAAGTATAGAACTGCTATATAGCGGGATACAACGTGAAGAAAAAAAATATATACCGTCGCGCTTTGCTTTGTTATCAGAGCGAAGAAGTGGAAATATTAAATATTTAATTACCTCGAATAGGAATCGAACCCACAAGCTGTAACGTCTACAGTAGCTGGTAATTTCTTACTTCGTAACCATTTTTGGAATAAGTTGACCAATTATTAATATGTGATAGGAATATAAAAATTTTGCATCATCATTTTTCAACGATATATTGCTATAAAATTGACGTAAGAATTTAATTTTATATCTGATATTTTATAATACACTTTATAATATACCCTTTTTTATTGAAATTTGTTAATTTTAATATTTAAAATATAAAACATTTCATGATTACGTAGTATAAAACAAAACCAGTTTCCATTGTTGGGTCTACGTTTAAATCTTTTAAATAACGGAACGGATTTTAACGCAGTTTTCACTAATAGATTAAGAGATTCTTCTTCTTCTTCAGCTTCACTATGTATCCCTGTGTAGCTGGGTAGACAGATGGAACCTAGTGTTAAGACACTCCGCTCTCCACTTTCCACCGAATTCTGGAGGCGCTGCGTTTGAGTGTCACGTTTTGCCACAATAACAGAATAAATAAAATAAAATATTAGGCATTTCGTTTCCTCGAGTGGAAATCGAATTTATAACCTGGCGCGTTTACACGCTTGTGCTCCTGCGCCACGACTAGACTCGAACCTACGACCTTGAATAAAATAATGACTTTAGTAAACAAATTGTGTTTTCTAATCAAATAATCTATTAGATCTGAACTACTATATCACAAAGAATAGCGCGCTCTCATGCGGAAAACATTTAATAAAGCTGTTCACGTTATAAAGGCAAAGATTTCCATTTTTTGATTTCAATGGTTCTAGTTTTATTCTTAGATTTTTTTCATTCGATATTCTGTTTCTTGTGATTTTTAATCAGCTTCACTTTATGATATGGGGAGTTCAGTGTTTGTGTTTGGTTTGGCTATATTAAATCACATTAATGGTGATTTTTTTTTATTTAGTTCTTCTAGTTATTTAGTTTATATTTTATTGCACCAAGAAAGATCACGGTGCAGAAGCTACAACTTGAAATTAGTGTAGAATATTATTTAAATATCACCTACCTGACTTATGTTTATCGTTTAAACACGAATAAAGCTGTTTTATAAAACATTTTTTTTAATAAACTATTTTTAATTAAAATTTGGAATGACATTTTCACTGAAATTTTAATGATAAATTTATAATTTCTGTATTATAGCAAGTTAAATTATATTTATGTGTTCCACTACAACGAACGACATTTGAGATGAATAATAATTATAACATTTTTAAATGTTGACGAGAAGTTGTGAATCTTTTTTAGTTGTATTTTAATTTGAAATATCTATATTATTTTCGTAGAATTCTTTATTAATCAAAGCTAGAATAATTATTTATATATAATGAATGACAAGTAGATGGTTATCATGGCGTAGCATCTGACTGTAAGCAGGTAGTAGGTTCATTTTCCACTTAGGGAATGGTGAATTACTCATATTTTACTAAAGATTTTTGTGTTCCTAACTAGATATAACGTGGCCGTAAATACTTTTTTTATAGTATAATCAAGTTTATAATAAGCAAACAATAATAAGTTCTTTGATTTTCACGATTATTACCCATTTTAAATTAAACTATTTTAACCGGATTAATCGCGTATATTCATCTGATCGACAAATGCCATCTCAGTTTACCCGTGACCACGGACTACTGCAAAGTGCTCGAAACGTCGGGTTTCCAAAAATGTCTAATTTTAAATATACGCGACTAATCAGGTTAAAATAGTTTCATTTAAAATACGCAAATAATATTTATTAAATGATCATTAAAATCAGAAAAATACTTCATATCAAAATCCACAGAAATTCAACGCAAAATTAAAAATGTTATTTCGAAAACCGCAACATCAACATTTTCCAAACTCCAAAGTGAACGAAAAAATCTCAAACAAACTATTACCAGTAAATCACTTAGCTCTCCAACTCTCTTTTATTTTGCTTGCATTCTGTTCCTAATGCTAAAAGCTAATGTTGCCATGACGTGGAAGTACAGGCCATATGTCACAGAGCCTTTTTTACTGCGCTTTTCGAACGTCATTTCAGATTTTTTCATACATTTGAACACATGTTATGATTTACGGGAGCCAGTATTTTCAAATATGGAGTGTTCGTTGTGAAAAATTGTCCAATTCTGTTGTTACAGTATATTTGTGTGAGTGGAAATGCGATGGGTTCGATTCCTGATCGGGGCAATAATTGTATATGTATAATTAAATTATTTTTTTTATTTTTTTGATATTTTGCGATGTAGTAAGATATTAAATTACGGTTAATCAAACTGATATATAATAGTTTAAATAGAAAATGCAAAAACGGAATACTTTTCCTTAATGACACAATTTGAGTTAAGTGAAAAATATAATGGCTGTCCGTCGCATGTAATTTAGAGTACTGGCTGAATGTATGTCTGTTATTGAGTTTCATTATTTAATATATTTTTAATATAAAACGAAGCGAAGAAAAAACAATATAATCAATAAATTAACATATTAAAATTCTCATTTTAATATTTTGAATGAAAAATTAAATTCGGAAATTAATTGAATTATAAAACCTTTTGGAAAAAAATATGATACTACTTAAATAGTGTTTTTTTTATTTTGACTTAGTTGACTAGAGCGCTTGAATCTAAAATAATCCGGGTTTAAATCCCCGCTATAACACTTTGTATGTAAACTGATACTATAAAATATAACGAAATATTTATCAATAACTTTTGAGCTGTTGATAAACTATGTAAAAAATTTATGGCTATAGCAGGCTTAGTCTTTAGTTTTTGATATAAAAATTTTCAAAATGCAAAATTTGGGTGCTCATAATAGGCATTTATTATATTTGTATATTTCGATATTGAAAATGAAAATATTCTGCCTCTTAACACGTAATGTCTCGAATTTGGGCGGAAAGCGAAGAACTGAATTTGTCTCGCATAAAAGGCAGGGGATATTTATTGGTAAGACATCCCGGATAATAAGAAACGCCACCCTGAGGACTCAGTTTCGCCATGATTTTCGAGACACTGCGTGTTGAGTAGCAGAAGTCAACACCGCGCTTTGTCTAGTTAAGACACTCAATTCCCCACTTTGAGTGGCAAAACTCAACGCCGCGCCTTGCCTTAATACCAGAGCGAAGAAATGAAATATAAATGTAAATAAATTTTTATTTCATTTCCTTGAGTGGGGATCGAATCCACAACTAGTACTTTGTACCCCTACGCCACGACTGGCGTGTTATAATTATTATAACTCGACTGAGTAAGAATCAATCCTGCAGTTATCAATTTTACGGTCAGACAAACGGTCAGACAAAATAATAAAGTTATCGACTACTTTTAAACAATTTAATTAAAACAATATAAGAGGTAAAATGTTTTTATAAATAGACTCTAGACCTAGTATTACATCACTACAGTACATCGTTATATAGCTTTCCTAAAACACTTAAAGTTAAAAAAGTAGCGAGTTGAATATACTCCGAGAATATAAATTCTGGCCCTTGTCAAATTGAATTGCCTTAGGTTTTGTATTTTTTTTATATAGAAAAAGTAAGATAAGTCTTTACAGGTATAATGGAATATATGATAGTGGAATGTAGTATTTGAAGAATGGATTTTGATATCGTTATATAATAAGGGTTGATAGATTCTTGTCATTTTGGTTTCTGTTTTTCAGCTTTATTTTTTATCAGTATACAGTAGGGTAGGGAACTTTAAGCTTAGGTTAAGCCAATCCCAATTTTCACTTAACTTTCAAGGTGTTGCGTATTGAGTGGTGAAACTCACCGTCGCGCCTCGTCTTACTAGAGCCACGAAAAGAGAACGGTTCATTTCACCGAGTAGGAATCGAACACTGTACCGCTGCGCCACGACGGCCTCTATGACGTATTACAACACTGTTATCTCGTTATAACGTACTATTATTAATAACAATAAACATTTTAATAAATCAAAAATATATTCCTATACAATCTTAGATAGCTAGCTATCCATACAATACCCTGACCACTATTCTAAGGTTAACTATTAAACTTAGAAATGATAGACCGTACGCCCGTTTCCTTAACTGTAACGTATTTGACTAACAGCATGAACGCTCCTCGACACCAGATACAGTCATTTGTATAAGTTGCCGTTGGTGGAAATTTATAGCATTGTTAACTTGGTTATATTGAATATAGAGGGTTTGTTTTATAATAATGGAGTACTACTAGTACTGCTTAAAGTGTTTTAATTTTGTAATGGCTTCACGCTGTATCACGCACATAGCAGGCTAGGGTGGAGAATCTAGGAATCTTGTGTTAAGACACTCTGTTGTCATTAAGATATTTCCGTTTCCGCCAACTTCTGGAGGCGCTGAGTGTTGAGTAACGGAACTTAAGGCTGCGCCTCGTTTCCAGAAGCGAAGAAATGAAAATATTAAATATTTCATTTCCTCGATCAGGCATCGAACCCACAACCAGTTGCGTTTAGAGTCACTTTATTGCGCCACAACTGACTTAATTTAGTAATATTTTAATGAAAATACTTGATTTTGTAGAGGAATGGGTGTGATTGATTTTTTTTTTTGAGTTGTGGCGTTTATAGAGCGTCTACTCTGCTATGAAGGATAAATCGTGAAGCTGAAAAAACTGGGAACTTAAATTCATGGATTCTACCCTCAGCTTTATCTTAATCTTGCTTGTCGCGTTTTTTTCTTAGCTATCGGAAATTCAGATTTCGCGAACAATTTCCTCTTATTACTTTCTTTCATTTCTTTATGTATATAAGGGAAATGGTAATAAATTTCACATTGACCTTAGTTTAATGTCGATTTTTTATTGCGCTGTATAGAAATTACTTAACAAAAGATTTTTATTTTTTGTTATACCTTATTAAGATTAAATCGATTTTGTTGTTTTTGGTTCTTTATTGCGTAGTGAGCCTCTTATTATAGTAAGTAAACAGAATTTATTATTTCACAAATAAATTAAGTAGTCTTATTTATATTAATATTAGAACTTTGTGAAAAACCTTAGATAAAATCTGTTATTTTGCAACTTTTTTATATTATATTAACGTTATTCGTATATTTTTTCGTATTTCTTTATTCCACAAAGAGGACATGAACCTAAAACCATCACACTCCACTAAAACTATCGACAACTGCTCCACGATAGTGTAATTTCTGCCGCAGCTAAAATTAAACATTATTGATATATTAATAAATACACCCTTTTATAAGCTTCATAGCCAATAATTTCTGGTCCGATTGACCACAATTTGTTACGTGAAGCGAACATATCGACATGTTGAGTAAACACTTATGTACGTATATATACAACACTTAAACGGTTACGTTGATAACGATATAATAAATCGCTATGTCATATTTAACTTATATAAATTATTGTATGAAATCATGTAAATTATGGTTCATTTATATTTCGTCGTTGTTGAGGCCAGTCGTGGCGCAGTGGCACAAAGTGTGACTGTAAAATCGACTGGTTGTGGGTTCGATCCCCACTCGAGGAGATGAAATATTTACTTTTATTTATATTTCTATTTTCTTCGCTCTGGTGTCGAGGCAAAGCGCTGCGTTGAGTTCTGCCACTCAACACGCAATGCCTCCTGAATTCGGCAGAAAGTAGGGAACGGAGTGTCTTAACACTAGGTTCCCTCTACCTACCCTGCTGTGTGCGGTATACAGCGTGAAGCTGATTTATTTTTTATTTATATTTCGTTGTTTTATTGTATGAAAATCTTTGAATTTATTTTATTCTGTTTATTTTTGAAAATGGTATCTGGAATTAAGGCGAGTCGTAGCGCAGAGGCACAAGCTAGCGACTATTCAATGCATAATCGAGGAAATTTAGTATTTTCGTTTTTCTCACTTTGGTAATGAGGCAAAGCGCGGCGTTATGTTCCGCCACGCAACACGCAATATCTTCAGAATTCAGTGGAAAGTTTTAACGGAAACATCTTAATGAGGACGGAGTATCTTAATACTTGCTCCCAGGTTCCCTCAGCTTACCCTTTACCTATATGCGGGATATTTTATATAATCTGATATGAGAATGGAGTGTTTTATTAGTAAACTTTCTCTAGCAGGTTGAAAAGTAAATCTGAAAAATATATGTTATTCTCACCTTATTCCGCAAAATGTAAAATATATGCAAATATCAAAAAGGGTAAAAAAACGTAACATTATTTTTCTATACATAACCCTTTCTCGAACTGGGCCAAAGAGAAAGCGACGTTGTTTTTTAAATTTTTAATAAAGGAATCTAAAACATTCATCATATCAAAGGTAAAGAAGCGTTTTGATCTGGATTTTAATATTTTACAGTGCAATGGAACATGATGTTAGAGTTTTTCATTATAAAAATTAACATGCACGCTCATATAAATGTTTACTCGCTGAGCCTTATAAAGGTCATGATTTTTATGTATTTTAGTGTAACTGTTATAGAACTGTTTACATTAAGTTAATTAATTTTTTTAAACAGATGTCTCGGCTGTAAACGCGACGGTTGTGGGTTCGATTCGGGGGACAACAGTTAATGTACTTTTATTTTGTATTGGACAATTGTTTTGACAGTTGATATTTGACGTTGGCCTGGTGATCAAAAATACTCCAGTCAAATTTGGCGCTTAAATTTTTATATATCACAAGCTACGAAGTTTTGACAGACGTGCTATATGTGATGCAGCTCAAAAGTAGCTTAAAATAGTTTCCAGATTTTAATTTAGCTTGACACGCTGGGGCGTGTCGTGTTTCGTCAGAGTGACTAAAAATAATAAAAATGTATAAGTGATATACTTAAGGTTAGTCACGGCTTATTAAGAGATATTTGTTGATAAAAGTAGAACAGTATGATAAACTGAACCAGTTATGTTGTGTTTTGAGGTAAAAATTACCACATATCAAAATTATAGAAAATGCTCTTAGAGAAAAAAGTGTTTACTGATTTCAAACAAAGATTTTCAAAAAAACAAACAAATGAAATCAGATTCACGCTGTATCCCGCATACAGCAGAGTAAGGAGAGAGAACTTAGTGTCAAAACACTTTCTTCCTCACTTTTCGCCGAATTTTTCGAGGTATTGTGTGTCGAGTGGCGGAACTCAACGCCGGGCTTTTGTCTTCGAGCCAGAGCGAACAAATGAAAATATATGGGGATCGAACCCACAATGATCAAGCTTTGTGCGATGAAATAAAGATTTATCTATCCAATCTAGAGATTAGATAGATATATATGTGGAACAATCGAAGATTGACGTTGAAGATAGGTTATTAATATTGGGCGTAAATATATAAATACATATTCACTTTTCGTTACTAAAAAAGTATAGCTAAGAAATACAGATCAGAGCTGCTTTCAGTTGCACAGCTTAAAAATAAGCTGTTCAATGACATGTCCTTCTAGCTTTACTGTGCAATTTCTTTCATGTTAACGGTTCTATACCGTGTTCAAAAGGAAAAAAACGAATGGAACGAATTTGCTGTATTTTGTATAAAATTCACCGTGTATTCAAAATCTATAGGGTACTTTCCGTGGATCTACAGTTATGAAATTTGGCACGATATGAAAACTTACAATACAAATCAAAGAAAATAAAAAAATATTTGTAAAAACAAAAACCCCGACTGCATCAAACTAAAAAGAAAACAAACGAGCCCAATAGTTTATTAGGATTAACAGTCGGGACCTCTTTAAATTATGCGGGGTTCTTGGTAAAAATTTTATTGATTGAACAATTGTTCAATCAATAAAATTTTTACTAGGATTTTTTTTTTTTTTGATTGAGTAATTACTTATAGCTCCCGACTGTTAATCCTAATAAACTATTGGGCTCGTTTGTTTTCTTTTTAGTTTGATGCAGTCGGGGTTTTTGTTTTTACAAATATTTTTTTATTTTTCCTTTTTTTGTTAGAATTTATTATGGTAATGATAATCATGATATACCTTTTTGAAATCCTGAAATTGAGTTCTTGAATTTGATACCCACATTGTAGTATTCGAAACAAAATTTTTTTTTTCACTAAGTCCAATGGCGTACCACAGCCGCCATCGTTATTTTTTATTAACGTCACTTATCTAAGAACACTTGGGCTGCTAATACAAATCTAACGATACCTCAAATATGTAAACCCGTTCAGCGGTTCTGGAGATACGTAGTAATAAAGAATATTACATACATACAAGATACGCGCGAAAAACATAACCCTTCCTTAGCAGTCGGGAAAAAGTGAAAAATGAAAATTTATAAGTATTTGATTGGAAAAAAAAATACAAAACACTACACACTTATATCTGTAATTTATTATTTCTTACAACATTTACTTTGTAAACAATTACTTTTCGTTGACCTACAATTTTGAAATTGAAAGGGAACCCTCCTCGGTGGGCGAGTCGGACTCGTACTGGTCCGGTTTTTTTTGTTAACTTATGCATTCAGACCGAGGAAGCACTTTAACTGAGTACACGTTTGCTTTTTATTTTGTGTGGAACATAAGATCAACAAGAAATCGATCATTTATCACTTTCTAGTTTATCTTTTTACATATGAAAGCTAAAGATACAAAACCGTTGTATTTTCTTTAGAATTTTTTGCATTTACATCTCTCTTTACATCTGGTTTGATAAAACCTAAAATTATAAATATTTAATATCTAAGCATTCATAATATATCCAAGCAATATTATTCAAATATTTTCTTTTCAAGAAATTTTAGTAGAAAAAAGGATAGTATAGTTAAAGGGTCGCCTTATACAAAGTCTAATAACATAATATAGAACAATTCCTTTCGCAGGTCCGTTCGAAGTTTCAAAAGTCCAATTACTTACGTTAAACTTGGCAAGCTTTTCCTCTACTCCCTTTAAATAAATAATGTATCAATTATAAAACTATAAAAGTAGTTTATTTAGTACTTTATAGAACTTTGTTTGTAAGACATGATTATTTTTAATTCTTCATAATTAAAATTAAATAACTTACATA
Source organism: Heliconius himera (assembly GCA_021202915.1). Taxonomy (NCBI): domain Eukaryota; kingdom Metazoa; phylum Arthropoda; class Insecta; order Lepidoptera; family Nymphalidae; genus Heliconius; species Heliconius himera. Next base: position 77,369 of record JAJHJA010000932.1, read on the forward strand.
ATTATATATATTATGTAAGTTAAATTGAGGCCAGTCGTGGCGCAGCGGCACGAAGTGTGACTGAAGAGGAAATATTTTTTAAAATGTATATTTTCAATTCTTCGCTCTGGTGTCGAGGCTAAGCGCGGCGTTGAGTTTTGCCACTCAACACGCATTGCCTCCAGAATTCGGCAGAAAGTACGGAACAGAGTGTCTAAACACTAGGTTCTCTCTGCCTACCCTGCTGTGTGCGAGATACAGCGTGAAGCTGCTGTAATTTAATTTAATATATATTTTTAGCTTCACTAGTAAAATAAAAAAAATATTATATAATATGCTCATATAGTATAAACATGTATTCTAATTGGTATAATTTTCATCGGATCATTTATAACAAGTAAACGTAGTGCTTCAGAATAATAAAGGCAATTTCTTTCCTTCAAATGGGGGCAATTAAATTTAACTTAGCGACTTTCTTTTTAATTTTTAAGCGATTGTGTAATGTAAGTATGCCGCAGTACTTTAGACCAATTTTTAAATTTTTTGTGAACGAAATTGATAAATGAAAAATGTTTTGGGGTTACATGACAAGGATCAGTCAAGGACAACAGGTTATGGATTCGCTTCCCACTCGAGGAAATAAAATATTTAACATTTTCGTTTCTTCGCTCTTGTGTCGAGGCAAAGGATGGCGTTGAGTAGTACAAAAGGCCTCCTAGGCCTACCCTGTTACATGCGAAATACAGCATGAAACTGATAAAAAAATTGATAAAGGCTGATAAGATGCAGTGTTAAGTTCTGTAGTGGTCACAATAATTAATATTATTAAAAAATAACATTTGTAAACACGCTATATGTCAGCGTATTAAATTTATTCGCTACAAATTCAATTATAAAATTATTTTATAGAGCAGAAAATAATTTTATAATTGTTTTATACCGTATAAATAACTAAATTTAATATATGATAAATGACTTGAATAATAAGTCTCGTCTCATTAGCATCGTCTCGATGCCATTGCCCACAGTTTCATACACATAAAAAACAACTCAATGGTTTTTTTTTTTATTTTTAAACATTTTTAAAGTGTTATTCCACACTTAGGAAAGAAAAATATTTATTTAGAAAACGTATAAAAATTTGAACGCAGAGGGACTCGAACCCGCGCCTCCTGGAAACCGACCTGGAAACCAGGATTGGTTTCCAGGAGGCACGGGTTCGAGTCCCGCTGCGTTCAAATTTTTATACGTTTTCTAAATAAGTACAACTCAATGGTATTAGCAAAATAGATCAAGAAGTCAAGTTTAAAAAGAACCAAGTGTTAAGACATTTTGTTCTCCGAACTACAACCAAATCGAGATGTTTTAAATAGTGAAACTCAATAATTTACTCTGTTTTGTCATAATAAGAAAATGAAAATAATTTATTCCTCTAAATGGGAATGGAACTCACAACCAGCATATTCCCGCTTTTTCTCGTATAGCAGGGTAAGCAGTTTTAGTTAATAAAATTGTTAAACACAGAAGGCAGTCGTGGTGGAAGGGTAGAAAGTATGATTGTAAAATCGACTGATTATGAGTTCGATCCCCACTCGAATAAAATATTTATTTAAATTTATATATTCTTTTCTTCGCACTCAGCACGTGACGGGTCTAGAGTTAAGTCTTAACACTAGGTTCCCAATCCTGCTATGTGCGGGATACAGCGTGAAGCTAATTTTTGATTGGACACTAATATTGTAAAAGAAATGGTTGCCTATCGCCCGTAAGCTAAGCGCTTTACAAAATTTATTACATGGAACATTTCTAGCGGTGTACCGTGTGCCGGCCATTAGTGAGGCTTGTCATGTTATATTTTCACTTGTCACACTCCCTGAAGGGATATTTCACACGCGATGTCCAAATTCTAGTAATGGTGTATATTCATTGAAATTCTAATATTTCATTTGTCATAGTATTTTTTTATAGGCCAAAAAGAAATTAAATCTTAAGTAAGATGACTTTAAAGTGAAAAAGTATTTCCTGTTTCTTTTTATTTTTGCTTGAACTTGGCTTGATGCATTACCGCGTGTTCATATTTTGATCTATTATTCAGAGTAACAGAATATGAGTCTGTCTCTTGTTTACTGTATGTCATGTTGAATCAAATCAAATCAAATTAAGTCAAACAATATTAAATTTATCATTGCAATACACTTTGCAGTTTGCCATGAATAGCTTGGAATATTTTATATTTGTAACTCATGTTCATGCTTCAGTTTATATCGATCGAAGTAAATATGAGTTTCATAAACTATCAGACTAACATGTCTATCTATAATTGTATAATATACAAAAGAGTGGTGGGTTCTAGTTCCGAAGAAAAAGATTTCAATACCGACATAAAAATTTTCTAAAATAAAGCGCGGCGTTAATTTTCGCAAATGTCTCTAATATGTGGAATTTGCAAAATATAGTATATAAAGTATTCTGTTTTTAAATCTATAGAATATTGTTATGAAACAATACTATTAGAATATACTTTTCTTTTTTTTACTTTTAAATTAAGTTATAAAAAATTTTTAGTAAGTACTTAAAGACCTTTAAGTCGATTGCTTAACTTAATATGGCGTTTCGTGTTTGACGCAAAACATTACTCATAACTTCTAGTAAAAAGTAAGTTCTATTGACTAATAAAATTCTTATAATGGCAGCCATTGCAATAAATTTTGTGTTAGTTTATGTATGATCGTTGAACAGCTTAATTTGGATATTTTATTTTGTAATATTTCGAGGCGATACCTCTGATTTTTAGGCTGGTTTTTGTAGATTAAATTTCTATACAAAAATGTCTGTATCAAGTTACTATGAAAGAAAGAAACTTAAATTTGAATATATTTTTAGAAATATAGATTAAAAACATTATTTTATTAGTAGGTGTTGTCACTTCATGTGTATGAATCGTTTGATTTTTGCTGTTGAATTTGGATGAGCTTAATCGAACAGTCTAAATACTAAGTAATGCTTGTTAGTCGAAATCACGTGAAAATTTAATATAGCTAGTTGCTGTTTTTCAGCTTCGCGCTGTATTCGTTACAGAGCAGGATAAGCAGAGGGAACCGACGAAAATGTTGATTGGAGAAAAACTCAACGCTGTGTTTTGCCTCGACGTTTTAGACAGAAACGCAAAATTAAAATAATATAAAATTTTGTTATTTATGTTAAATGATTTTATTTCAAAATAATACTTCAATACGAACAACTTTTTAAAATAAAGGGAGGAGCTAATTTACACCTTTCAACACAAATATCTCCAAACTGTGTGAAATATTGTTCATTGCTATATAGAGGAAACAAGTATCAAAAATCATATAAACTTTTCCCCGCACGAGAATCGAACTCACAACCACCATATTCAAAATCATACTTCAACAGTGCTACAATAGAAATAAATTAACTAAAATAAAGAAAAAAATAGCGTCCAACCTCTTAGCACTGTGGGGTCAGATTTGAAATGGCTTAGTTCTAATTACAATGGCCTCAGAAAACAATAGCATTGTCTACAAGCAACAGACTGTGGGATAATGGTTCCCTGAATCATCCCCTGGCGAGTCCACCTCAGTTCGCCAGTTTCCATCTCATTTGCATACTACTTTATAATATAGCCTTCGGGTTATCAGAATAGGTGGAATATATTGTAAGAAATTATTAAAATTTATAGATGTTAGATGTATTATGAAGTCGTGTTATATGCTACTGTACTTTTGTAGGATTTTCTTTTTTCCCGACTGCTAAGGAAGGGTTATGTTTTTCGCGCGTATCTTGTATGTATGTAATATTCTTTATTACCTCGTATCTCCAGAACCGCTGAACGGATTTACATATTTGAGGTATCGTTAGATTCGTATTAGCAGCCCAAGTGTTCTTAAATAGGTGACGTTATTTAAAAATAATCATGGCGGCTGTGGGACGCCATTGGACTTAGTGAAAAAAAAATTTTTCGTTCCGAACACTACAATATGGGTATCAAATTCAAGAGCTCAATTTCAGAATTTCAAAAAGGTATATCATGATTATCATTATCATAATAAATTCTAACAAAAAAATGAAAAATAAAAAAATATTTGTAAAAACAAAAACCCCGACTGCATCAAACTAAAAAGAAAATAAACAAGCCCAATAGTTTATTAGGATTAATAGTCGGGACCTATAAGTAATTTTTCAATCAATAAAATCTTTACCAGGAACCCCGCATAATTTAAAGAGGTCCCGACTGTTAATCCTAATAAACTATTGGGCTTGTTTATTTTCTTTTTAGTTTGATGCAGTCGGGGTTTTTGTTTTTATAAATATTTTTTTTTATTAGTTTATTAGTATTATTTATTTATTTATTTATTTATTTATTTATTTTATTTATTTTCTAAGACTACAATAATTTACAAACATTTTTAAATATTTTGATACAAGATATGTCTCGAATATAGGCTAACTTTACGTGTATATTCAAGTTATTGCTCACATCTAAACTAATAAAAAAAACTTTTTACTTAAAAAACTACAAAACAGGCTTATAAATTTAATCTTATAAAATAAACACAATTTCAGTTATATAAAGTTAATACTTAAATTAAAATAAAAAATTGCTAGACTATACCAGTGTAACAGTATACGCGGAAGTTGTGAGTTTAGTCTCTCAGATGATTTTACTATATATATAAAAATATACAATAGGCGGGCTTTACTCTAAAAAGCACTTCCTGCAACCACGCATTTTTTTTTCATGTGAGAGACTAAAATGTGCAAGTGTGCAAAAAAATGTTCTATACATACTATATCTATCCATTCAGACATTTAAGAGATTAAAAATACGAAATAACTATGAAATCGTCCTTTTTTGTTTTTAAAACAGAAACAGAAAGTGTTTATTAAAATAAAAATATTGTGATTAAGTATGGTATGGAGTTCCGTACCAACTTCTTAATCAAAAAAAATAAATTAAATTAGCTTCACGCTGTATCCCGCACACTGCAGGGTAGGCAGAGGGAACCTAGTGTTAAGACACTCCGTTCCCCACTTTCTGCCGAATTCTGGAGGCATTGCGTGTTGAGTGGCAGAACTCAACGCCGCGCTTAACCTCGACACCAGAGCGAAGAAATGGAAATATAAATTTAAGTAAATATTTCATCTCCTCGAGTGGGGATCGAACCCACAACCAGTCGGTTTTGCAGCCACACCTCGTGCCGCTGCGCCACGACCGGCCTCACTTTTTAATCGATTTTTTATTAGTAAAATACAAACGACTGACGAAGACTGATTTGATTCAATTTAGTTAAAACAATATACGCAGTAAGCGACGGGCGCCCGTGGTCCTTTCTACGAATGCGCCGCAATTAAAACGAAAGCTATTCATATATCACAAGACAGGTAGACAGAAGAGGTGTATGAGCTCCTTTTGTTTGTAGTGAACTATGAAGAGGTTACTTGGGGCTAGATGTGGTTATGACAATGATATTAAGAACTATAAACAAAAAAAAGTTAGGTGCTTGTTGAAGGTTAAAGACATTTTCCATATTTATCATTAAATTTCGTAAAATTGGAAAAGAAAAAAAATGCGGCACATTTAGAAAAATACTTATTTAGAAACCGACCAGGACCTGATCGGTTTCCAGGAGCCGCGGGTTCGAGTCCCGCTACGTTCAAATTTTTATACGTTTTCCAAGTAAGTATTTTTCTTTCCTAAGTGTAGAATAACACTTTTAAAATGTTTGAAAATGCTTCACATTGATTCCCGTACATAGGCAAGGTAAAGAAAATCTAGTGATAATATTCTCTGTTCCCTGCACTGCTTAAATTCTTAGGACATTGTAGAGTGGTGGAACACAACCCCGCGTTTTGTCGTGCTACCAGAGAGATGAAATAAAAATAACTCATTCACCAGAATGGGAATTGAACCCGCTTTTACAGACAATGCATCACAAAAATAAGATAAAAAGATAATTATTTTAAATCTACACTAATAAATATATAATATGAACTGAATAGCAAGAAAATAAATCTATTAACAATGAAATTTACCCGGCTTGCTGACTTGTGACTCCAGAAATAGCTACGGTTTGCCGCAAAAGGAGTTCCGTTATATGTCAAGTGTATTGGATTGTGAACATACATTTTCTTTTAGAAAATTTACAGCTTAATAAAAGAAACATTGTTTTTAAATAATAATATGGAAGATATTAAGTAGAATGGTAATAAAATTTTCGCTGGTTAGCTACGCAACTACAATGTAAACTTTTTTAATATATTTTTTCATATTAAAAAAGTATTTAGCAATTAAGGGTACCTAGAGTTAAGACACGTCGTTCCTATCGACATTCCACGTTCAACGTTCCGGAGGCATTGTGTATTGATTGAGTGGCGGAACTCATAGCGCTTAACCTCGTTACCAGAGCAAAGAAATTAAATAGTTCAATTCCTCGAATGGGAATCGAACCCATAACCTGTTACGTTTATATTCACATACTTGTGCCTCTGTGTCTTGCTCTATAATTAGCATTCTTTTCAGCACGCTGTATTCCATATATAGCAAAATAGTCTTGTTACCAGTACGAGAACATAAAAGTAAAAGTAAGCATTCGCCTGAGTGGGATTTGCACCCACAATCTCCCGTTTCGCTACGCCACGACGGTATTAATAAACAAAACAGAGTAAACATGAAATCTCTCTTTTTTTATATTTGCCATCAATTTAAGTTTAAATTTATTCAAAAGAAGAAACAATATAAGGTTAAATTTATAAAAAGATTGTATATGATTGTATTGCGTCGAGTTCTGCCACTCAACACGCATTGCTTCAAAAACTCTGCAGAAAGTGGAGAACGGAGTTTTCTAATATTAGGTTCCCTCTGCCTACCCTACTATATATGGGATACAGCGTGAAACTGAGACTTAATGACTTTAATGACTGAGAATTTATAAGTAGTTTATATAATTTTATAATAAAATTCAATTATAATTGATTTTATCAAGAATATTGGCTGTTATACGGATATAGTCATGGAGCTGGTCTGGGGCCATTCAAGTATTACGTAAGCACTGTAGGGGGGCGGGGGGGGTCTTGGGTTTGCTTATTTTTGACGTTTTCAATGAAATATTTGTAAGAGGATTGCTTATTTTTGATGACACAGGGGAGGGGGGGGGTTTGGGTCAATAATTGCAAAAAAACTGCTTACGTAATACTTGAACGGCCCCTCTGATAATAGAGCTAGGACCTGAATAATGGAACTCTTCTAAGGTCACTGATAAGCCACACGAGGTTATGCGCAAAAATAATTTATAGTTTCGAGTACAATCTGTAACACATATAGTAAATACTTGACGTGTAAATGCGTGTTTTTTTTAATAAAATTATTAATTTTGAAAAAAAAAATTGTTTTAATATAATGAAAAACCTGATAATGGACTTTACACTAACTATCCGTAGAGTGTCTATATGCCCATTGACACTGTTGTATCCAAATATTTTTTACTTAGGATTACATAATATCGTCATTATTTTAAGTTTCACGCTGAAGAAGAAGAAGAAGAAGGCAGGAGTATCCTGGGAACCTAGTGTTCATACACTCCGTTCCCATTAAATTCAATATCATCAATTTCCCACTTCCATTCCCCACTTTACGCCGAATTCAATATGATATTTTATTATTTAATAATAAAGAATAATAAATTTCTATATTGCGGGACTCGAACGCGCTCCTGTCAGATATCATCCAAGCACTGTAGCCAATTAAGCTATATGATTCTATCAAGCTATATAGAAACCAAAGAAAGATCTTACTATACAAATATTCACACAACAAGTTTCATTTATAGGTTTAGTAGCGGGAATCCTTGACCTCGACTCAAGACGCTATCGCTTATCGGTTTGTTCAAGTACGGAATGCGGAAAGCAGTATTGCTTGAAACAGATCCTAGTATCTTGTAGTATCTTGAATCCTTGTACTATTTCTTTTACGATGTTTGTTATTAAATATTAGCTTTACGCTGTATCCCAAATAAAAAGCAAGCAAAGGGATCCTGAGTGTTAAGACACTCTGTTTTCTGTTTTGCAGTGTGGAACCCAACACTGCCATTTGCCCTGTTACCAAAATGAATATGAAAATGAGTCGAATTCACAATTATCATATTTCAAGTTAGATGCTGTGCCGCTGCACCACGATAGCATCAATATCTCAATCATCTTTTATCTTCTTTATATTACATGTACATTGTACTATAACATCTTCATTTACTAAGTGACTTACTGATAAATATATAATTAGGTAAACCAGAGCGGCAACTACGCGGCGCTGAAATTTAGTATCTACGTTCCTTGGAGTGTATGGGAGCACTAAATGAGGTGACTTTCTACGGAAACGGCAAGAAACAGGATTTCACATTTCATAGTTCACGCAGTAGAAAGGCTAGTCCTGGCGCAGTGGCGCAGCGTGTGACTGTAAACGTGACAGTTTATGAGTTCGATCTCCACTCGAGAGAATAAAACATTTAATATTTTCGTTTCTTCGCTCTGGTGTTAAAGCAGAGCACGGCATTTAATTCCGCTATTCAACACGCAACGCCTTTAGAATTCAACGAAAATTGGGAAGGGGAAGAGCGTATTCCTTTTACTATTACTGTCCCGAACATTTTCAAATTCAATTCAATTCAATTAAAATTTATAACTTAAACACAATTGTAATTTTAATGACGCCAATTAGGTTCATAGTAAAACCAGATAATACAAAACATCAATATCGGTAAGCAGCTTATCTTAGAAATGGCACCTTATTGAGTGATCGCGTGATTGCCTACTTATTATAGCAAAAAAATATTACAATGTTATTTAGAGGAAAACGTAGTTAAACTTTCTAATTGAGAATTTACTTTTTTAAAAATAAAATACTAATTTAAATTAAAACTATTTAATACGTCTGATCGATTTGGAGATCACAACAATATTATTTCTTAAAGTTAAAATTATTTCTCACACAAAAGTTATAATGTATTGCGACATTTAACATGAATTTTTATGAAACAATAAAAGTGCTTATAACAATAATGGGAATATTCCGATGGTCTCGCTGAGCCAGCGGAATAATCTCGCTTAACCTAATACTGAGGGTTTGGGTGAGTGCATAACTCCTCCCCCCCCAAGTGCGAAATTATCGGGTTGTTCATTTTTAATAACTTTCCGATGATTTCGCGAACAATTAATATGTAAGATTTTATAACGAAAAATATAAAGTAAAAATGAGAGTATACATAAAAGAAATAAAAATATAAAGATGTAAATTAAAATTTCACTGATTCTAGGATTTCTTTCACTATTAATGATTTCACTATCACTGAAAACACTTTGCTTTAGTAGCGCTGACATATATTTCACTTCATCTAAACTGATTCCTCTCATATTGAGTACGCGTGTACTGGATGATACAGGGGCTCCACTCATAGGCAGCTGTGGCAAAACTCAACATTACATGGTTCGTCTAAGGTCATAATGTAAGTCCCAATAATAAAATATTTATTGACATCTCCATTACAGGTTTTAGTTAAAGTGTTTCTAAATTTTGAAAATAGTATCCAACTTGTAGATGTGATTCTTTGGACATTCTCTTACATTCTCTATGTCAATCTCTCTTTGTTCCTTCGAATTTTAAGAGTTGCTCGATACAAGTTATTTCAGGATAAAGAGTTTGGTGATGCTCCTTACACAAGAATTGTTCTCCAGCAGCGAGTGACCGGCATGGTTTATTGATCGGTAAGTATTTCGTACCCTTTGCCAACAGGTAGGGATATTTAGGGATAATGGAAAAGGTTTTATTTTCTGATTTATGAAAAATAGGTAAGGAATATAATTTATAATAGTTATAAGTAATGTTATCCGTAATTGGAATCTCCATTATAAACGTAATCTGGTTTTGCTTAATATATGATTTAATATTAATTGTTTCCTCCAGTTTTACCAAATTTTCCGCACTCAGCGTGTATAATAGATTTTCAGTTTGAGATATTAAAACTGTGTAATATAGATATTTTACTGAAAGCTAATACAGTTTCTATTGCTCCTAACTAAATGAATATAATACGAAAGTAACTTATGAACAAATTAAAAAGACTTATTATATATGTGGTATACACTAAATGATTATCCTTAGAAACTAACTCTTTTATCATATTCAACAATTTTTAAACGCTCATCTAATACAACAGAATTTTGATTCAAAACTTCAATAGTATTTGTAAAACTATCAAGCATTTTAGATATTAAAGTAAACTTGTTGCTCATTGTAGTTTGATCATTTGCGAGCTGAGAAATGATTATTTCATGATGAAGGGCCAGCATAGATCTCATTATTATCATTATCAGCAAACACCACCTGCGGAGGGCGTTTTATATTTTTAACGGGAACTTTAGATTTTCTTTGACCAATTTGTATCGGTATAACGTTATTTGAATCTTTTCACTAGAACTACATTCTGATATAGATATTGTACTAGAGTCATTACGTTGCCGTAGCCCTTTCTCTTTCTTATCGAAATTAACTATCATAGACTCTTTCTCATTGTCTGAATGTGTGGCATTTATTCTAATTCTCGACAACGCGTCTGCATTTAAATTTTGTTTTCCCTTTTTATAAACTATTTCGTAATCATAGTCCTGAAGTCGAAGTCGCCAACGAGTAAGCTTACTACTTGTATCTTTTTGTGAGTTCAGCCAAGTTAAGGGCTTATGATCAGTGTATATGATGAATTTCTTACCATAAAGATATGGCCTAAAATGTTTAATGGCCCAAACAATAGCAAGACATTCACGTTCTATTGTACTATACCTAGATTCCGTGTCACTTAAGGTACGACTAGCATACGCGACTGGTTTATCGCCACCAATGGGACCTTGGGATAGAACTGCTCCTAACGCGACATTAGAAGCATCAGTAGTTAAAATAAAAGTTTTATCAAAATCAGGATATTGCAAAAGGGGTGCATTTGTTAAAAGTTCTTTACATTTGTTGAATGCATCAATATAATTTTTGTCTAATACAATTTTATTTCGTTTTTTCAAACAAGACGTTAATGGTTTTGTAACATGAGCAAAATCTTTAATGAACCGCCTATAATATCCAATAAGACCTAAAAACGATTTTATTTCAGTTGTCGTCTTGGGTATTGGGTAATTTAATATTCTTTTGTCACCACCGAAAAGAGGAATTAATCGTAACATTTCATTGGGTATTGGTACTACGCTATTTGACGCTAAAGGAATTTCTCGCGATTGTTCCATTTTGTAGAGTAAAAATTAATAGAGAGCTCTGAAGTTTTAAATCAATTACAATATTTTTAACTAATTAAAAACACACAATAATATAAAATATATCAAAACATATATAACAAAAAATATATATAAAATAGCACACAGTAAATTAAAAATATAAAAATAGTAGGAAAATAAAACACAATAAAATTCAATTTTTTATTTCACAATACATAAAAAAACAATTACGATCGATTTTTAGATCATTAATTATTTATTCTTTATTTAATTATTAAAATATTTTAATTATATTACTTCTAGACGTTAATTAGTCTATGGAGATACTTTTCTTAGAACTACAGTTTCAATAGAGTTTTATATTAAAACCAGATACGTTATAATGCGAGACGTTCAATCCCAAAATAACGCCACTTATATCTATTGTAAATCTCAAATAGAATGTGGGAATATAAGAAAAAGGAAGGCAAAGAGTTTTACTCACCGACCGATCGCTGATCCCATCTTCTTGTTCAACTTATTTATTAGGTTCGTGGATAGCCTAAGTCTATTCGCACTGTACTCGCGATTATTGGGCGAATTTGGACACCCAAATCTACAAGACACGCAGACCTATGATAGACTATCCTACCGACTGCGCCAGTTAAACTTTCTAATTGAGAATTTACTTTTTTAAAAATAAAATACTAATTTAAATTAAAACTATTTAATACGTCTGATCGATTTGGAGATCACAACAATATTATTTCTTAAAGTTAAAATTATTTCTCACACAAAAGTTATAATGTATTGCGACATTTAACATGAATTTTTATGAAACAATAAAAGTGCTTATAACAATAATGGGAATATTCCGATGGTCTCGCTGAGCCAGCGGAATAATCTCGCTTAACCTAATACTGAGGGTGTGGGTGAGTGCATAACTACGTATAAAATATTATTCTTTTTTTGTCAATATCTTATTTTGTATGGAGTAAATGGGATGTGTTAGATCCGCCCTTAGATATTTATATTAATAAAATAAGATATTACAATCGATGTAAGTTCCTTGTCACTTGAGGAAATGAAGTATGTCATTTTTTTCTGGATATTCTGGATAACGGAGTACCTACCCGAATCTAAACGACATACTTAGTAGCGGAACTGTATGCTGCACACAGAATTTTTTTGCAATGGAAAAATATATAATAGGTAGTTGTAACCTCAAATGGGAGTTCATTCCCAGCTCGTTTAAAATCATGCTATTCATTATACCACAATATCTGATGAAATTACGAGTACTTTAAGAATATAAGAATAAAATTAGTAAAGTACGTTTCGAACTCACTTACCAGGGGTTCCGTACAAATCAAGATTGTAGGTAGGTAGGTAACAAAAAGTACGACTTATAAAATTTAACTAACTTATAATATAAATTAATAAACTCATTTTGCATAATATGAACTACAAACATAAGGTTGAAATTTTTTTTTCCATAAAATACAAATTTTCATTTGCATTGTAAGTTCTCATTTGGTGTCAAATTTCATAACTCTAGGTCCACTAGAAGTACCCTGTAAGTTTTAATTACTCGGCAAATGCTTAACTCTCGTCATCATATCATTTGATTGCATTCACTTAGAAGCCAGATTTTTTCAGTACTCCAAGGCCATAAATTTTAATATTTAATAATAGTTTCAGCTTGATGTCTCCAACCTTGAACAAGTCCTATAAGGGTTCCGTTTATACTTATTAAGGCACAGAACCCTAAAAATAACACTATCCTTCCATATTTATTATATAACATACACGTTATAAGGTCCCAGGTGAGCATATAGCAAAAATTATGGTTTCGCGCCTTTGTTACGAGGGAATCGCGCCAATGGGAAATTGCACGCTAGCAACGCATTCACCAATCTCTTATAAAGGCTATATAATTTTAAGTGCAACTTTCGTACTTCACCGCAATTTTCTTTCCAGTTCATTTCGAATAAAGGCAGTTTTTATGGGATAAGAGTCTTATAATTATCTTTTAGTATAATGTTGGTTTTGTAAGTGAGAAATTAATTATACCATCTATCTTATATAATTAATAAACGTTGTTTGTTCCACTTTCACGAAAAAAATACTGAACTGAACAGAACTGGATGAAACTTTATAGTAATAAAGCTTTGTAATATGACAATATCACATAGGCTACATTTGAGGCCAGTCATGGCCAGGCATGGAGTGTGACTGTAAAACCGACTGGTTGTGGGTTCGATCCCCTCTCGATAAGATGAAATATTTACTCAACTTTATATTTCCATTTCTTCGCTCTGGTGTCGCGGTGAAGCGCGGCGTTGAATTCTCCCATTCAAAACGCAATGCCTCCAGAATTCGGCAGAAAGTGGGGAACGGAGTGTCTTAACACTAGGTTCCCTCTGCCTACCCTGTTGTGTGCGGGATACAGCGTGAAGCAAAAAAAACATAGGTTCATTTTATTTTATAAGTCAAAGTAAATCAAAGTATAAACAAGAATGCTCTCAAGAATGCTCTCTATGAGTATCATACATTATGAGTATCATAATTATGTAAATCGTCTTATTTCGTTTTTGTACATACACCGACACAAAGGTTTAACACCATCGGTACCAAATATATAACGGTTAAAACGAATAAATTGATATGCCACTCTATTTCCTCTATTCCCATTCATTTTATCCAAGTTTTGAATGATTTGCTTTACAATTTCATACAAAAGAGTCTATATTGTCAGTACTTATATGTATCTATCGCTATACAGTTATTGTTTCTACGCGTATTGTCTTTTTCAATCACCTAAGTAACAAAAACACATGCACTGTGCATTAGGGGTGTCTCGGAACACTGACGTTGGTGACTCATTCAATGATTCATATGAAACAGGTGGGATGTGCCCACCCTCGTCGGATAGGGGATGTTTTCGCAACTTTTATTTGAATAGTAGATAGTATTTAGTTATATACGAGTATATTGACTGTCGAATTTTATAGTAGTTTCGGGATATTTGTAATGAAGTATTAGAACGCAAATGTTATTGAGGCCAGTCGTGGCGCAGGAGCACAAAGTGTGACTGTAAAATCGACTGGTTGTGGGTTCGATCCCCACTCGAGGAAATGAAATATTTATTTCCATTATCTCTATATTTACATTTCTTCTCTCTGATGTCGAGACAAAAGCGCGGCGTTGAGTTCCGCCACTCAATACGCAAGGCCTCCAGAACTCGGTGGAAAGTGGGGAACGGAGTGTCTCAACAGTAGGTTCCCTCTGCCTACCCTGCTGTGTGCGGGATACAGCGTGAAGCTGAAGAAATGTTATTATGTACTACCAGTAGAAGATCATTTGTAAATGACATTTTTCATTCCTGAGTGTGGAATGACACTTAAAAAATGTTATAAATTTATTTTTTTTAGCTTTAAGCTGTGTCCCTCACATAGTTGTAGGGTAGGGAACATGGGAACCTAATGTTAAGATATTCCTTTCCCCATCATGATACTCCGTCCCCCACTTTCGTAGTGAGATAACGACTGACCGTAAATGGATTGTGGTGGCTTCGATCCTCACTCACTTGAATAATTTTCATTTCCGTTGTTATGTTAATATCTGGGTATGTATAAAATGTATGATATTTAACAATTCTATATAGAATATCTCGTACTTTTAAATTTATTAAAATATTTTTTTTCTGCGTTCACATACTTTCGCTTCCTATTTTCCGCCAAATTCTGGAGGCATTGCGTGTGAAGTAACAGATATCAACGATGTGCTTTGTCTCTGTTATTCATTTTATTTTCTAAGATGGAATCGAATCCACAACCGCCCTGTTTGCAGTCACCCGCTAGTATCCCCGCGCCACATCGATGAGGTCGAACTTTGATTAATATTAAAATTACCCAAAAGATTTAAAATTTAAATACATAAAACATCAAAACAAACAAATTTAACACATAATATTGTATAGTAAAATGTAATATTAAATATTGTGAACGATTGAGTACTCGCATGGGATATTCGCCTCTGCTATAAGAGCAAAGAGCTCCTTTACTCCAGTGCACTCAAAGCTTTTATCTGAAATAGATGCTTATTATAACGACGCCGGGTAATTCCGTTATAACGGCGTTAGAATCTTTTTGACGGTTATGACCGGTATCATGTAGATGTAAATGTGAAAATTGCGTGCGAAGCCTCATACTGAACGTTTCTTGCTGAAAATGTATATGGTAATTAATATAATTTCTTGAGTTGTTCTTTTATGGTTTTTTGTCGTATTTCGGAAGGTTGATTATTTTGGAACCTTGTTTTTAGGTGTTTCATTAGGTATATAATTAGGGCGTAATTATGTTGCTATATAATGTTATGTATAGGTTTTTACATATTTGACTGAAATCTTGCCGTTTTAGTTTCACACTGTATCCCGCACATAGCAGGGTGGGAAAACGTAACCTGGGGACCTAGTTTTAAGTTATTCTTGTCTTATTAAGACATCCCCACTTACTATTTCTATAGTTGTGAATACAACTTCAAATCCATAAAACTACAAATCCAGTTTCAAATTTTTATTTTATTGCTAAGAGTATGAAAAACACAGTATCAATTTTTTTTATTGTAAATTTTATACTAAATTTATATATTAAAATGTATATTGTACATTCACTACAGGACCTCATTGTTATAATAATATAAAAATAAAAGCAAATAATAAAACAAATTATAAAGAAGCTGACATTTTTGCTTAACACAAAGTAAAAAAAAATAGACTGGCAGATTATATTACATTATATGTTTTATAATATTTTTTGATAGATTTATTAAGCAGCGGATGTCAATAAAAACAAAATCAAAACAATTACTTTCCCCAAGTAGGGATCGAGCCTAGATACATGCAAAAAGTAAAAGAAATATATTTTTTTTTTTATCAGCTTCACGCTTTGTCCCACACAAAGCAGGAAAGGGAACTTAGTGTTAAGACACTCCGTTCCCCACTTTCTGCCGAATTCTGGAGGCATTGCGTGTTGAGAGGCAGAACTCAACGCTGCGCTTAACCTCGACACCAGAGCAAAGAAATGGAAATATAAATTTAAGTAAATATTTCATCTCCTCGAGTGGGGATCGAACCCATAGCCAGTCGGTTTTACACTTCGTTTCGCTGCGCCGCCACTAGCCTTTATCTAAATATATATGTTTATATTAAAAATATTACAATTGATAGAAAATTAAATGGAAACTTGATATCGGAAGAATAAGAAAAAATATATTAATTAACAACACTAACTACAGTACATTGTCCAGTCTTGTTAAAAGTTTGAAAGATATTTTTGAAAAGCTAATAATTTAAGAGTTATTTAATTATAATATCGAAATTGTAAACTTCCATTAGTTATTTGTTTTTAAAAGGAGTGTTTTTTAATTACTTTTATTAATTGCTATACTTCTGTTAATTGCTAACGATTTTAAAATTATTTTGATGTATTTCCTAATTCTATTAATGATCCAAAGGAGGCCATCGTAGCCCAACGATCTCTATTACTTATATCCCTACATTATACTTATATATTATTTATATTATTTTCCTCTTATAGTAACGAAGGTTGTTGTGGACTTCCACCACTTAATCAGCAGTGTCTTCAAAATATAGTGGAGAGTGAGCAATAGTAGTAGTAGTAGTAGAGTGTCTTGACACTTGGTTCCCTGCTTTGCAAGAAATAGTATGCAGCTGTTGTTGTGTGTTCTTTTTGATGACAACAACATAATAATTATTAAAAGATTTTTCTACACAATAAATAATTTGTTAAATAAAATATGAAGATAGTAAGTTATAGAGTCGAGGAGATACCTCCGTTGGTCTTCGAAAACACATAATTGAGGATACTGGTGGAAGGTCACGTAAAAAAGCATGGGGACCTCCCGGTGGGCACATATAAAAAGGTGATGACAATAAACGAGGCGAAAAAGAGAGGCTGGTTAACCCGCAGGAGATAGCGTGAAGCTAAGTAAGTGAAACACAAAAACCTGAAGAATAAACCGACAACTTAGTAGAGAAGTGATTCTCTACTAAGTTGTCGGTTCATTTTCTACCTAACAAAAAAAACAGAAACCATTAAATATAAAAGAAAAATATTCCATACGCTTGATTTCCGTTTTAAATAACTGTAATTATTTAACACCATTATATGCCTTCTGTATAATTATAGACGTGAAGCGTATTATTATTTTGTGTGATTATTTTTCGTAATGAGGTAGGAAGGGACTAGCTTTATATTTCAAACGTCTTGTTGTTTCTATTTTCCGATGTTTGTACTTTTTTTGAGCTAAAATCTCCGTTTCACTCACAAAAATTCTGCTATTATGTTTTTACTATTTCGAAATAGTCACCGTACTGACGAGAGATAGCAAAAAAATTTTCTCCTTACGACCTACAAGAACCTAAAAACATAAAGCCCTACGTAAAATACCTAAATTAACTTAAGAAGATTATACTTCGTTTATTTTGTTTTACATAGTTTCTTTTCTTTAGAACTCACTCTATATCTATAATAGAGAAAATATAATATATTCAACGTGATTATTAACCTATATAACTAATTCAACTATACAAATATTCTATGAAATTTATTATAGAAATGAAAATTTAAGAGAAAATATGATATAATGAGGCTCATTAATCCATTCTAGTTGCCAGTAGTCAGTAGATATGTCGTAACACTAATTGAATGAAATTCTTTGAAAATACTCTCCTTTGAAAAAAATAAATAGGCTTAGGTGAACCGAAGTAAAAAAGTTGTCTAAAGGTCAGTGAGTACAAACGTACTTTTAGGCTTAATTTTCATAATTTATTTATGCAGATCGTTGTGGCACAGCAGCACAGCGTCTGACTTAAACGGTTATGGGTACAATTCCCATTGTAGGGAATGTGTTATTTTTTTTATTTTCTCACTCTGGTAACACATGCTACTTCAAGCTATTTTTTCCATCTCTACTCTGTATCCCGTATGTAGCACGATAAGGAGAAGGAGTTAAATGTTAAGACATTCCGCTATCTACTTTGCCTTGTTACCGAAGTGATGAAATGAAAATATTAATAAATAATAATTGAATTGAGAATTGAACCTGCAACCTCACCGACCTCAAAGTGTTGCTACACAACAACTACTAACTTTACGTTCTAATACATTCTCCATGTAACCCGCAAACGCAAGTAAAAGTGAAATCCAATTACAATATATACAAAAGCTGCATGAGTTACTGAAATTCATATTTGTATTAGAAATTTCGCTGTCAAAGTTTGTTTGCAGTGATCTATTATATGAACGGCTTATTGGTCTACTAGTTAGCAACTTTATAGTTTATCTAGCTTTCGTATTATGTTAAGTTAAAAAGCTATAAAACTTTTCCTTATATTTAATACTAGCGGTCCGCCCACGGCTTCGCCCGCTTAAAATACATGATTATTGATTTAATAAGCAGAATTGATTGACAACTCTAATGATTTCTAATACGATTTTTTTATTACTTTAATCTGTAATATTCTAATATGATTTTTTTACGACATTATCGTAACTTCTATAAAATTTTTTGATTGTTTCGAACTAAAAAATACGACCAATGTTGATATTTGATATTCATAAAATATACATAAAGCTAATTATTTATTATATGTATATATTTTTGTAACAATACGTTCTTTTTACCTATGTTATGTTTTTTTAAGCTTTGTTAAATGTGCTGATGTCACTTAATAATTTAATGTACTGCTTCAGAAGCAGCCTTAAATATAAAATTATTGATTTGGGTAATGATTCATAATATTCTTTGTAAAATTATTGACAGACAGACAGACAGACGGACTGACAAGAAATTAAAAAAAATATTTTTGCTTTCTATTATTCTTTTTAAGTGTCCCTCTATCCATTTCAGTCAAAATTACTAAATGTATAGACAAAATATTTTTACTGTCTTATTATATATAGAGATAAAAAATATTTTTATGTTTATTTTACGTACAGATAATAGTAGAATTCGTTCCAATTCGTATTTCGTATTCGTAATTAGTATAGTACGATAATTATCATAAGAAAGAACCTGGTATTGAAATTAATTTGAATATTATTAAAATTAAATATAAATATAGAACAAGATATAAAATAAACTTATTATATAACTAGAGACGAGGGATTGAGAGATAAAAAATACGAGTAAACTTATTATACAAATAGAGTTAAAATATTTAATTTGAATGAATTATTTTAATAAAAATTATAATGTAGTGGGTCAGCAAAAGACATTATGATTGTGCCTCTGTCCCTGACAATAAACGCAACGGTTTTGGGTTCGATTTCCACTCAGGACAATGAAACGTTTAATATTTTCATTTCCTCGCTCTGGTCACGAATCAAAGAATGGTGTTGAGTTTCGCTAATCAACACGCAATGCATCAAGAGTTCAGCGGAAAGTGGAGAACGTAAGTGTCTTTATAGACATAAAGACTTATGGGAATGGATTGTCTTTATAACCATAAAGACTTATGGGAATGGATTGTCTTAAGGCCATGTTCCCTCGTCTACCCCGCTATGTACGGGATACTGCGTGAATAAAAAAAATAAAAAAAGAAATATATAATACAAAATATATTTGAGTTTTTTTTTTTGTATTTATTTACTACAAAAAAAAACACATATTTAATTATCCCTCAAATATAAGTAATGATAATTTCCATACATATAAAACATAATAGTAGGTCATTAATAAGCATTTCCCACTCGTCAAACGAGTGTTATTTGCGACTACATAATTACGAAACGTCATATACTATATTAAAAAAAGTAGTTGGCGTAGCCAAGTGAAAAAAGTAATTAGCTACGAATTTCATATTTTATAGAACTCTCAACCTTTTCGCCTTCTATTTAAGAACTATAATAGCATTTCGTTTGAATATTAGAAGTATGTATTGCGTAGCACTTCTACAGTGTTTGAAGCAGGTGAGAAGTCACGCTACGCTCGTAGCACTCTACGAGACGTAGTCGTGTGTAAGAATGGATATTACTACTGTACTCTGTTAATGTCAACTTTATTATGTTAGATATTTTGTTTTTGTATTTTCTGAACAAATTATTGATGAAAAATGGTTTCGTTTATTATTTTCGTATTAGTATTTTTTTTTTCGTTTGTGTTAATTTTTTTGTAGGATGTTATGGTAGCTCCTGTAAGTGTTAAATTTATGGGCTCTATTTTCACTTCGTGGAATATTTATTTTGTTGCATTTTCTACGCTCACGTAACAAGACGAGACACGGCGTTATGCCACTCAACACAAAATGTCTCGAAATTTCGATAGTGCGTAACGAACAGTTTGCCTTAATAATAATTTCACTTTGCCTGATTGCCATATGTGTAACCAGTATAAAGTTAAATAGCATTTCGTTTTATATAAGATACTTTACAGCTAGAAAGCTTGGCTCAGATTATATAAATATTTATTTTGAAAATGATGTTTTTGCTACCAGCCATTTACCAGCGCGAATTGACCTAAAACCTCAGAATAATGACTAATTACCATTCAAAAAACATACACACGAAGAAAAATCTAACCACGTGATGTAACTTAACACTTACTTAACACTTTTTTTTATTAGCGCTACGACAGGTAGAGGTCCGTTTCCCGGAATTTCAGAGGCATTGCGTGTTGAGTGGTGGAACTCAACGACGCGAATTGCCGCGACATCAAAGCGAAGAAAATGGAAATATTAAATATTTGATTTTCTCAAGTGGGAATCGAACCCACAACCTATTGCGTATATAGTCACATTTTGTGCCCCTGCGCCACGACTAACCTCATACACTTATGTTCTTACATAATATCACACATTATTAAGAAAGAACTGAAAAGCGCTAAAGGAATAAAATTTTATTGAAATATACAGTCAAAGACGACTCTATGCGAGTTCGCCCACTAGCAAGAAACTCTTGCGTAATCACAAAGATTAGAAAAACGTTTGACACAAAATACTGATTCAAAAGTTGCTTTCAACGCTATTGTGGCAAATTGTAGTTTCTCATCATACCCGGGTTGGTTATAGTTAAATGTACATACTATTTATCTAATAGACAACTGTCTATTAGAGCTTAACTAAGCTACCGCATAGTTTTTGACTTGGTTATCTGTTCGAATCCCGTTTGGGTGATTATTGGGAGATTCTCCGTCTGGTATTATTACGACACTCAACACTCAATGTCCTCAATCTTGAAAATTAAGTGGGGAACGGAAACTTTTGACACTAGGTGCCTTCTGCTTATAACAGTGAAAGTTAAAACTAAATGTTTTTAGAATATAATAAGAGCAAATGTTACGGTTTACAAAAGGCGCAGATTCAAATCCCTCAACTTTGAATGGTTTTTTATAAAAGTATTTTTCTTTTCTAAGTGTCGAATAACATTTTAAAAAGTTAAAGAACATGGATTATATTAAAGTCGCTCCGTCTTTTTAATAACAAGCGTGAAAAAAAAGTTCTCTACTATCGACTAATTTGTCGGTCCTAAATTGGTCCAGGGATCGTAAAAAGTAGCGATATTATGTACTTGAATGTTCAAAGTAAGGGTATAAAGCCCTGTTATGATGCTATAGAGACGTCTCATGACTTATAGAGATGAATTTAAGTTTATAATTTATTAAGTTTGTAAACTTACTGTAAACGCGACAGTTGTGGGTTCGGTTTCTATTCGGGAAAATGAAAAATTACGCGTGAAGGTAAAAAGTAGAAATATTATTTACTTAAATATTCAAAATAAATATATAAAGCTATGTTATAAGATACTATAGAGGCTTCTTATTGCATAAGAAGCGGTCAATAACATATAAGAATTTATCTTGAGTTAAATTTAAAAAAGCTCTAGACACAGATTTTTCATGATGTGTACGTGTATGTATTGTACATATTTTTGTTAATTTCACGCTGTATCCCGCACGTAGCAAAAAAGGCAAAGCTAACCTAGCAACCTAGTGTTAAGATAATCCGTTCTCAGTAAGACACTTCCGTACTCCACTGTTCGCCACAATCTGAAGGCCAAATTTCATTATTTTTTATTGAAGTTGATGTAAAAAACGTATTGTTTATTTATTTTATTTTCTATTTTCCACAAATGTTAATGTTCGACGTCTAAAATAGTACTTTACGAACTAATTAAATAATATACCCCAGATTTTATATTTCTCCGAATGGATCAATGAACTAAAAAGCGATGAGTTTAAACCAAACGGAATGTATCATAGTGTCTTGACACTAAGTTCTTTCAACTTGATATTGTTTTAGGAATCCTTTTTAGAAAATTTATAAGAATTTTAACGTAGCAGGTATTAACCTTCCATAATAATAATAATAATAAATATACTTTATTGCACATTTAAAAGATACAAAAACAACTTACAAACATAATAATAATAAAAAAAGTACAACAAGGCGACCTTATCGCTTAGAGCGATCTCTTCCAGGCAACCTTTGGATCTTGGAGTTGTATAAAAACAAGTGGGCGGTGCATAAAATAGAAAATTTACATAATAATTTTTAATATATATATATATATATATATATATATATATATATATATATATAATTATATTATATATATATATATATATATATATATATATATATATATATATATATATATATATATATATATAATTAGGAATCAGGTTAGAAATTTAATAAATAAAAACACTTATCACTATCGTTACCGCTCGTACATCCTGACATATTCCTCACATATGTCGGAAGTGATAAATAACAAGTGGGTAGTCGTATCGAACAAATATCAGATGTGGACGGTAGTTGCAACTAATATTATTTACGGCCTTTAAATGATGAAAAGCATGGATGGAGCAGTGCCTGGGACTTGCGACCACAGGTGTAGGCTTCAGGGTACCCTTTCCGTTATAACAACACTCGCCTTCACTGCTCCAGCTCAGTGCAATTACAAATAGGTGTTAACCACATTCATAATTACAATAATAATTGATTAACTAAATAATCAACTATCCGAGTAGTCGAGGTTAGTCAGTGGCAGAGTACTAGTAGTACTCTGAACCACACCAGAGCCAAGACTGGCTGTACAACGCCCGTGCAACCTTTTATATCATCGTTCACAAATAAATTGCAGGGTAGACTAATAATAATTGATGACGCTATCGCGTCATAGTGGCGTGATGAGTAAGTGTCGTATAGGAATCTATAAGTAACCAACATAATATTCCTAACATTAAATAACACTCCTAACTCGGCCATCCTGATCACGCGCCGTCCTCGGCAGCGCTGAACTATTATCCAACTGATCACATGCTGGTGCATCTTGATAAGACTCCAACTCGTTAGCGTCGTTTCGTCTGTATTCATGAAAATTCTTCAGAAGTACCATCTTCACTGTCTTTATCATCTAGAATTTAAACTTTATAAATATTTAGACATAAACAGATAGGCAATCAAAATTTCTGTAAAAAGAAATATAAAAGGTAAATAAAAATAAAAAGTTTTGAGAGCTCTCATTTTTAACCCTGTAAAATCTTCTTATCCAAGTATCTACAGTCCAGTGCACCAAACTCTGGAACCTGTGAACAGAACAGTCAGAAGGCGTCCCTTCTGTCTGCAAGGACCAAGCGGCCATCACATTAACCACGCGTCATTTAGAGCCAAGCGCCCTTCACAAAATCTTTCAGAGCCATGCGCCCGTCAAGATATTTTCTGAGGCCAAGCGCCTTTTCAGACCAAGCGTCTATATGTGTTTATCAGACCAAGCGTCTATATATGTTTATCAGACCAAGCGTCTATATGTGTTTATCAGACCAAGCGTCTATATGTGTTTATCAGACCAAACGTCTATATGTGTTTATCAGACCAAACGTCTATATGTGTTTATCAGACCAAGCGTCTATAAGTGTTTATCAGACCAAGCGTCTATAAGTGTTTATCAGACCAAGCGTCTATATGTGTTTATCAGACCAAGCGTCTATATGTGTTTATCAGACCAAGCGTCTATAAGTGTTTATCAGACCAAGCGTCTATATGTGTTTATCAGACCAAGCGTCTATATGTGTTTATCAGACCAAGCATCTATATGTGTTTACACAAAATGTGTTCAAAGGGACCACACGTCCAATTGAAGCGTCCAACATTTACTTACATAAAAAGTGTCCAATGGGACCAAACGTCCAATTGAACTCAATAAACAAAACTGAGCTCCCCTTTGTTGCTGTGAGTCTGACCATGCGCCGTCATCAGCAGCGCTGAAAACCTCTCTGCTGGAGAGTTCCTCAGTAAGGAACTTTGATTGTTGTCTTCACTCATAACACTCAAAGCAGCGCCACTAGGTGCATCTGCGACTCCAGCAGTATCGTCAAATTGTTGCAATCATGATTTCGTCACGAGGCGCAATCGCCTCGCAGCAGTGGAGCTACGGCGGCAGCTCGAGCACGTCGCACCAATGCGAGCAGAGATGCATCGCGTGAGGCTCGCAGAGACGCAATGGTACACAGAGACATGCAGCGACTCAATTGACGATTAACGTCATAGGCGACTAACGCCGGTACTGCAGATTAATCCGTTGATGAGTGCCCATTGTCTCAAGAGTTGTCATGTACTGACATTAATGTGAAAGGTTTGACCTAAGCTAAAGATGAAAGTAATTAAGATCGGAGTTTGTATATAGATGCTTGGTCTGATAAACACATATAGACGCTTGGTCTGATAAACACATATAGACGCTTGGTCTGATAAACACTTATAGACGCTTGGTCTGATAAACACATATAGACGCTTGGTCTGATAAACACATATAGACGCTTGGTCTGATAAACACTTATAGACGCTTGGTCTGATAAACACTTATAGACGCTTGGTCTGATAAACACATATAGACGTTTGGTCTGATAAACACATATAGACGTTTGGTCTGATAAACACATATAGACGCTTGGTCTGATAAACACATATAGACGCTTGGTCTGATAAACACATATAGACGCTTGGTCTGATAAACACATATAGACGCTTGGTCTGAAAAGGCGCTTGGCCTCAGAAAATATCTTGACGGGCGCATGGCTCTGAAAGATTTTGTGAAGGGCGCTTGGCTCTAAATGACGCGTGGTTAATGTGATGGCCGCTTGGTCCTTGCAGACAGAAGGGACGCCTTCTGAGTGTTCTGTTCTCAGGTTCCAGAGTTTGGTGCACTGGACTGTAGATACTTGGATAAGAAGATTTTACAGGGTTAAAAATGAGAGCTCTCAAAACTTTTTATTTTTATTTACCTTTTATATTTCTTTTTACAGAAATTTTGATTGCCTATCTGTTTATGTCTAAATATTTATAAAGTTTAAATTCTAGATGATTAAGACAGTGAAGATGGTACTTCTGAAGAATTTTCATGAATACAGACGAAACGACGCTAACGAGTTGGAGTCTTATCAAGATGCACCAGCATGTGATCAGTTGGATAATAGTTCAGCGCTGCCGAGGACGGCGCGTGATCAGGATGGCCGAGTTAGGAGTGTTATTTAATGTTAGGAATATTATGTTGGTTACTTATAGATTCCTATACGACACTTACTCATCACGCCACTATGACGCGATAGCGTCATCAATTATTATTAGTCTACCCTGCAATTTATTTGTGAACGATGATATAAAAGGTTGCACGGGCGTTGTACAGCCAGTCTTGGCTCTGGTGTGGTTCAGAGTACTACTAGTACTCTGCCACTGACTAACCTCGACTACTCGGATAGTTGATTATTTAGTTAATCAATTATTATTGTAATTATGAATGTGGTTAACACCTATTTGTAATTGCACTGAGCTGGAGCAGTGAAGGCGAGTGTTGTTATAACGGAAAGGGTACCCTGAAGCCTACACCTGTGGTCGCAAGTCCCAGACACTGCTCCATCCATGCTTTTCATCATTTAAAGGCCGTCAATAATATTAGTTGCAACTACCGTCCACATCTGATATTTGTTCGATACGACTACCCACTTGTTATTTATCACTTCCGACATATGTGAGGAATATGTCAGGATGTACGAGCGGTAACGATAGTGATAAGTGTTTTTATTTATTAAATTTCTAACCTGATTCCTAATTATATATATATATATATATATATATATATATATATATATATATTAAGATACTGTGTGATGTTACATACACATAAATATACATATAAATTTATATTTATACATACTACATATACACATAAAATTTAATTTATAAAAATATATATATATGTATATATATATATATATATATATATATATATATATATATATATATATATATAAATAAAGGAATCAATTTAGTGAGGAAATAATGTTATATATTTAAGTAATGACTTTTGAGCATTTTCTTAAAAACATATAGGCTTTTGGCACGTCTGATGTCGATAGGCAAAGAATTCCATAGACGAGCAGCTTTAATAGTAAAAGAATTGGAGAAAAAGGAGTAAGAGTGAAGAGGAATTTCTAGTAAAAAATTGTTGTCGGAGCGTAGAGAACGTAAATGAGTGTCATGAAGAAACATGAACTGTTTCTTCAAGTAAGGAGGAGTAAAAGGACTAAACAGCACAGAATAGAGAAGATGAAGTATATGAGTATTCCTGCGAAGGCGGATAGGGAGCCACTTAAGCTTGTTTCGAAACTCGGAAATGTGATCATATTTACGTATACCAAATATGAACCTGATGCAAAGATTTTGAAGTCGCTCAAGTTTATTTAATTGCTCCTCTTTAATGTCAAGATAACATACATCCGCATAAGTGTGATATGAATTCACTTCTATTTTGTACATTGACATTTTTTACATACATACATATATACATTTTTTAAAAGACATTTCAAATATAATCAAAATTAATATTCGCCACAACAAACAACTATAAAGCTATGCTTCCTTTACTCATCAATAGCTGTCCATTAGGTGTCCATATTAATTTTGCCTTTTAGGTGTAAACCCACAAAAATGTATACAGTATTGACAAATGTATCACGCAACGGTTCGGACGTAGAGTCGTTTTTAGAAATTTACTAAATATACCTTTTGAGGTTGATACAGTGCAGCCACAACACTTAATTTTGTAGAACAATGCGATTTGATGTTGCATATGTTAATTAAATTAAAAAAATAAAAATTAAATCAGCTTCAGCTGTATCCTGCACACAGCAGGATAGGAAGAGGAAACCTGAGTGTTAAAACACTCTAAGATATTGGGTATTGAGTGGCAGATCTGAACGCCACGCTTAATCTCGACACAAGAGCGAAGAAATGGAAATATAAATTTAAGTAAATATTTCATCTCCTCGAGTGTGGATCACACACAACCAGTCATTTTTACAGTCACACCTCGTGTCGCTGCGCCACGACTGGCTTCAACTGGCATATATTAATGTGGTGAGGTATTTAATTATCTATGTACATATGGATTTTTTTAGATAGTTTAGTTTTTTTGAGTATATACAGACTTAAATCTACCATGGCGCAGCGGCACAAGGTGTGCCTGTAAATGCGACGGTTTTGTGTTCGACTCCCATTTGGGGGAATGAATTGATTTCATTTCCTTGCTCTGGTAATAAGAATCTACGAATCAACATGAAATGTCTCAAAAATTAGATAGAAAGTACGAAACGGGGTGTCTTAACACTAGGTTCCCTCTGTTTACCCTGCTGAATGTAGGATACGTTAACAATATAGCAATATAGGCCAATTTCTGCTTCCCACGTGCCAACGAATTCTAGAAGCATTGGGTGTTGAGTGACGAAGCTCACTCTCACTCGTAACCAAAGCGAGGAAATTAAAATATTAAATATTTTATTAAACCAAATCTACGCTCATACTATTTCTATACTAATCTCCATTCTGTTTCACACCAGCTCTACCTTCCATTAAATTACTATGATATTCTAAAATCAACCTTAATACATAGGTAATAAGACTAAATTTAAATGTACACTTTTTTGTTAAACTCAAACAGACATAAGTATTAGTCGCGGAAAATTAATTAAAACCGTCTTTATTCTGCAATGCACCATTTGCCGTTTAAATCTTTGAATTCACTCTTGGCTTACTATCGCGTTAAAACTTATAGTTAAACGTTCTGTTAACTTTGAATACAAATTATGTTTTTTTTTAACTTCACGCTGTATCCCGCACATAGCAGGCAGGCAGAACGAACCTGGGAACCTAATGTAAAAACACTCTGTCCCCATTAAATTATTTCCACTCTCCACTTTTCGCCGAATTCTAGAAGTATTGCGTGTTGAGTAGCGGAACTCCACACCACAGTTTGCCTCGTTACCAGAGCAAGGAAATGAAAGTATTAGACGTTTCAATTCCTCGAGTGAGAATCGTACCTATAATACCTATAAATAAAAATCGAACTCGCAACCATCGCACATATTGAATCTTCTTAACCAAACCATAACAGCTTTTATTGATAACATTGTAATCTACACCAACTAGATTACACAAACTATCACATACACATATACACAAACATAAACTTAAGCCTCACAAACATAATACACAATATTGCATCTAAAACCACACTAACGTTGTGCATTAGTCATCTAATCTCTATAGTTAGAATTCCTGCGGTATTTTGAGCTCGCTAGTATCAATATGTGGTATGCACTTGTATATAGTAAACATGATCTAATTATATTGTTATATCTATCTAGGTTAGTTTAGTGATGTGGAATAATTTTTTATTGTGTTTTGGAGGGTTGTGGATTCGATTTGCAATTGGGGGACAAATGTAGTTTGTTTTGTATTATAAATTCATAAATAATAGATATATATATGTATGTAGAGCATATTTTTGTAATTGGTTTAAAAATATTTTTGTTTTGTTTCATTTCGTTTTCCAATTTCCATGAATTTTACATTAAAATAACATTAGTAAAATACGTCGTAAGCACAAAATGAATATCAAAAGTTATATATTTGCTGCATTAATATTGAAAAAAAAAGATTTATTATTCATTTATAAATTTATCAAAAGAAGTCCATTATACGATTCGTAATATGACCTAGAAAACTTATCGAAGTCTTCGGATGCCTATGGAATGGTCTAGATTCAGAAACGATATTGATGATATAATGCTTCAAAATATTCAGTGGATTCGGTTATTCAGTGGATTGGTAGTTTGGTTGAAAAATAACTCAGTTGATATCGACTGATGTAAACGTGATGAATATTGGTTCGATTCTTACTTGGGGGAATAAATTGTTTTCTTTTGCCGGCTTTGGATTGCTGTTTAAGGGCGCAGGTGATTTTCACCACTTAACATGAAATGTCTAAAATTCGAGTGAACGACGTAGAACGGAGTGTCCTTACACTAAATTCTCTTCATCTACCCTATTATATGTGTGATAAAGCGTGAAGTTTAGAATGTATATTAAAAAATTGAATTATATTTGATTCTACAAGCATCGCGCTCTTTACAAAATTTGATAACTAGAATTCTTTAAAAAGTTAAAATATACATAATTTAATTAGAAAAATTATCAGACGCAAGCTAAAAACTAACAAAAATATAAGTATATTTGAAGAAAAAAAACACGACCAAACCCACTACAAAACGGTAGTATTAAAATAATTGCCACAACCTCGTCCGTCGGTCCCCTACATGGAGATTATGCGGCGGCGTGTAAGCTACATTATATGAACTATATATATATATATATATACTACACCTACACTGTACTGTACTTCACAGATCCTACGTCACCGTTTTTCATAAACAACGCTTAAGCGAATGTTAAACAGCTTCAAATTCTCTACGTCAGCTTGTTTTACCGTGCAAGCCTAAATGGACGAATAATTCGGTTTAATATACATAATATAGAATGATTTATTATTATGATAAATTTTGCATGTTTTTGCAAGTAGAATTGTGCTGTTTTGTAAATGACATTGATAGGTGATGCCTATTGTGGTGTCCAACTGTCAACGCGATGGTTGTAGGTTCAATACACACGGAGGGAAATGGAAATTTCCCCGTTCTGGAAAATTAAAACGCGGCGTTGAGTTCCACTACTTAACATACAGTGTCTCGAACTGAAGGTGAAAAATTGAGCACAGAGTTTTCTCTGCTGAAACTGAATTGAAAAAATGTGTATGTGTGTGTGATTTTTAAGGTTTAAGGTCACTTTGTTGTTTGTTTGTCTATCCGTCTGTCAAGGCCGAAATAATATTAAATATCGTTTCCTTAATACAATTATATAAAATTTCATGTTTTACGCCACCAACTAAAATACTTACAGTACAACAGTAAAGAAAGAATGGAATTTCTTTACTACTAACTGAACAGTAAAATGGTGTCATTAGATTCAAAAACATTAATAAAAATAAATACATAAAGCATGTATTATGAAGGAATATTTAATTTAAACTCATTGAATTTACAATTTTTTTCATTTAAATGTCAATTGTTAAAATATTTTAACAGAACACAAGTGAGAAAAATAGAAAAAATATTAATAAGCGATAAATTTAAGAAAAAGATATAATTTGAAAGTATATGGACTCGAAAACTCGCCTCTTGGAAACTGGCCTTAGCTAATTAAGTCATACATTCTTGTCGAGCTACATCGAAATGCATTTTCAACAACTTATTAACATGCTATTATTAAGTCAACTTAAAACGATGTAATAAAATGTAAGTATGTAAATGTATGAATTTGACCCATTTAAAATAATTGTACCATTAAAATTGGCCCTTATAATATATAAGGACCAATTTTCACCTATGCTACACATAGCATAAGTGACAATACAATAATGTAGTATTATGGACCTGGTCTGATGATGGAGCTAGGAATTGAATAGTGGAACTCATCAGAGGTTATTAATAAGCCACACGAACTTAGGCTCATAAAATTTGTAGCTAAAACATTCTATAGCATTTGTGCAAAAAAATGTTAGGTACATTTTTTTTGTTTTTTTTTATGCTAGTACCTACTTTATTTTTGCTGTAAGTATATCAGAAAATAAATGCACTATATTCATCACGCAGTGGGGAAGGAAAGTGTCTTTACACTAGGTTCCCAGGTTCCCTCTGCCTACCCTGCTTTGCGCAATAAATTAAAAAAAGATTCTCTATATTTACAGTTGGAAGAGTGCATACAAAAAAGTAATAGGCACGTAAACATTTTCAAATTGTTAACTTTAGTACTCGACTCACGTTTCATCATTCAAATATGATTTAAAAGTATAACGTGTCTATCATAAAGCGTTTTACTTTTATTAACTTATCTTACTGTCTGAATCGTAAAAGAATTTTATTGACTGTACGAACAAACATAGCTTAATAACATTTATTATAATTGCTTAAGCTCTTTTCTGAGCTTTTATGTTTGAGCTTTTCGGATTTAATATTTTACGGCTTGAAAACTTTCATGAGTTTATATTAAAAATTGATTCTCTCTTATTTTTATTTGATATACTACACTGGGAATATAGTGGTAAAACACTCCGTTTTCCATTAAGGCACTTCCGGAAACGTAAGTGTCCTAAACGGAGTGTCCGTTATTTTTTGCAGTGTATAATTAAATAGAGGCCAGTCGTGCCGCAGCGGCACGAGGTGTGACTGTAAAATCGACTGGTTGTGAGTTCGATCCCCACTCGAGGAGATGAAATATTTACTTAAATTTATATTTCCATGTCTTTGTTCTGGTGTCGAGGTTAAGCCCCGCGTTGAGTTCTGCCAATCAACATGCAATGCCTCCAGAATTCGGCAGAAAGTGGGTATCAGAGTGTCTTAACACTAGGTTCCCTCTGCCTATCCTGCTGTGTGCGGGATACAGCGTGAAGCTGATTAAATAATTTTCATATAACCACTGCGGTAAGACAAAACCGAATATGGGGTTATACGCAATTTCTTTAAATATGAGCAAAGTGTAGAAAAGAGAGTGTATTAATTTTCAACCGACTTAAAATATCAATTTATCAGTTTAACATGTGGGTACGATATTTATGATATTTTTGAAATAAGATCATCTATTTAGCAAGGCACATTAAACGTAAATGTATGTTGTTATGTATCAACTTCCAGAACAGTCTAAGTTTTCTTTAAAAAATCCAGGCATTTCTGAAGAGGACACACATTAAATAATATGTAGACAGGATGTAGGGCTCGATTTCCACTCGAGGAAATAAAATATTTAATATTTTTATTTCATCAGTCTGGAGTTGAAACAAAGCGTGGCGTTGAGTTCCGCCACTTAACGCGCAACGCCTCCAAAAATCGGCGGAAAGGCGGGGCGCAGTATCTTAACAACAGATTTCATCTACTGACCCTGATGTGGGATACTGCGTGAAGCTGAAAGAAAAAAAAAAGATTCTTATTAAAATTCTTTGTAATTGTAATCGTCAAAAAGCGTAACTAAAGATTTAATAATATCCAAACTAAAATTATTATCAATTTCTGTATAAAAATAAAACACAGTTTTAGTGATTACCATTATTACCATTGGGAATAAAACGTTGGCTTTCATGTCATTGAACAAAATGAAATGAACAATTTTACGACAAAAGTAACAATGTGCCATGATTGGCGTAAGCTTACGTGTAAATGGAAGTAGTATATGCTCTATTATTACCATGCTACAATAAAAAGAATTTTAAATATAATTTAAGGCAAATATGTCAAGAATACATTTAGGGGAGAGCGGGGTTAACCTAACAAATTTTATATGATAGTTTAAAATTCCAATATATTTTTTTAATAATAATGATTTTTTTTTGTTATATTTTTTGATCATAGCATGCTTTGATTATTCAGATATGATATTAGTAATAAAAATAATTAGTTAGGTAAGTTATTTCAGAAATATAATCGTTATAGCCAAAAAGTCATTTGTTAATACTGACCCCGCATCTTGGGTAAATATTAACAAAGCTGGATTTAGAATTAAGTAAGTGGCAAATATTTACAGAAATAAAAATTCTTTTTATATATATTAATCAATATGATTTAATATCTTTAAGATTACACAGGTCGGTGATATTAATATTATATTCTTGGTTATGTTTTAAAATCTACATTATTAACTTAGATACTTTTAGCCTACAAACATTGATATAAATACTATAAACTTATTACTTAAACTAAGTAACATAACTAAACTTTTTATTATCAATAGTCAAGTACAACAAAACAATATAATGTTTTAAATCAATAATTGTTAAAGTATAAAGGTATTTAATGCTACAAATGCACAGCCTTTATAGGAATTTCTAAATGTATATAAATCTTAACCTTTAGGTATCTTAATAAGTTAATAAACTACAAATATTAAATACAGACTTTAAACTTAATATCTAACGTTTTATAAACATTTTAATCTTAAACAGTCTGTAGGTTTCTTAATAGGTTAATAATCCACAAATGTTACTGTTCAAAATAAATATTAACACATTTTATCAAATTATCTGCTGAACAAGAAGTCATGATAACTTCTTGTTCTGGTTAAAAAAAAATACCGGTTTCTTTTTACTTTAAACGGTTTTTTTATAACCCACTTTAATCAAAGCTCCCTTTCTTTTTTCTTTACATATTTAAACATTGTCACTTGACAAGTATTGTATTCAGAAGCAACATCTTTTAATTTTCTGTTTTTTTTTCCAAAACTTCTTTAGCAGCTAACTCAAATATTTCTTGTACTCTTCCTTATGTAATTTTCATTACATACTTATTGTAAAAAAAGAAACATACTTATTGTAAAAAAACATTTAGTTACTGCCACACACAAACGTATTAACATGTTAATACTTACCTCACTTCATTTGTTACTTTTAGCGTCAAGGACATTTTTTACTACATTAGTCATAGAAAATAAAATAGCCAAAATAATATAAAACAAATAATATAGTGTTACTGACGACCAATAAAATAGAGTTGTAATTTATATAAGCTTTAATTCGATTCAGCGATTAAATTAATTTAAATCAATTTATTCCAAGAGACAAAAACATCGTTTACCTGTAAATCATAAGTGACTGCCCACAACTACCATTAGCGACGGCCGACTGGCAATTGGCAAGTCAAGACACGTTCAGCAACAGCAGTGTATATAGTACTTCTAAACCGAGTATCATATTTTTAACTCATCACGTTTGGCTAGAATAAACTTTAAAATTCTTACCTCCGTTAAAACTAACCCCACTTTCCCCTACTCTATTTGGATAGAAAGTTTATTGAAAATTTATTGATATAACATTCTATGTTCAGGCAATACAAAGTTTGAGTGATCCTGCAGCTTCTGTAGTTTCAAGATCGTAGGTCAACGGTTAGCACAATTTAAGAAGGTTGACATTTTTAGATTTGCGGGCATATGCTTTAATGTGGTATGAAATAAACTATAAATATAAGTTTGTAAAGATTATTTTCTATGAAATACCTATTAAGTCAAACTCACACTATGCTAGTTTTATTTTCTATGAAATATTCGTCTTGCTTTCTCATCGAATTCGAAACATTACCTGTTGCGTGGCG
Organism: Heliconius himera; assembly: GCA_021202915.1. Classification (NCBI taxonomy): domain Eukaryota; kingdom Metazoa; phylum Arthropoda; class Insecta; order Lepidoptera; family Nymphalidae; genus Heliconius; species Heliconius himera. The sequence goes on from JAJHJA010000932.1 coordinate 112,160, forward strand.
GAACTTGACGCCGCACTATAGTGTTAGATTGCTATGTTGATTTAATATAATTCTATATTTTTGTTTCAGGTGATAAGGGAACTCTATCATCAGAAACAGGAACGGTCGCTAGAGTGGCATCAGTCATAGGCGGTGAAGCGGACCTGCCTTGCGACTCCCGCCCGCCACTACGAAACGACAGTTTACTACTCGTTGTGTGGTATAGAAATGATAATCCCGTTTACAGGTATGTGGAAATTATTTAAAACCATTTTTTATGTAATTTATATTTTGTTTTAACTTATTTTATTAACTTAGGCCGGTAATCACGACAGGTGGTGGGTTCTATTTCCAAATTAACCCTAAACACTAAGCACACTTGCTTAACTATTTATAAGATGTTGTTATTTGAACTGTGTATAGTAAAGAAAATAGTTTTATCTGTGTCTTTTAGCAAAAAAATAAAAGCTATGTTAATATAAATATATATTTTATTAATAAAAATATATTTTATAAAAATATAAGTGAATTAAGACTTGAACCCTTGCAAGCCATCCGAGCGCCCTAACCACCAAGCAAACACCCAGTTAGATCATTCTTGGGCGGTTTCCAAAAAAAACGCAGGTTACGCAGATTCGAACCCAAAATTTACGTTGTCTAGAAATATTTAACTTTTCTCAATCTGGAAAGACACTTTAGAATCAAGATAGATAGATACATAGATCAAGTAGATAAAAAAGAATAAACGCTAACTAAAACTTTGCTTGAAAGAAACAATAAGAAAACTAGCCCGTTTGAGAGAAACTCTTTAAATGTAACATTTAAAAATACTCGCGCTCTTTTAATTCCGAAATCATCCTTCAAGATTTAAACAGATATCTCAGTCTAGAATTTTATTCGAGAAAGAACTTAATTTCTATGGAACATTAATCTTACCGTTTCTTCGCTTAAAAACTTTTGTATTTTAATACAGAGGGATCTCGTATAATAAAACGTTAAGTGGTAACGTCTGTAGAAGACAATGCCGATATAAATAGCTACGTAAAGCTGGTAAGATCTGCGAGAGGAGAAAAAAATAATAGACTTTTGTTCGTCCTAAACGATGTTTACTGAAATATTCTGAAACTGTTGTAAGAATAGAATTTAATCTTAATAACAAATAGAAACCTGTCGCAGAAAGGGATCTAGAAATAATGTGTTTTCCAAATATCTACGACAAAGGCTACGACGCTATATAGAAAACTTTTATGGAACTTTTGTACTGAAATAAATATTCTTCTTTATGTTTGTATATTATGAATGAATCACAGTTTTTTTTACAGTTGCGTTTTTATTTTGTTTTATATGTATGTGGTGTTTATACGGTTTTATTTTATGTCCACACGCAACACTATGAAACTGGATTTAGTGCGAGTGTCTACGTGAATACTCTTTGTATAAATTTCAAAGCTAATTACAAAGTATATCTAGGGACGTAAAACAAATATACTAAAGGATTTTAAAATATATAACATTAAAATTCTCAATTTTATCAGGTCTCGTGAAAATTTCGAGAAATTATTCCTACACTCCTTACTAAGTCAGCAAATTTTAAGTAAACCACGAAAACAACTTAAAGCGATAATGACTGTATTAGAATAAAATTATATCGAAGACATCCACAACGAACCAACCAACCAAACTTACAACCGTCGTTTCATTAACTTATTTAATTAGAAATATAATTAAACTTAAAATAAGGAGCTATTTAAGCAATAAACAATAGGAAATTAAGGTCAACATGGCGCAGAGGGATAGAATTTGAGAGCAAACAGGCGTGAGTTCAAATCATACTTGTGGTATTAATCAGTAAATAAAATAAATTTCAGATGTTATCCATCTTTAAACTTTCAAATTTAAAAGTTAAAATATAAAGTATCCATTATACTGGCTTTCAAACTTACATATTATGTTAGACACGTCTTGTTCAGTTCCCTGTGAAAGAGTGAAGCTTTGTACAACGGCGATGTTACTACATTTACGACGCCTGCTGTTAGCGTCCCCTTGAGTTAAAGTTATTGTTGCGTCCGTTTCATACATTTAGCATTGAGTGATAATAATTATATAGAGATTTTAATTTTTTTTATATAATTTATTATTGTTATCTCTATATATAATAAGACAGTAAAAATATTTTATCTGTACATTTAGTTATTTTGACTGAAATGGATAGAGAGACACGTAAATAGAATAAAAGAAAGCAAAAATATATTTTTTTAATTTCTTGTCTGTCTGTCTGTCTCTCTGTCGATATATTTTTGTCCGCATTTTTCTCTGAAAGTACTGAACCGATTTACTTGAAAATTTCACCAATTGCTTTGTTTTAACTTAACTTAAGTACTAAAGTTTAGTTCATCAAAATCGGTTCATTAAAAAAAAAGTTATCGTCATTTGAATGAACTCAAGGCATTAGCTTGCCTGCGAATATTTTATAGCAATCGCGCTGGTTTCTTGGCTAAAGAATGACATTCGAAACGTCTGGGTTATATGACTGTTGATAAAAATATATACATTTTTGCAGCACTATTATATAATATTTTATACAATAAAGTAAACAAAATTGAATTGTTAGTCGAGATTACCTTCATAAATCATAACAGTTCAGTTTAAGTCGTAATTAATTCAACACAGAGATAAAGAACGATGTTGAAAGAAATATCAAGTAAATACAAAGATTTTTTGGTTAGTTCGTTCATATAATATAAGTAACTAATTTAAAAACTGTACAGGAGTTAATATGCAATTATTACAGTTAATTTACAAAGAATATTATGAATCCTTCAAATCAATAATTTAACATTTAAGGCTGTTTCTGAATGAGTAAATTAAATTATTCACTGACATCAGCACATTTAACAGAGTATATTATATAGGTAAAAAGAACATAAAGTTACAAAAATATATACGTATAATAAATATTTAGCTTTATGTATATTTTATAAATATCAAATATCAACAATGATCGTATTTTTTTATTTAAAACAATCAAAAATTCTTTGATGATAATGTCGTAAAAAATCATATTAGAAGTAATTATAGTTGCAATCAATTGTGCTTATTAAGTCAATAATCATGTATTTTAAGCGGGCGAAGCCGTGGGCGAGCCGCTAGTATATATATAGTTTCACGCTGCATCCTGCATGTGGTAGGGTAGGCAAGGGGAGCTTGGTGTTAAAACATTCCGTGGCTTAGGCTATGTGTGATTAATGGCAGAAGTCGATTCTGATTGATCGATTCTTTGCGCCATGACTAGTCTTGATATGGAAATAAATAATTTTAATTTACTTACAATAATTTATTAGAAATATTATAGATATATAAAATTATTTTGGATAAATCTTGCTAATATTATAAGTGTAAAAGTTTGTTCCACTTTCAAGCAACAGTATTGAATAGAATTACATAAAACTTTACAGTAATAAAACTTATATATCAGAAAAACCGATTTTAACGGTCCATACCAGAACTAATTTTAGTTAGAGGCCAGTCGTGGCGTAGCGGCACGAAGTGTAACTGTAAAACCGACTGGTTGTGGGTTCGCTCCCCACTCGAGGAGATGAAATATTTACTTATATTTATATTTTCATTTCTTCGCTCTGGTGTCGAGGCAAAGTGCGACGTTGAGTTCTGCCACTCAACACGCAATGCCTCCAGAACTCGACGGAAAGTGGGGAACGGTGTGTCTTAACACTAGGTTCCCTCTGCCTGCCCTGCTGTGTGCGGGATACGGCGTGAAGCTGATTTAATTTGTTTTTTTAATTTTTTTATTGTACTTACCTTTTATATAAAGTGTATTAATTTGATAAATCATTATATTTAGATTCTCTTATATTTATTCATTATAATTAATTAATACCAAACACTATAATTTCAATATTTTATAATAAAAATGAAATTTCTCTAATTGACAGTAATTAATTCAATAAGCTTTGAAATATAGTATTTTAATTGCGTAAAGTTTGCAGAACTGTGATCTCCCATAGTTAGTAGATTATAAAATATATTGTATTTTAATATTTTTTTTCTATTGAAAATATTTAATGAGATATAATAATAATGTTGTTATAATTATGATTTCTTGTCAGTTTAGTCTGATCTTTATTATAGAAAAATATAATGTTATTTTATAATAGAAATATAGGTCAGAAGCCAGTCATGGCGTAAGGGCTGTAAACACGACAGGTTGGCAGAACAAAGAAATAAAAATAATACATTCCCCCAAATGGGAATCAAATCCACATTTAAACATTTTACAGTCGGAACAAAAATAATTATATCACTAAAACTATGGCCTACTCACAATTACGACAAATATCATAATAAAAAAAATGACAAACAGCAACACTAAATATAAAAGTATGTCAAAAATCACGAACGCCAACGTTACGCAGAATTAATTTCCACAATGAAAAATGCTTCCAAAGAGGAAATTCTCTAAAGCAATGAATGCTACATGTGTTCTTACTGACAGATAACGAAAACAAGAAAAAAAAAGATACGCCCAATAATATGAGCCCCGACAAAGGGTCGACCCTTTTTTATATTTCGCTGTCCGAAACTCACATAGCATAAAATTTCCGCTATAACCTTTGTATACATGTAATAATATATTATTTCTTTTTTTTATATGTATATTTTGCATGTAATTATGTTCCCTTTTCTTTAGTTTTGCTGTGTCCCGCATATAGCATGGTAGAAAGAGGGAACCTAGTGTTAAGACACTTTGTTTCCAATTTATGCGAGATATTGCGTGCTGACTGTCGAAATTCAACGCCACGTTCTGTCTTATTACTAGAATGAGGCGATGAAAACAATTCTTTCCCCTAAATTGGAATCGAACCCATAATCATCACGTTTACAGTGAGACGCTGTCTCACTGCTCGCAACCTTACTTACATTTTAACACGAATATAGCAAAATATATAAATAAAATAATGAGCAAAATCATTTCTCTGCTAGCATTAATAATAAGAAATACAATTTTAATATAATTACTTGCAATCCGTTACAATAAGTTAATTGCAAGACTTACGACCCTATCGCCGTCTGTAAGCCGCGCACGCTGGGATTCCTCGAGATTAATCCAGGTTCAAAGACAAACGAGGTGGCTCTGCCCGCCTATTTAGCGGATATTTATAAAGCAAGACAGATGTTTGTGTATACCTGAGCGTTTTGCTACATTTTACTTTATTTTGAATGTTTTTTTCTGTTTATTTTTCTTTTGTGTTGAAAATGCTAGATCGTCGTGGTGCAGTGGCACAGCGTGTAATACATTAGTTATGGGTTCAATATTAATTCTCAGGGGAATAAATTTAATTAATTTTTCGCTCTGGTAACGCAGTGTCTTAACACTACGTCCCCTCTGACTATGTATGCGGGATACAGCGTAAAAAAAAGGTATGCTTATGTCGTTATACTCTTTTATAGTAATGAGCTTATAGTACGAGATTCTCGGGATATGAACCTATATCTAGAACTGGGTTTCGACTCAATATTGCTATAAACTGATTGTAGTGAGTTTCATCTGAACGGGTTTGCCATCTTCGACCAGCTTGGCGACTGGTGTCCCTCAAGGAGGCGGATCCCAATATAACTGTTATCCCAATGGACTGTCTTAAGCAGATATTGTATAAATATAGAAATATATGTATGTAATAACATAAGGTTCTAGGTAATATCTACAGAAAAAAGTATTAAAAGAACTGTAAAAATAACAAAAGGTACGGACCATACGTCTGTAGTGTAAGTAAGAATTAAAATAAAATAAAAAAGAACCTATATCTAAATAATTGCGTTCGTATTATCTTAATGAAATATTTACCTCATCATTTCAAAGACCTAAAATCTGATATCTGAATTTAAAGTGCCTGAAAGCAGTAAACAAGATACTGTTACAGATACGATACGGATAAGTAAACACGCTAGCAACTTTCACAGTAATACATTAAAGGGTCTACCTTTGAAAACTGAAACAAAAGTGTTACTTAATGAAATTTGGTTGAGTTAAATACTCTTTTTTTTTATGATATTAAAATATGAAAACGTTTTTGTATAAAGCGTTTTAGAATAGTCTGATTGTAGACGTGACAGATATGGGTTTGATTCGCGATCGGGGGTATCGATTATTTTTTATTTTCTTGATATCTTAAATTTAGACGAAAAGCGGAGGACAGAGCATGTTGACACTAGGTTGTCGGTTGTTTCTGCCTCTCCTGATATGCATATGTGGGATAAAGCGTGAAACTGATTTGAATGACTGACTAGTTTTACCTCCCCCGTAAGTAGCTAGGTAAGGAACAATTTTTTTAGGTTCACAGTGTATCCTGCTATAGCAGGGTAGGCGGAGGTAACCTAGTAAACTTGTGTTATGGAACCAAGTGTTAAGACAGTCCGTTTCCTATTGCGACACTTTCATTCTAATATTATGGCTTGCGTTAAGTGGTGTAATTCAACGCCGCGCTTAATTAAATCCTTCATTACTCTAAGTGAGCATCAAACTCACAACCTTGTGCCTCATTGCCACGAAGGCTTCAAGTGCTCTATTTTCTATCTATTTTATAAACAATGCCCGTTTTTCTCTGCCATAGCATAGCTGGATAAAAAAACATTTGACCTTTCACCTGAATAAAAATCAAACCCACGACCATCGTTACAATTAGGCGACCTTTGAGCCACATGAGCCATTTAATTATGAAAATGTAAAAAAATATATTAAATATAATGAATTATTGCAATATTACAGCCAGTAATGTGCGCTAAAGAAGAGAGACGCTATAGAGAGAGAGAGAGAGAGAGAGAGAGAAAGAGATACGAAATGAAATCGACAGTGGTATTTGCTATAGCATTATATTTATAGTACGGTCACTAAAATATTTTATAACGTGACGTAAACTTAACGTTTCAATTACGTGTTCATGCCACACCCTTGTTAAATATTTTTTTGGTCAAATTTTATAAGTGAAGTTCCAATATACGTGTTTTTAGCTTCACATTATGTGCGGAATACAAACGCATATAGGTAAGTAGAGGGCCCTTGGGAACCTAGTGTTAAGACATTCCGTTTTAATTATGACACTTCCGTTCCTTACTGGAACTTCCAGGAGGTAGTGTTAGGTAGTGGAATTCAACGCCGCGGTTTGCCTCGTTACCAGAGCGAGTAATTGAAAATATTAAATGTTTTATTTCCTCAAGTGGGAATCGAACTCACAACCTGCCTATCTCCAAACGGTCATCGTTGTCATATACAAAGTTACGTTAATAAGTCATAAATAACAGTAGTTCGGGAAATTTTGTATGAAATAGAAGTTATTTCGTTTGAACGTTTGAATTTTCAGCTGCTGTCGCAGTTGAAAATAACTCCAAAACTCATTTTGCGAATACAGAAACTATGATTGTGATATATTTACTCTTTACTCTTTAAGCACAAACAAACTTGGCACAAACTTTGAGACATTTATATTTAAATAAATAATCACTTATTTGTGTAAAATTAAAGACAGCTTATTTTTTTATACTATTATTTTTGTTTATATTTCACGTTTTTTTTTTCTACATATAGCTGGATAGGTAGGTATATACAATTTAGTATCAGGATCGATCATCATCTCAATATCACCGCAATTAGAGGCAATGCACGTTGAGTAAATTCAACGCGATATAGCAAGGGTAGAAAGATTTTCGTACATAACAATAACTTAAATCGGTAATAACTGCATTAGTACTAATACTTATTTAGAAAACGTATAAAAATTTGAACGTAGCGGGATTCGAACCCGCGCCTCCCAGAATCCGTTGAACTAGTGTTAGCGTACTCGTGTAAAAGAGGGTAGATTTAGGTGGAAAATAACTATAAAAGCAGTGGAATTGTGTCAATCGGGGGCACTCGCTTGTAAGTGACGGCCCCTGTTGGAAGGAAACTAGTGTGGAGTATTGTTAGTAGGTGATACATATCACTTATTGCAATTACATAGTATCTCTTTCAAAATAGTTTAGAATCATATAGACGATGTGTGTTTTTAACGTGTTTCTTTAAAAACGTTACCCGCTTCCGATTTTTAACACTAGAAACCTGGTCGGTTAGTATTTTTATTTCCTAAGTGTGGAATAACACTTTAAAAATGTTTAAAAATATATTAGCACTAAACTGAGTTGCAGCTATTATAACTGATTCCTCTGATTGAGGATTGAACCCAAAAACAATTACTAGAATACTTATATTTCTGCATATTTTATTTTATATAAATATCATATGCTGAATTAACATACATCGGTGTAAAATTTTGAAATGTCAATGTTCTTACTTATTACATTACGATTTTTTTTCATAGAAAAAATATGTAATAAATACATATCAATGCCACTGGATATTATTATTATTAAAATATTTTAAACATTAAACTCATTCTGCTAATGTAAATCACATCTTTAGAATATATAAAAAATTAATATACTTTTGAAGTAGATATTAGGAAAATGGACTACTACTTTTTCAACTTCACGCTATGTCACGCAAATAGTAGACAAAAGGAACGCTCTGTCCTGAGTGGGAATTAAACCCACAACTATCGCATTTACAGCTAGACGATTTGCCGTTGTATCGCAGGTTCCGCATTCAACCTCGAATCTAAATCATTTAAAATAAAATGAAAATAAAATATAAACCATTTCCGTCGACTTCAAAAGTCAGTATTTCTTTAGATTCTGCTGCAATAGTCAATATAATAAAATATATAAACGGGACAGCATTTATTGCGGGTCTTTTCGGTCTCGCGACTTAGTGTAATTTATATTTATTTTATTCTTACCATACCACAGTAGGTATGTAAGTACGGTTGGTTTGTTTTTTGTATATTTTGCTGTTTTTATTTGATATTATAAAACAATTTGAGAAGTTTAATAGGTTGAGTCAAATATGTAGACACGTATGTAGTGATACATATTTTTTTGGAAAAGAAAAACATTTTAATTTAATATTAGCAAAGTAAGTAGAAACAATCTAGTGTCACGGACTCTCCTTTCTCTGCCCAATTTCTGTCCAAATACGAATAAATTATAAGACATTACAGTGACGGGGTTCAACGCCGCACTATCACGACGACATGCACGGAAGTGTTTTTATTGGAACAGAGTATCTTAACACTAGGTTCCCAGGTTCCCTCTGCCTACTTTGATATGTACAAGATATGGCGTAAAACTATAAAAACTTTCTTAAAAACGTTAAATAACAATAATTAGTAAACATTTATCAACATAATGTTAATCATAATGTTTATTATTAAATATTATTCCAAATAATACAAGTTTAGAAGATATAAATTCATAATATAATATTAAACCAAGAATTATTAGACAGTCGATAACGACCATCTTTAAAACTGGTAATAATTTAAATTCGTCTAGACAGTAAGCTGATATCATTAGCTTTTATGAAAACTGATTCAAATCCTATATTTTATGGATAATTTTGTCTTGATATAGACTATAGATATTTTAATTTTATTTTCTTTAAGCCATCGGACTTAGTGGGACTGCGGTTGAATGTCTAGCAGTATCTCGATGGTTTTAGTTTCGATTCCCACTCGAGGAGATGATTTCAATTGATTACTTTGATTTAGTACTTTCTGTAATAACAATGGCATTTCAATGGCCTAATATCGCAGTAAGTAAAGTTTGGGCACTAAATTATAATAAATAAATAAATCAGCTTCACGCTGTACACAGCATACATACCTTACCTTACTTTACACTCCGTACGTTACTTTCCGCCGTATTTGGGAAGCATTGCGTGTTGATTGGCGGAACTCAACGCCGCGCTTTGCCGTCGACACCAGAGCGAAGAAATGGAAATATAAATTTAAGTAAATATTTCATCTCCTCGAGTGGGGATCGAACCCAAAATCAGTCGGTTTTACAGTCACACTTTGTACCGCTGCGCCACGACTGGCCTCACTAATACTATATGATACTTAAAAATAAAATTGCAAAAAAAATATTATATATTTTAATTAAAGCGTAATTGATAGCAAAACTCAATATAGTAAAACACTATATTTTTGTATAAATATTCCTCCCGATTTCATTTCCTTTAAGATTATTTCTTATCGCTATCAAGTGGTACAGTGTATGGCTGTCAATACAACTATTATGAATCGATGTTTGAATCACAGTTGTAAAAATGAATTATTTTCACTTCCTCGCTCTGGTAGCAACCAAACCGCGGTACTAAATTACGCTACTCCATCTTCACTCTGTGGGAAATTTGCAGAAAATGGTGAACGGAATATTTTAACACTAGATTCCCTCCTCACAACCTGCGAAAAGCTGATTGCTTTGCTTGAAAATAATTGAATAGAAAAAGAATGTATAATTTTATAAATGTTGTGATTTTGTCGTAATAGTCAAATAGCAAGAAGAAACCTAGTGATGAGACACTCCGTTCCCAATAAGCTTCTTCCGTTTTCCACTTTCCTAATAAGAATCATACAAAATTGCTTCCATATATGTATCTACTAATAATTGAACTACAGTTATTTAAAGAAACATTTAGCAGTCACAATTTGAGAGTGGTTTAACTACTTTTTTTCTACTTCGTAATTAATTAACTCCTTTTACTCTAGCCTAAGAATACTTGAAACGTTCGGCGTTTATAAAAATAGCCAAAGCTGGACCATTTTTATAACCTCGATTAGAAAGCTTTGTGAGGTATATTTTTTTAAGCATATCCATTTTCTTTTAGCTTAATCGACTTTTCGAAGATCTAATTTTCACGTGTTTAATTTTATCGTGAATAGAATTTTCTGTTTTTTCTATCTTTATATTTCTTTTCACCAAGATAGGAAAGGCACATTGCTTCGTTACTAGAGTGAGGAAATTAAAATATTAAATATTTAATTTGGTGGAAATCGAACCCGCAGCCCCTACGCCACGATGTAAAACTAATAGACTCATTTTAAACATTCACTCATTTTACACATTTATAGTATTCAGAACGCGAAGTCCTAATTAGGAACTAGAAAAAAGGAAATGATGCAGCTAGTCCCTACGTAACAGGATCAGTACAGTACTCTGTTCTAGGGTAAAAATTCGTTCTTCATTGTTCGCCCATTTCTCAGGGTTTGTCTTGATACCTACAGTGTATTGAAATCTAGTAGTGGAAATTGTCAGAGTGGTTGGTAGTCGACAATAAACCTCCGCCATATATCATACCGAGTGCCTTTACCTAGCACACGGCCCTATTGTATAATACCAAAGCAAGAAAATACAAATAGTTCCTTCCTCTACGTGGAATTCGAACTCACAAACATCATTTTCTCAGTTGAGAATGAACCACTATGCCATTACGGACGTTATTATTACATACATGTTCAAGAGAAACCCTATTAAAATTGATTGCGGCAGTAATACATACATATGTATAAAAGTTTAACATTAGCATTTAGGTTCCCATATTTATCAATCATTCTCAATTCTCGTCTCTCAGTAATTTATTTTATTACTATGTAAGGGTCGGAACAATGGCAACGAATCTTTATTGTAATCGTCCGAAATGTTCTAAAAGCGAATCCCGTAGAGCATTTTAATAAATGCTATATTATACAATTTAATATACGGTATTTACTTAAATATCTTTGCGAGATCGTCATGGCCCAGATGGATAGTATTTTACTGTAAAAGCAATGGTTGTGAGTTCAATTTTTCGTCGGTCTCGTAACGAAGGCAAACGCGGCGTGGAGTTCCAAAAATTCGTTGGCGCTTGAGAAACTGAATTTCTTAACTCTAGGTTCCCTCTGCCCTGCTACATGCGAGATACAGCGTGAAACTTGTAAAAATATAAAGAGGCATATAATTAGAGTGTATTGGGTACAAACTCGTTGGCGGTTTTCAGGTTACATACATTCTTTATAGTACATATAAGTTTTATTTGCTTTGGTAAAGGGTGTTAAGTAGCAATACTTATCACCATATATTGTGATGCAAATTGTAGAAAATTCATTATTCTACATGAAAAATTTTATAGAGGTAATTATTATATGTAGATAAAGATTCAAATACATTTGTAGTTAACAATGTTGAAAACATTAACCCTTAAGAGCTATAATGAATTACATAACCCATTAAGACTGTAATGGGTATAAAGACAACTTACTTTTTAAAAGTAATGAAATTACTAATGAATTTTAAGAAATTATAAACAATTTACTTTTAATATTGGACCCTAGTTAATAAATATATGTAGTTATTTACACATATTTTTATAAAATCTCAAAAAAATAAATTTTGAAAATATGATTTGAATAGTTGACTAGTTTAGTTCAATATGTTGCCCTTAATCTGGCAAGCTTTAATATATTATTTATTATATTAAAAAATATATAGACTTTTTTCCTCACAAATGTGACAAAAAACTCTTTAAATTTTTAGGGAACTATTAGTTTCTCAGTCATTTTCAAATATTTTTTTTCTCTACTTCCATCTACAAAGTATTCTCGCAGAGATGAGACAGAAGTTCTTCTAAATCTTCAACATTTTGGAGATCATCTTGATGAATGTCTTCTTCTAATAATTCCTCTTCGTCAATCGGCTTGTCGTCAGATGCTATTATTAGCACAGCAGCTTTGATTTTAAATTTTAGTAGATGCTAGTTACTACTACTTTTCTAGACTCATAGTCTCAAAAATGATCTTCCTTTTCCATGCTAAATCTCCATTTTTTTCTATGCGTAATCCAAAAAAATATATCAAAAAGGTAAACACTTACGTTGCTTATCAATAAAGCACTATGACTATTATGGGTGTCGATACACCCGGGAGGCAAGCGTGTAGTAAAAATTGTGCAAGCTAACGATATCTTCCCCGGCGTATTCAAAGGCTACACACAGATCAGAAGGATACTCAGAATTACAAAGGGCTGTGACAAAAACTAAAAAGTGTAGCAACTAAAAATGAAATGTACCTGGGTGTTTTTACATTCATAGCCTTTAAGGGTTAAATATGGTTCGGGCTTAGTGTTAAGTTAAAATATCTATATTAAAAATATGCAAAATTTTCCTAGAACATAAATAGAGGAACGCATAAATTGACTCTCATCTTGGCACATTATTATATAGGGGGGAAGCGTCAGCGCTCCTTTTACGGGAACAACATATAATGTAAAATATTTTAAACAGTTTAGACGTAGGATTTTTTTTCATTTCACGATGTTTATCCATACCTGTATTTCGTCTGACGCAGTTATGCATAGATACCAATAACGTAAACACATACTACTATAAAAATACTACTAAAGGTTAAACAACTTTGAATTTTGCCAGCAGAAGTAGAGTCGATTTCGGAATGAGGCGTATACGGCAGTTTCCCCCTGATAGGTTTATGTATGCGAGCGTCGTCTTTGACAAATGGCGTTTTATTTTACAACTATAATTTTATTATTTATTGTGTTTGAAAAAATCACTTTTTTATTTTTGCGATTTTTTAAATTGTATTAAGCTTTTATAGAGTATTTACAACTGTGATTTCATTTTAAGTGGTGCTGACAAAAACACTGTATACTGCCATCAACTTCTTTATATCTTTTATTAGATTATTTTAAATGTTAATTTCGCACTAAAGAAAAAGAAGTATTCTAGAAACAAAATGCAAAAAATAAGCAAAGCAGGACTCGAAACCTTATATTTTCAAAACAACAAACGGCTCATATTTATTCTAACGATCTTCCTCTAATATCTCTCAGCCTACTTTCTATGATTATCCATACTATCATTAATAATTGAAAATTTAACCTCTACTAAAATTAAAAACAAATAATTACTTAGCAATTTAGTACAGCAAACCCATGATCCCAATTAAAATTTCTTTATTTGATTGACCGCTTAACTTAAATTTTGAGTTGAAATTTAACCTCTCTATAATATGAATTACACACACGGTCCACATATTACCTTTAATTTGCTCGTTTCGTCGAGCCTGCACCTGCGGCGCTACGTACGGCTTGTAACAATGAATTTAAGCCTGGAATTATTAAAAACCTTTGCTGAAGTGAATATATTTAAATAAGGTGTGTGTGAGCGAAAAAATTTTTCCATGTTTTACGGGAGAATAATTATATATTTTATGAGGCCAGTCGTGGTGGTAGAGTGCGACTGTAAGCGCGACAGGTTGTGGGTTCATTTCCCAGTTGAGGAAATAAAATATTTAATATTTTTAATTTCTGCACTTTATTAACGAGGAAAGTTGTTGCATTGAGTTCCGTCATTCAACACGCAATGCCTCCAGAATTCAAAGGATGGTGGGAAACGGAAGTGTCTTACTGGGAAGTGACTTCACAAATTATTTCAATTGATTAAAAACTAAATATCTTTAGAAATTGTTTCAAAGAGATTGTTGCAGTGAACCTTTTCGTTTTACTGCAATAATAAAATTTCAGTGGGTTGAAGATTAAAAATTGACTGCCTATATACTTTAAAAATATATAGTTTATAAGAAAAAACATATTATTTTTACCATAATGACCCTCGTGTGCTGCGCTATGTATGCCATGTTTGTGGGTTCAATTTGAACTGAGGGGATTGAATAATTTTCATTTCTTGGCTCTGGTAAAAATACAAAGCATTCTGTTAAGTTTCATCACTCAACACACAACATTTTGGAATCATGCGTAAAACGGAGAACGGAATGTCTTAACTCATTCTAGTATTGCATTTAACATAATATTTTACAGTTAAGTAATAAAAAACATAATTCGAGATTTTTAAATTAATTAACTCATAATGTATCCATGATTAAGCTTATCATTCGGTTACATTAAAGTAAACAATTTAAAAGACATTAATATGATAAAAGATCTGATATTTGAACCTGGAACTTTTTATTTCGTATACGATATCGATATGCTATATTTACGCCAGATGACTGTCGATTTCAGCCAATTATATTTAAACTTTCTTTTATCACATTGCGTGTTACTGAAGTTACATGGGCGCTTACTTCATCACGTTCCTTAAAAGTAATTTATTAAAGTGATGTTACAACAAATAATTGACTATTTAAAGTCGCTAGTTTAGTTCACCTAAATAATAAAAGGAGAGAAAGGGAGAGATTAGTTATAAATTAATAAAAAAAAATGATTTTTATTATCCATACACAAAGCTTTTATACTACGTGGGCTATGTTTTTTAGTGCCATTACAAACGTAGTTTAAACCTAAACTGGCATTAGAAAAAGCTCAAAAATAAAAAACTTGATAAGAGCTGAATCTTCAAATGCTTGAACATATTTTCTATAATATGCTTGAATAAGTTGCCTTTCAAACAACAAAAAAAAACTAAATCAGAATCAGTCCATCCAATTACGAGCTATGATGTCACACATAGACATACATATTATATATACATACGAATATGTAACACGTCAAAGGTTTAGCACGAAAAGATGTTTCGTAGGGAGCTCAAAATAACTTAACGGGCTCGAGCTGATAACAAAAATAAATAGTGTCAAATATATAAGAATTTTGACGTTCCCGTTTCGAGGCCAGACGTAGCGTAGCGGCACGAAGTATGACTGTAAAACCGACCGGTTGTGGGTTCGATCCTCACTCGAAATATTTACTTAAATTTATATTTCCATTTCTTCGCTCTGGCGTCGAGGCTAAGCGCGGCGTTGAGTTCTGCCACTCAACACGCAATGCCTCCAGAATTCGGCAGGGACGGAATGTCTTAACACTAGGTTCCCTCTGCCTACCCTGCTGTGTGCGGGATACAGCGTGAAGCTTTTTTTTTTCCCGTTCCCGAATAAGAACGTATAGCTTAGTTGATTAAAGCGCTTGGAAGACATCTAACACGGGTTAGTTCAGATCCCGCTACTTCAATTTTTTTATAGATTTTCTAAAATAACGTACAAAGTATGTGGAAATAAATTAGTAATTCATCATTTCGTTCTCCATTTACTGACATAAGAGTGACATAAGTGTATTAAAACTAGGTTTTCTATCTACTTTGCGAAAAGCATTTTTTGAAGCTCACGCTTAATTCCTACCAGAATAGATACATGGCACGTAGCACAAAACGCTACGGTCACAGTTTACCTCTTCCACCTCGTCATCAATCTCTAAATAGGTATCTTCTGAGGGATTCTCATGCTTGCCATGCAAGGTAACGTAAACCTTCCTCTGGTATCATCAATGCAGTATTTTCAGAGGTCAACCGAGGACTCCCTCAGCCTATCTTACCACTCTTCTTACTTATAATAGTTATATAGTATTAAATGTTAAAAATATAATATATTTTTAACATTTAATCGTATAAAAAAAAGACTTCCCCTTGTTACCCTTACAAAAAAAAAGAACTAGAAAACAACCACACCACCCAGTTAACAGTAGTTATTTATTAGTGTCCCGCTTATGTCACTCGTCCAACATGGCGGTAGCGCGGCCGCGCCCGCTCGCCTCATACATTTTACATCGCAATTAGTCAGTTTAGCTTACATGCGGCTCTAAAAACACATAAAGCAATTGCAAAGGCAGTGTATAATGTGACATGCGGAAAAGAAGATTATCGTTTGTATGTTAATTATTCTATTAGAATACTAGTATGTATCTAGAATAATTAATTGCGGTAGGGTAGTTTATAATTTTAAGTAATAATTAAAAATTAAATTTTCTGAAGCTTTACGCTGTATTTTGCTTAGTACTCTCTACAGCAATAGAGGGAACTTAGTGTTAATACACTCCGTTTCCCACTTTCCGCCGAATTTTGGAGGTATTGCGTGTTGAGTGACGAAACTCAAAGCCGCTCTTTGCTTCGAGACTAGAGCGAAGAAATGGAAATATAAATTTATATAAATATTTTACAGAGAAAACTTTGTGTTGAACTCTATTTTGATTGGTGAAAGTCACTCAGTTGGTGTTCGAGCTAGAGCCTTACTAGGGTGGGTAAATAAAAATATTTTATATCACTAAATAAGATATGAATATACAACCTTCACGTTACAGTCGAATGACATCACAATGCGTTGCGGCGGTCTCGTGTAACTATAAATTGAATGTTCGCATGTACATCGATGTACATAAGTACTTCAAATTTAAACAAAAAAAAGTGAAAATCATTAATAATTTAGATTTTTCTTGAATGGTATTTAAGAGACGCGAGTTCAAACCGTTATATTTACGTTATAATTTCTTATAAGTATACAATATATATTTTTAAAACCATCCAACAGGCTTAATGTCATGGTGACTCGATTACTACTTGGGATTGACTATATAAAATAACCAGTGGGCACGCCCAGCTTCGCCCGCGTATTTGCACCCTTAGGGGTAACTCTATGAATTAATTTTTTTATAAAAATCGGTGGCGATTTAAAGATTTTTCCGTATAAACTTTCAACCTCTTATTTGAACCCTTAGGGGGTGAATTCTAAAAAACCATGAAACACGTATGCAATGAAATGTTTTTAAGAGTCTGAATTTCAAATTTTATAAAAATCGGTAACGATTTAAAATTTAATCCATACAAACTTTCAACCCCAATTTCATCTCTTTAGGGTTAAAATTTTTCAAAATCCCTTCTTAGTGGATGTCCAGATTATGAAAATGAACATTTGTGCAAATTTCACGTTTCTACCATCAGCGGTTACGGCTATGCGTGCGTCTTACCTCAGTCAGTCAGTACATGTCCTTTTATTTATATACATTTTTAGTTTCCGCTCTGGCGAGACAAAACGCGGAGTTGAGTTCCACCACTTAACACGCAATATCTTGAAATTTAACATTTTAACGATAAATTAATATTTTATACATAACAAAAAATCCTATTTTAACATAATTATTATTTTGTGTCAAAACGTCTATATAGCATTATCTATAGTATTGCAGTGGATTATTGAAGCGTTACATCATTCACATGATTCTTACACATGGAAGCCTCGCATTTCTAATATTAATAAGATTTCCACGCTCTCGTGTTTTTTGAGAAAATGGAGACGCCGTATCACAGCTACTTGTGAAAGGATATGAATTTAATTTAAAATTTTGTAAATTTTAATCTTAAAATTTAAATTAAATATAAATTTAAAAATATAGAGCGGTTTATCTTGGTTACATGGTTTAAGTTAAATATTAAAATATTAATATTTAAATATTACGGTAACGGCACCTTTTTAAGCGATCTCCCCTTTTCTGATTACCAATGCAATAACAATGAAAATTATAATTTTTAACCAATATACGCACTATTTACTCAAGCAAGCAGAACCTAACACAACGCTTCACCTCATAACGGAAAAATAAAAAACTTCACAGTAAAAATCGAACCCACAACCATCGACAATCAGAGACTGTCACGCAACGATAGGGCCATATTCCTTTATATATAATATTCAATAATACAATTTATAGCTTCTACAGTGTAACTCTCGCAGTAGAATAACCGCATAAGGCGTAGAGCTAATAACCGTTTTAATAGTCCATTTTGTCGTCAGATGTTCGAGCATAAATTGCCCTAGTTCCGATGCATTTTGAAGTATGGGTAATTCAATTATAGGAAGCTATATAACTAGTATAGTAGATTGTTGTATGAAATTCTGTTAGATTTTTAGAAAATGTTGTGAAGAATATTGTATGAAAATGGCCGGTCGGAGGCCGGTCGTGGCGCAGCGGCACGAGGTGTGACTGCAAAATCGACTGGTTGTGGGTTCGATCCCCACTCGAGGAGATGAAATATTTACTTAAATTTATATTTCCATTTCTTCGCTCTGGTGTCGAGGTTAAGCGCGGCGTTGAGTTCTGCCACTCAACACGCGATGCCTCCAGAATCCGGCAGAAAGTGGGGAACGGAGTGTCTTAACACTAGCTTCCTTCTGCCTACCCTGCTGTGTGCGGGATACAGCGTGAAGCTAATTTTTTTTTTTTTGTATGAAAATGACGTATGGTTAGATTTGGTTTCTGTATAGTATAAATTTTACATTTTACTAATTTAATTATAACATGAGTAGTACATTAATCAATGTAGCTTCACAGTTTTTCCGCATAACAGGATAGGCAGAGGAAACATAATGTTAAGACACTATGTTCTTTATTTTCCATAACTCAATCAGTTTACCAAAGCAGAGAAATGATACGAATCGAATCCACAATTATCGCGTTTACAATAAGAGGTTGAGAATGATGATGTCTAGGAAAATATAACAATAAATGAAATTAAGACCTTATTAGCATACGTAAAAGATATTATCATATATTCTAACGTGATCGGGAAATGGGCAGTTTTTTGTTAACATTGCATCAAGTGGAAACTGAACTCATAACCGTCGAGTGTACATATAGATTTTTTACTAAATAACAACACAAAATTACCAAAATTTTATTGCGTAAAACCATTGAAATAATAACTTTGGAACAATTCAAATTATAAATTGAATTACCGTTATGACTGACGTAGAATTGGTAAGCGGAATACCTAATGACGCTGAAAATCAGCGTTTGTGAGAAATGAATTTTACTGATTTAAATATGATTTATACAAAATTGTAATAACATATTAGTACATTAGTATATAACAAATTATTAAAATTATTATTTCTTAGATAAAATATATATCTATATTGATTTATTTTTGCTGTCATTCAAAACATTTTGAAATTTAAATTTTGATTTGTTAGTTTTTAATATAACTTGTAATGTATTTGTTTTTTTATTAGAACGTTAGGTTTCAAATTAAAATTATCGTGAAGAGATTAATGACTTTTTTATATATATTTTTAATTATTAATAGAAAAAAATATATCTTTGTTTATATTTTATAATTTTCACTTACTAGTTTCAAAGAAACTTACGGTTAGTATTGTGGAAATCTATAATTTCAAGCTCATTGATTTAAGACCTAATTAAAAAGAAGCCAATATACAGTCGTTGTACATACAAACATTTTATAAGGAAAATTTGTAATAAATATGAAATATTTTCGAATTGCTGAAAATATAAGATATTAAAATAATTATTATTAATTGAGGCCAGTCGTAGCGCAGTGGCACAAAGTGTGACTGTAAAATCTCCTGGTTATGGGTACGATCCCTACTCGAAGAAAATAAATATTTACTTAAATTTATATTTCCATTTCTTCGCTCTGGTGTCGAGACAAAGCACGGCGTTGAGTTCTGCCACTCAACACGCAATGCCTCCAGAATTTTGCAGAAAGTGGGGAACGGAGTGTCTTAACATTAGGTTCCCTCTACTTACCCTGCTGTGTGCGGGATACAGCGTGAAGCTGATTTATTTTTATTTATTTAAAACAATTATTTTTAAAAATTAAGACAATCAACACGAAACCAACATTATAAAATTACAATAAAACTACAGCTATTTATAAAATTTACTTTTTCTGACTCCAAAATTTTAAACAACGCGTCGAAACATAACATTTTATTACACTTTACCAAACTTTGTTCAATAACCTCTAAGAAAAATGGTTCAAAATATAAATTTCCTTGTTTTATCGTTGTTTGGTTTTGATAGAAGTGGGAGTGTGGCGGGAGTTCTGTTTCCAATAGCATCGGTTATACTTTAGAAACTTTCGATAAATGCCCGGGAGCAAATTATTGAAGTTGTAAGTAAAGTTGGAAATCTTTTCATCGGTTCACTAAGTTACATTATGAGACAAAGTTTTGTCTCGTTATTTAATACTTCGGTTGAGTTTTTTTTTATATCTTGTCGTAATTTATTAGATGAGGTCATAACAAAATTGCAGTTTTTTTTCTTTAATATTAATTTATTGAAACCAGTTGTGCTCCTTGGAAAAGTGTGACTGAAAACACGACGGCTTGTGGGTTTGATTCCCATTTGAGAATTTTGTTTCATATTTTCATTTCTTTGCTTTAATGCAGACATAGAGCGTGGCGTTAAGTTCCGATATTCAACACGCAATGCCTTCAGAATGCGGCGGAAAGTGGGACACGGTGAGTCTTAACACTAGTCTCGTAACTCTACTACATGCGGGATAAAGCGTAAAACTGAAACAAGAATTGTTAGCAAAAAGTAAAAGAAGTTTTATTGAAATCAACAACAATGAGAATAAACGAGATTTTCCATTTCACGTCTTAATCAACGCAAACAAAGTTTCAAACGACAACAATTTAAAAATATAAACAATAATTATTCAAACTTCCATCCGTTACTCTGGAATAAGAACAAAAACTTTATAGTCTCTTATATTCCCCGAACAAACGACAATTTTTCTAACCCTTAAACAATTATATTTGACCATCTCTTGTAAGTGAAACGTTATTTTTAAATGTGTTTGCTTATTTATTTAATTTTGCTCTGTTTTTCTGTACGTAAAAGTCGCTGAGTATTTTTACGTTCTTCTTTATTACCGTGGTGTCCCACAAGGGCCATTAACGAATCGGCCACGCTAATGTTTTAGTGAATAAAAAACTAAAATGAAATAGAGGTAGCTTTTGTTGACTTTTATGATAATATGAGGTTATATGTAGATATGTTGGTTGACAGTTTTTAAATAAACACGTGACATGTTGTTTGTATGTAGCTATACTGTCGTATGATGGAATTATGACTAGAATAATGTTACTAAAACATTTTTATTAGCAGTTTTTCGTTTGTTCATTTTTTATGTTTTAAATCCATACCTATATTATAAATTCGAAAGTAACTCTGTCTGTCTGTCTGTCTGTCTGTCTGTCTGTCTGTCTGTCTGTCTGTCTGTCTGTCTTTTACGCAATCAGGGTCAAACCGCTAATTCAATTGTGATAAAATACTCATAAAGAGATACTTGAGGGTCTTCGGATGAACATAGGTTACTTTTTTTTGTCATATTTGTAATATTGTCGATATATATTAACATATTAAAATACTTTTTAGTTTGACAGGCAATTTATTCCGCCATGTTAATAACAACCGACCGTTGCTAAGCAACGGTTTGCAAAGTTTGTTTGTTATAAGAAAACGTCACCCAAAATGAGCTTAACGCATACATGGTGTGCGCCGACTCAACCTTATGAGATACATAAAAACAATGTTTTACAAAAATATTGTTCTTTAATGTTTAAAAAAGTCCGCTATACATATACCATGTTTATCTCTGAAGGTTGAGCAAAAGTAACCATTTTAATTAATTTACTTTATATTTATTGGGTTTTTGTTGTATGTATTTTCTATAATTTGATATTGATCCTTATAAAAATGAATATAATAGTCACTTTTAGCATTTCATCTAGATTGAAATTATAGTTTACTGTATAACATTCTAATAAATAATTAAGGAGATGTCACTGATTCGAAATGACCTAGCCTACGAGCGGCATAGTATGACCGACGCGAACGGGCAGATGACTTTGACAGTTTTGTAAATTTTCATACATTTTCGAACTACTGCTATTTTTTATGTAATTATTTGCTGTTTATAATTAATTTATACTTTCCTTTGGTTCTTCGCTTATTCGAGTAGTAGATTAGTTAGATTTTCATAAATTTCTTGGTGTGGTGTAAGTTGCGGCCCTGCGCGGCATCGGTGTAATATTATTTAAGTATTTATTATTTAAGGAAAGAATTGTTGGTTATTTCATCTCGGTTGGGAGGTTATCTATACCGTTATTATACACTTAATAAATTATAGTTTTAGTTGTTTCGGATTTTATTTGATATTGCTCGCAAAACTTATCATATTTAATGTAGAAAGGACTTTAGTTATTTCATATAGTATCTATGTACACGCGCAAGGAAAACGTGTTAAAAGATTTTTCCCGGGTAAATCAGTAAAATCGATCACTGAAAGTCCAATAAAAATCAGTTCAGTTATTCTGGATACTAGCTCAGGGAAATAGAAAGACAGACAGAGACAAAAAATATAATATCTTTTTTATTGTATTTGAGTATTATGTAAATAACTACATGCACTTGCAAAAACATATCACAACACATTTAATTTTAATTCTTTTAAATATTTTTTTTACTTTGATGATATTAAAAATGTAGCTGGTTTTGTTTAGTTTTTTTTATTAATATTTTAATATGATTACGTTTATTTATATTTTTTTCATTTAAATTAGTTAGATATTTTCAAAAACAAATTCATAAATATATCTAATAAGCATTCATATAGTTCAAGCGGGCAAAGCCGCGTCCGGGTCCGCTAGTATAACATATATAAAAAAAAAATATTAAGGTATTATAAAATTCGAATTAATTGATAATTGAAGCAATGGCACAACCACGGGGTGGGGGCACAAGCGTGCAACTGTAAACATTACAGGTTGAGGCCCAAGATCCGTTACGCAATACACAGTCTCCAGAATTCGGTGGAAAGTGGGGAACGGAATTGTCTTAATTGAAATGGCGTGTCTTAACACTAGGTTACCTCTGCCTACCCTGTTATGTGTAAGATAAAGCGTGAAAATACAAGAGTTAAATGCAAGATTATCCCGTTTAGTTAGAAAAATAACAGCATTGAGACCCTTCACTTGCCCCTTCCCCCACAAAGAACAGACAATGTAAAAAAGAAACAAAAAAACCCTAAACATAAACATAAACAACACAACATTAACATGTTATATAGCGCTCGGTGTCACAGGCGGAAAATTTATTTAATATTATAATATGTCCGTCTGATAGGCGGCCGAGCGCCCGAAAACGCTGACAAAGGAGAAGATCGGGTGAACAGCGCCGGTGGGAAAGGAATTTCTTCCGTTCCCACACTTATTATTCCATCGTGGAGTAATTAAGTCGTAGGTTAAGTTAGATTTAGTTAGGTTTAGGTTCAATATTATATAACAATTATATATAAGTTAGATTAATTTAGGTTTAAACAGATTACTGTTCTTCCAACATTGAAGGCAGTAGTCTTAGATATAGTTTAGTTTTAGATTAAAATTTGTATTTTAATTATTAATTTTATTAATATAATTTTAAGATGTAAAAATCGTATTTTCTTAACCCTCCAATTGCAGCCTACGTAACTGGCGCAGTCGGTAGGATAGTCGAAATATAAGTCACTGAATTGATCAAGGACATCGGCTATCTCGGATCTACATCGTGGTGCAGCGGGAGGCGTATCAAGACATAGATACAAAAGAGGTACGATTTTTTTTATTAAGTACTTTAGAATTTTTCTGGAATTGCTTTCCTTTTATCTTTAAGTAAATCCTTTCAAGTAAAATTTTAAATCAGTTCTTTCAATTAAAATTTAATTAGTAGTAATTATTAAGTTAGTTTTAATTAATTATTCCACGTTTCCCATCTATTCCAATCTTTGAATTCTACATTAGTTAAAATTGGGTAATAAAATAAGAGAACATGTAACTAAGTATATTAACGATTGCAATATGGTTATCAGGTTAAATATGATCGAAATTAACTAGGCCACAATTCCAAATTGCACTTTCATTTATTAAGCCTAAAATTACATTTATATTTGCTTAACAATAAAGAAATGTAAAAATTCTTAATATTAACTGGAACACTCTCTAAATATGCGCAGGCATATTTTTTTGAGATGTAATAGAAATTAATGTCGTGTGCAGCTTGTTATTGTTCTCTAAAAAAAATTAAATAATTTTCATTTTAAAGTTAATATCGCCGTTCTCCTATCCTTAATCCTTTGACCACTATAATTTTCTCGTAATAAATTCCAAATCATCCCTTTAAGCAATATCTAGTAAGAATTCTTTGTACATAGAGACTGAATGCCCGAAGATCATTTCATTAGAAAAATTAAAAAAAAAATACCTCTGTAAGAATGTATCAATTACGTACATAATTCAAGATAAACCAGACTAAAGAGAGACAAAAATAATCAGCAATAGTATTAAACTCTATCAACCTCCGGAAACTTCACTCAATTAATTCAAGATTGGCCCTACAGACACCAGTTGAATTAAATAAAGTCAACGACAACCTAATATATCATACCACGATTCAAATTTACTTAATACTAATTATTGCAAGTGTACTTGGTATTGGAATTGCATATAAACGATTTCGGCTCCAAATCTCAAAAAATACCACACCACACGAAGCAACAGCCAAAATTAATGAACACGAAATGGATGCTGCAATTAACCCCCATGAAGTTCTAAGTGATATCATCCAAATCTCAGCAACTTTTCCCTGTCAAGAATAGTTGCTGATCTGCGGAGGGAGATGTTATATAGCGCTCGGTGTCACAGGCGGAAAATTTATTTAATATTATAATATGTCCGTCTGATAGGCGGCCGAGCGCCCGAAAACGCTGACAAAGGAGAAGATCGGGTGAACAGCGCCGGTGGGAAAGGAATTTCTTCCGTTCCCACACTTATTATTCCATCGTGGAGTAATTAAGTCGTAGGTTAAGTTAGATTTAGTTAGGTTTAGGTTCAATATTATATAACAATTATATATAAGTTAGATTAATTTAGGTTTAAACAGATTACTGTTCTTCCAACATTGAAGGCAGTAGTCTTAGATATAGTTTAGTTTTAGATTAAAATTTGTATTTTAATTATTAATTTTATTAATATAATTTTAAGATGTAAAAATCGTATTTTCTTAACCCTCCAATTGCAGCCTACGTAACTAACATTAAAACAAACAGCACAGCAACAAACAGCCTTTACATATTAAATACCCACCAATGAATCCGATTTTAAAATTAGCAACAGTATTCATCACATAATAATTATAGCATTAACAAGTACCGCGTATTCGTTGTGAAAGCACCGTTTCACACATGAGCCTTATCAAAAATTTACATCGACTCGAAAAATTCCACTCTTACCGTAGCGGCGCAGTGCGACATGATTTTGTGACAAGTGGTTCTAGGGATGTGATGGTGTCTTGGTTTTTTGTTTTTTTTTTTATTATTTAAATTACTTCGCGCTTTACTCAGTATATGGCAGAGTAGGTTGCCTAGTGTGCTGACACTCCGTTCCCAACTTTTAGCAATATTTTCGATACGTAATGTGATAAGTGGCGAAATTCAACGCCGCCATGTCTTGTTACTAAAGCAAATAATTGAAAAGAATGCTTTATTTTTTTATTTACTAGATAAATTTGGCGTTAAGTTACGTCACCCAGTAAGCATTGTCTCTATAATAACTGATAATGTACAACTGTATTTTGATATTTTATATGCATTCACACACACACAAACACACACACACACACACACACACACACATATATATATATATATATATATATATATATATATATATATATATATATATATATATATATATATATATGTTCTTCTAAATATTAACGTCGACAACCCTAAGAGCCTGAACATCCTAAATTGACTGTAATATTAACTTCGTATAAAGAAAAGTCCTTCTACGAGAGGAAGTTGATATCAAAAAATGAAAATTGAGGTAAAGGTGAAAAATAAAAATCCATGTTACTTCTCATTAGAATAACTCCCGGTTTTTACGGCCTCAAGAACTCGGTTCGTATTTGGATCACATAAATGGTTTTATAAGGATACTTGCATAAATTATATTGACTTTTCAATTCTCTTTGACGGTTTTGCTTCTTGATATTTTTATTTTTTTTTTGTTATTGAGTCGAATGAAAAGTTTTTTTATTTTTATTTATTTTGTTATAATGAGGAGGATTTGTTTTTTTTTTTTAATTAGTACGTCCTGGCGCAGCGACAGTGTTTGACTGTGAACGGTTATAGGTTCAACCACTCAGGAATATATATTATTTTCAAATTCCCACTCTGGTAACACGAAAGCGCAGCATTAAGTTACACCACTTCATAAGCAATTTCTCGAAAATTGGACGAAAAGTGAGGAACAGATTACCTTAACTTTAACTAGTTTTCCTTGTGGAATAAATTGTGAAACGTTCTTTTTTTTTAGTTACTGCATATATCATTCTGATAATTATTTCACAGAATCGGCTTCTTTTTAATTACGTCTTTAATTATTGAGCTTAAAATTATAGATTTTTAATGGTTCTAAATTGAACTTTGTTTTAAAGTAGTGCAAAATATTATATTAGATATATTTTGCTTCTTTTAATAGTTATGAAATATTTAAAAAATTAATTAAGTCTAATCTTCTAATCTTCACATTTTTTTTCTTCTTTCTTCGCAAATTTTTGGGCTTACTTATATGTTGGTACAAATGTAAATATTGTACAAACTAAGAAAATCAATTATATATTTGTTATATTTTTTTAATTCACACTGAATATCTCGCGCATAGCAGGGTAAGCTAGAGGGAACCTGGGAATTTAATATTAACGCACCTCGTTCTCATCAAGACACCTTCCCACTTTTCGTCGAATTTGGGAGATTTTTGATTTCTTATTTCATATCTTAAAACACACCCAAGAGAAGTTGTGAGTGACGACGATATTATTATTATATAAATTTTAGTTTTCTATAAAAATCTTAGGACTGACCATAGTTAGAAATAAAAGTCTAACATATTACAATACATTTTCTACTTCATAAAAGATTTTAAAACTTGCACAAGGTGTCCCAAAAAAACACGAACGTACGAACGAACGGTAGCTGGCTTCAAACAAACTCTATTTACATAAAAAATCACCATGTCAAAAAAATGCACGTAAAAATTGCCCTAACAAAATATAACATCCATTGCGCAAAGTAATAAGGCGCACCATACGTTACGCCGTGTACTGAATTATGTATCCAAAAGTTGAGCTTTAAAAATTGTAGGCAGGAAATTTCGCTATTATATTATACTAGCGGCCCACTCGCGGCTTCGCCCGCATACTACCTATAATACTGCAGT
Source organism: Heliconius himera (assembly GCA_021202915.1). Taxonomy (NCBI): domain Eukaryota; kingdom Metazoa; phylum Arthropoda; class Insecta; order Lepidoptera; family Nymphalidae; genus Heliconius; species Heliconius himera. The sequence continues at coordinate 139,921 of JAJHJA010000932.1, forward strand.
TGCCAATACATAGATACATTCAATCATGAATACTACGTGCTGTACAATAAGACATCATCAGCGTATGATAAGACATCATCGGCGACAAGGGCGCCCCCCGCGGGACTCTAGCCTATGCTTCCGGCCGTAAACAGAGCGTTGAATTATTTCAATTTTACATTTTCTCGTAAAGTATAAAGCCAAAGATTATCTTCATTAAATTTCCTTGATGATGAAATAACTTTCGCTCGTAAGTTTCAATGTACATATGAAATAAAAATCGATGAAATATCATTTTATAATTTTCAATATTTTTTTGTTATAAAATGCCTTATGTTTTTTTTTATTTTCTTAAATTTAATATTACAATAGAAGGTTATGACAAAGTCAATTATGCTATGTCCTACAAAACTGTTTAATCAGTTTGTCTGTAGAATGGGTCGAGTTTCATTATAAAAGTAATTCTAAACTGTCATCAATTTTTCAAATACACTTGTGTTGATAGAAAATATTTAATAGAAAATATTTTTAAATTAACTGTTCAAAATATTTTAAGCAGTTGATAGAAAATATTTTTTAAGTTTAACTCTAAACTTATTTAAACTAATTCACGGCGTATATCCTCAGGCAAATTATTAAGTATGTAAGGTATGCGTTTCTTCGGGGTTCTATCTCCATAAGAATTGTACATTTTAGGTACTTCGAATGTTCTTTCGGCCACAGATTGGGTGCCATTTTCATTATTGACAAAATTAAGGCCAAGCTCCAGATTGCTATAGTTGTTAATGGCCAAGAGATATTTTTGTTTATTACTAATTGGGAGTACGTTACAGATTTTAAATAATTTTGTGTCTCGCCTTCGTCTTTACAATTTTCTTTTTGTTTTTTTTAAGAGATAGATATATGATACTTATTTATAAGAGATAGATATATGTTGTTGCAGACTTTTTTAGAACTAATATAATTGAACATTTTTGTCATACAACGTACTAACATATAATTAACTATTTACTTCTAATAACAGCGTATGCGCTAAAAGAAATTTGATGGCGTTCCTTATTATTGTTATTTCGTTATTTAAGGCTAACTAAGACTTACACTGTAATATTATATACCCTATACCCTACCCTACCACTTCTGAAGAACGTAGCTTTCATATAAAAGAAAAGAAATTAAATCGGACCAGTGGATCCAGAGATCTTAGCGTTTAAACAAAAATAACAAACAAACTCTTCCGCTTTATTATATTAGTATTGACTAGCAACCCACGCGCAGCTTCACCCGCCTGAACTTATTGTTATATTATAGCCAAATTATATAAAATCTTTATAATAATTATAGTCTCTGATATGTAAGCTATGTTATTCGAAAGTTTCATCTAAATCCGTTCAGTAGTTTTTGGGTGAAAGTGAAACAAACATCCAATTTCACATACTTCCACATTTTTCATATTAGTAGGATAGCATATGATAGGCGGTCTCTGATAGACTAAGCTCCGTGTTTCATATTAGAAAATATTACATATTTAATTTCTTCAAGTGGGTATCAAACTCACAACCAAATAAAATGTTTGATATTTTTTTTTGTTAAAACTCAACACGAAGCTTTGCGTTTCAGAAACTGCTGAACCCACAATCTGCCACGTGTATAGTCCCATTCTTGGGCCACTGCGTCGACAACTCACCTCATTATAAAATGTTTATATAATATTAAATGAATAAAAACGGTGTTAAGTTACGTTAAAGATACAGTGGAGATCAAATAACGCATACCGCAAAGTACCTGAATAAAGTAGACTAAAGTTGAGTTTAAAAAATTGTCGGCAGGGGATCTTGCTATTATATTATATAAGCAGTCGTTTTCGCGTTCGTGATTTGATTTTTTTTAGAAAAAAAATGTATAAAAATTTCCACTTAATATATTTTCCTTTATTATTACGAAACGTGAGCTGTTTTCCGGTTGCTTACTCCTGTGTTGTTTTGATTATATGAAGAGTGGGGTCGTCGTGGCGCAGTGGAACAGTGTGGATTTTACAGTGAAGTAATATCGATGAGTGTGGGTTGTAAATTCGGGGGTATGATTATTTTTACATTATGTTTATTTCATTTTTTCTAAACAAAACGCAGCGTTAAGTTGCGTGCGGATAGTGAGGAACGGAATGTTAGTTTTTCCCTCTGCTTACTGTGCTATACCTGATTTTTTTGTCTTAAAGAATTTGTTGATGTTGTGTGTAGTAAAATATTTGGGATTCGGAATTATACAAACGCACAATAGATATTTGTTTAGCCTAACAATCGTAATATTCAACCTCATACGAAATTCGTGGGTTCAAATCTCATTTCAGTGAGGTTAGATTTTTTCTGTTTTACAATATAAAACTAAAAAAAAGAAAACAGAGAGATCTATCGCTACATTCAATCTACTTTTTTACTTAAAAAAAGTACAAAATCCTTTAAAAAATATACAAAATTAGAAACAAGTTCACTCTTGGACCTCTTTTAAAATTTTACTCATACGCCATATATTACGTGTACACTGACGATAAGTGTTTTGCCACGACAAATACGACCTTATCACAATGGCTTAAGAGCCAAGTTATTTGTACGACAGCAATTTTGAGCACTCAATCTATACGAAGCAAGTTTCCTGAAGCTACATACATACGTACATACATTGTATTTTATACGTATCTGAAATTCACACGCGATTTATTTATAAGTTAAGATAAGAATAAGGGGTCTTGAATTTTTGCCAAGTAAATATGATAAATTTCACATTCTCTCTCTATAAATCTTCTTTGGATCATAAATCATTTGCTGATAGTGATAGTGAAGTCAATAATGGTTTGCAATTGTGATAGTACTGTAAACTCAATGATTTTGGGTTTATCTCCCACATGGGGAAGTTATTTATTTTCATTTTATTCATTCCACTTCGCCATTCCACACGCAATATATCGAAAACTGGGTAGAATTTTGGGAGCGGAGAGTCTTAGCACTAAGTACCCTCGGCCTAGCCCGGTATATACGTGATACAGTGTATGTGTGGATATGTGGCTTTTAGCCACAAAGCCGAATTCAGGCGGCAGGCGAAAAACTCTGGCTTATGCACCTGTTTGGGATACATATTAATTAAAAAAATAAAAAAGCGAAAATTATAGTACATTAACATTCCTTGTGATACCATCGTAGGCTTATCGTCGCCTCCACCTACGCCTCCTCCGCCTAGGCTTCTGTTACTCGTCAGAATTTAGCACGAGTATACTCGAATAGTCGAGAGAGTGAGTGAAATGGTTAACCATTTCAAATACTATTGTATAAACATAAAGGTTACACAAATATTTACTTGAAAATACAGTCAAAAACATACTGCGATACCGAAGTTGCCACTTTGTATTCACTGTTGAACCCTTGAAACTGAATCGAACTTCCTTATATAAACTACTAGCGGCCCACTTTCGGCTTCGCCCGCATTCCATCTATAATACTTTTATTTTGCTGAATTTGTCAACAGATTAATACATTCAATCATGAACACTACGTATCGACATGAATCATCATGAACAGGACGTTATCGGTGGCAAGGGAATCCCCCGCGGGACCCGAGCTCATCTTGCAGCCATAAAAAGAGCGTTGAATTATATTAATTTTAATTTTTTTCGAAAAGTATACGTCCAAATTACATACTATGAAAGCCGAAGATTATTTTCATTCAATTTCTTTGATGATTAAATAAGTTTCGTTTCTAAGTTTTCATCATACATGTGAAATAAAAATCTATGAAATATGACCTTACAATTTTTAATTATTTTTTGTCACAAAATGTGTCATTGTCACTTATTTATAAGAGATAGATATAAAGTGTCGCGGACTTTTTTTAGATCTAATAAAATTGAATATTTTTATCATACAACGTACTGACTGACATATAATTAACTATGTGTGCATAGTTAATTATAAAAGCGCGCTTAAAACTATTTTAAAGCATATCGATGGCGTTCCTTGTTGTTGTTATTTTGTTATTTAAGGCTAACATTACACCGTAATGTTGTTATATATAGCTTATAGCACTTCCGAAGAATGCAGCTTTCATAAAAAATAAAAAAAAGTAATTCGGACTAGCAGTTCCAGAGATCCGAGCGCTTAAACAAACAAACAAAGTTTTCCGTTTTATTATATTAGCATAGACAAGTGCAATTCATTCATAGGTAAATTTATAAAACTTTATTACGATCAATGATCAAAATACTAACCATTGTATATAAAAGAATACATAATTTGTTAAAAACTAAATTAGTTTATTTTATATATTTTTATTTACCTTTATTTCATAATTTTATATACTTTTCCACTGAAAAGCTCCAACTATACTAATATATTTTTATGGCTTTATTTTTTTGCTATGGACTCGTAGATTGCATCTCTGGATTATTTTAGTTATTTTCAAGTAAATCCTAAGAGAGTGCAAAATTTATGTTGATTGCCTCTTTCTATCTAACTCAATAAATATAATTTTAATAAGTGAATAATTTTAGAGTTATAATATTTCACAATAATTAAAGCCGAACATGGAGCAGAGGCACAAATTTTGTCTGTAAGCGTGACTGTGGGTTCGATCCCCACTCGAGGAAATAAAACATTTATTTAAATTTATATTTCTATTTCTTCTATCTTTCTCTGGTGTTGAGGCAAAGCACGGCGTTGAGCTCCGCCACTCTGCACGCAATGCCTCCAGAATTCGGCGAAAAGTGGGGAACGGAGTATCTTAACACTGGGTTCCCTTTACTTACTCTGCTGTGTACAGGAAACAGAGTGAAGCTGATTTAAATTTTAAATTTGAATGAATTTTTCTTATAAGATCTGGTAAAACTAAGTTTACATTACTATTTATTTAGTTACCAATACTCATTTCCAGTCCATACAAAATGTAAAACTACATCAAAATGTATCCGATAGTAACACACAGCTGGAGTCATGCCAACTGAGGCTAATAACCACCAAACGTGTATGAAGTATTAATTTATTTATTTCAATAGCAGTATCCTGGTTTAAAAAATATACAATTGAGAATTTATATAGTTTATTGTATATATTTGAAATCACATTAAACAAAGTTATCTAATGTGATTTCAAATATACGACTGTAAGCGCGACAGGTTGTGGGTTCGATTCCCACTCGGAAGTTTTAAATATTTAATATTTTCATTTTCTGGCTCTGGTGATAACACAAAGTACGGCGTTGATTTCCGCCATTCAATGCACAATGCCTCCTGAATTCGGCGAAAAGTGGTAAACGGATATGTCTCAATGGGATCGGAGTGTCTTTACACTAGGTTCCCAGGGCCTACCCTGCTATGAGCGGAATACGGTGTGAAACTAAACAAAAATATTAGCTTGCCTGTATAGCTGTTTATATGTAACAGAGCAACAAGCATCTGACCCCATATATCTACGATTCCACCTGCCTAATCGAAATGCCCGCCCTAATAATTTATGTGACAGTGACAGGATTTTTTGCAAAAAAGGTTTTAAGTAAAAAAAAATAAAAACACCAGAATATATTGATCCCAAATCCCGGAATATATTGTTATTATTTCTTAGCTTGGTTTAACTTATTTTTGAATTAGAATTCTGAAATTTTTAAATAATTCTATAATTATACATACTTTGTCAACATTTTTTCTTTGACTTAATTTTTTTATAAAATACATACAACGATAAAATCAATACATTTAAAGATAGAAATGTCTTTATTTCATATCTTCAATCCTATCAACCTTCTCAAAACTCTTATATAATCGTTACGAGCTCACTATTTAAGACATAACCTTTTAAAATATGTAGCTACAATATATTAGTAATCAAGTAAATATAGGGGTGACCTTTTAGACGCATGTTTTTTCTACAATGATTTACGCTGTAAAGATTTTTTTTTAAAGTATTTTTAGTCAATTTCACGAAATGATTTTGTTTTTTACTTTGGGCCTATTATTTTTTGTTATAACTATTGTATTTTAGACAAAAATATATATAAAATTTGTAGCAGATAAATAATCGTTTCATTAGAATATTATATACTGGTTTCGAAATCGAACAAAGGTGTATATGAAATTTCAATATATTTACAAAAAAAATGAAATATTATATTTGCTATCACTGTCACAATTCATAAATTCTCTATGTAATAGTGGGCAAACAATACAAAGCAAACGAGATTGAATTGAATAACATAATTCTTTACCATTGTGATTTATTCAACTGATATGTTATTGTAAAAGATATATTGGGTGAAACGCAAAATATTTTTTTTAATGTAAGAAATTACTTGGAAATTTAGTTGTTGTGCGTTGCGCGCTGTTCTTTTATCATCTCATTGCGTCAGAAGTAGGTACGATTCCCGTTCGGGGGAATTAAGACTCTAATTATTTTCATTTCTTCGCTTTTATTGGCAATGCGTGGTGTTAGGTTCCGCCAGACAGATTTTAAGTTACGCTACCCAATGCTTCAAATAGAAAGTAAAGATCAAGTAACAAGACAATTCACAGGGCAACGAAAAAAACAGTCAACGTACCATAATGATAAAATGATTGTTAATTTTATAAAGAGATGTTTTAAGTTAATGGCAATTCCTTTTAATACAAAAGAAACATTTTTGTATCAGAGTGCATATAAAATATTGAACTTTATTACTAAAAATATACTTTCACGTAAAGTTATAAGTAAGTGTTTTACATACATTTCACAGAAACTTTTGCGTCGCGTAATTTAAATTTTGAACGATCATTGTCCTTTTTTTTTTTTTTTTATTATAATTTTAACTAAGCACTCCAGACACGTAGTCCGTACTTTTTTTTAACTTTTTCATTATTATTAGCTAATCATCAATTTTATATTTATCTGCTGCTTAAATAAGGCTTATAACTAGAGATAATTATCTAAATATGTAATTCCTAAGAAAGTCCAGGTATTTTTAGATTGCCTTTTTTTTTTTTTGTAAATATTTCACTTATTATCTACTAGCGACCCGCCCACGGCTTCGCCCGCTTAAAATACATGATTATTTAATAAGCAGAATTGATTAACAACTATAATAAAATAAATAAATAAATCAGCTTCACGCTGTATTCCGCACACAGCAGAGTAGGCAGAGGGAACCTAGTGTTAAGACACTCCGTTCCCCACTTTCTGCCGAATTCTGGAGGCATTGCGTGTTGAGTGGCAGAACTCAACGCCGCGCTTAACCTTGACACCAGAGCCAAGAAATGGAAATATAAATTTAAGTAAATATTTCATCTCCTCGAGTGGGGATCGAACCCACAACCAGTCGGTTTTGCAGTCACACCTCGTGCCGCTGCGCCACGACTGGCCTCACACCCTATAATAGAATGACAAACAAATATAAAGACAACATACAACAACATATATAATATAAAGACAACTATAATGACTTCTAATATGATTTTTTGTTACTTTAATCTGTAATATTCTATTATGATTTTTTTACGACATTATCGTAACTTCTGTAAGAATTTTTGATTGTTTGGAACTAAAAAATATGACCAATGTCGATATTTGATATTCATAAAATATACATAAAGCTAATTATTTATTATATATATATATATATATATATATATATATATATATATATATATATATATATATATATATATATATATATATATATATATATATATATATATTTATAACATTACGTTCTTTTTACCTATGTTATGTTTTTTAAAGCTCTGTTAAATGTGCTGACGTCACTTAATAATTTAATGTACCTACTGCTTCAGAAACAGCCTTAAATGTAAAATTATTGATTTGGTTAAGGATTCATAATATTCTTTGTAAAATAACTGTAATGTTTGCATATTAACTCCTGTACAGTTTTTAAATTAGTTACATATATTATTTATTAGCTAAATGTACAATTGGTAAATATGTCGTTATTACAGAGTACACGTAGAAAGGATGTTTTTAGGCATTTTTATATAGATTTATTTCAAACGAACGAACGAACCAAAAAATCTATGTATTTACTTGATATTTCTTTGAAGATCAAATCGTTCTTTATCTCTGTGTTGAATTAATTACGATTTAAACTTCACTGTTATGATTTATGAAGGTAATCTCTACTAACAATTCAATTTTGTTTACTTAAAATAAATAAATCAGCTTCACGCTGTATCCCGCACATAGCAGGGTAGGCAGAGGGAACCTAGTGTTAAGACACTCCGTTCCCCACTTTCTGCCGAATTCTGGAGGCATTGCTTGTTGAGTGGCAGAACTCAACGCCGCGCTTAACCTCGACACCAGAGCGAAGAAATGGAAATATAAATTTAAGTAAATATTTCATCTCCTCGAGTGGGGATCGAACCCACAACCAGTCGGTTTTGCAGTCACACCTCGTGCCGCTGCGCCACGACTGGCCTCACACTCTATAATAGAATGACAAACAAATATAAAGTTTAAATTAACGTTTCGAACGTCATTCTTTAGCCAGGGTCATACCAGCGCGATTTCTTCATAACATTCGCTGGCAAGCTAATGCCTTGAGTTCATTCAAATGAAGATAACTTTTTTTTTAATTAACCGATTTTGATGAACCAAACTTTAGAACCTAAATTGAGTTAAAACAAAGCAATTGGTGAAATTTTCAAGTAAATCGGTTCAGTAGTTTCAGAGAAAAATGCGGACAACAATATGTCGACAGACAGACAGACAGACAGACAGACAGACAGACAGACAGACAGACAGACAAGAAATTCAAAAAAATCTTTTTGCTTTCTATTAGTCTTCTTAAGTGTCCCTCTATCCATTTCAGTCAAAATTACTAAATGTACAGACAAAATATTTTTACTGTCTTATTATATATAGAGATAGAGATTAACTTAATATCTATTACAATTTAACAATTTATATATTCTAAGTGCCTGTCGGAAGATGGATTCAGGATGTGGAGGGTAGAACCGAAGCGGTCATAACCTCTACTAAAGAAGATATGACCGCTTCGTTTCTATCTTTAATGGCCATTTTTAAATTGTATTCCACAATGCCTTTCGTCGTTGCCATTGTTGCACTGCGGATCAGCCTTTTGACTGCATCGTCTTCGCTACCGCTGTAGTAGTAGCAGCTGTAAGTGTGTCGCGTTATTGCGACGACTGCGTGCGGGACGCTGTCATGCAGCTGTAATTTTGCCGACTTCATGTTCACTACTACTACCATCACGTTCGTCAGACCCTGAGGTTCGTGAATCGTTAACACCTTTGAACCTGTACTCACTCCATATCCTTGTTGAATCATGGAGTCTTTCTCCTCTTGTGTAAAAGTGAGGTAGAAGGTGTTTTTTAGGTCTTTTGGTACCGGCGTCGCCTTGATGTTTACAATATGAAGAGAGTGCACTGCCCTTTTTGCTGAGTATATACCGCAGTATATTTCTCGTAGGGCGTAAGCGACGTCCATGGGGCTTCTATGGGTACACAGTAGGTTTTTGCTGATGCTTAGCATTTGGGATGGATTGCAGTAAAGCATATTAAAGAGATTCTCCCGGTCAATATAGGGAAGTTGATTTACATCTCCGATCATTGTCCTTAAGTATATTTATAACTTATTTTAACTATTTTTAGAGCATATATTATGTAATCCCAATGGCCATCGTGGCGCGAAGACAGCGTCTGATAGCACAGTTGGTTAGGTTTCTTGACTAACTTTTTTTAGATTTATAGCGGTTTTTGTGAAATACGCTATTTAATAATATTTTATATTTTTAATTATGGAGTGAAATTAAATTTCCAAAATTTTGTGGAATAATTGTCCAAATTTATTAACACTTAAGAAGATATACAAAGAAAATAATTTTACACACTCACAGAAGGAAATAAAGAAATTTAAAGAAATACTAAAAGAAACAGATAAGCAAAACAGATACGTATTAGCAAGAAGATAAGGCTTAAAATTGAATACAAGCAAGGAGTACAATATTAAAAACAAGTGAACGTCGCAAGCGATAGTAGCCGACTCTTTACTCGTAGCTAGCAAGCAGGCTACGTCACGCACAGCAAAAAAACTCGAAACAAGTTTGTCATGCGAATGCGCTGCGTGCGGATGAATTATAATAAATATAAATATTAACAATTTAGTTTTAAGTAAATTTGAAAATAGAATGTAGTGTAAGAATATAATATTAATATCGAATGAAATAGGAATTTACATGTATTATTATTATTATTAATTAATTTTGTTAAAAGATAATATTCACTACAGTACTCCCCCCCAGAGACCTGGTTAAGGGCGATAGTAGTCTGGAAATCTAACTGTTCTTCCGCTGCGTGTCCGCTTCTCAGGTTTCTGCTCCACATCAGACTGAGAGATTGCCTTTGGTGCAGTAGCTGGTCGGTTTAATACAGGAACGGCCTCTCGCGTAACATATGCGGGCTTGAGCCTGTCCACACTCACGTTGTTAAGCTTACCACATATGTTTATCTGAAAATATTTAGGCGTCCTTTTAAGAACCTTGTACGGGCCTGCATATGGTGGTTCCAGTGGTTTGCGGACGTGGTCCTGCCGTAAAAAAACATGTGTCGAGTCTGCAAGGTCGGCCGGCATATGAAAAGGACCTGTCCTATGCCATGACGTGGGCTTCGGCGAGAGTCGTGCCATACTAGCACGAAGACGAGTAACCAGATTTGTGATATCACCTGTCTTGTAATCTTCAGAGGGTGCGAGAAATTGTCCTGGAAGACGAAGGGGCTCCCCGTAGACCAGCTCAGCTGCTGAAGCCTGAATGTCGTCCTTCCAGGTGCTACGGATGCCCAGCAGCACTAACGGAAGTGCTTCCGTCCAGGTTGAAGAGGGATGGCACATGATAGCTGCTTTTAGCTGCCGATGGAGTCTCTCGATCAAGCCGTTGGAAGCTGGGTGATATGAAGTGGTTCTAAAATGATGTACACCAATCATGGCTGATAGTGCCTTGAAGAGATGCGACTCGAATTGACGTCCCCTATCGGTTGTAATTCGAAGAGGGCAACCAAATCTTGCTATCCAACCAGAGAGAAGGGCGGCAGCACAGGAATCAGCTGTGATGTCTTTGAGTGGGTATGCCTCAGGCCATCGTGTGAAACGATCGATGACTGTAAGGCAATACCTGAAATCAGACGAAATAGTTAAAGGTCCGACGATGTCGAGGTGGATGTGTGCAAACCTCGACGTAGGAGTTGGGATTGAGGATAAGGGAGCAAGGGTATGGCGGTGAACTTTGCTCTTTTGACAAAGTATACACTCTCGTGTCCACTCTCTACAGTCCTTGCGAATCCCTGGCCATACAAATCTTTGTGTTACCAGCCGCACTGTAGCTGTCCTACCAGGATGGCTCAAGCTGTGTAACGCTTCAAAAACTTGTCGGCGAAACTTCTCAGTAATGAACGGGCGTGGAGAAGACATTGATACGTCACAGTAGATCTTCTGGTTAGAGTCTGGCAAGTCTACCTTAACCAGTTTCAACGATGAGCCTTTTTGAAGCAGACCTAGCAGTTCAGGATCAGTATCTTGAGCAAGTGCCAGAGCCTGGTAATCAATAGAACGACTCACCTCTTCCAGTCGTGACAGTGTATCAGCCACTACGTTCAAACGTCCTGGTAAGTATTGAATGCTGGTTGTAAACTGTGAAATATAGTCAAAGTATCGATACTGACGCGGTGAGCATTTCTCCCTATTAATGTTGAATGCATAGGTGAGAGGTTTATGATCAGTGTGAATCACAAAGTTTCTAGCCTCAACCATGTGTCGAAAATATTTAATGGCTTCATAAATAGCTAAAAGCTCTCGGTCGTAAGGACTATACTTCTTTTGTGCGGATGTTAATTTCTTAGAAAAGAAACCAAGAGGTTGCCATACGTTGTTGACACGTTGCTGAAGTACTGCTCCAATACCGACATCAGATGCATCAGTGGCAATAGCTAGCTCTGCAGATGAATCTGGATGAGCTAATAACGTGGCTTGAGATAAACAAGTCTTACATTTATCAAAAGCTTCCATCATAACAGGTGTCATTGTGATCGGCCTAGCTCCTTTCATCTTGGTTCCTAAAAGCGCAGAGTCTAATGGTGCTTGAATGTTTGCGGCGCCGGGAATAAAACGACGATAAAAGTTAAACATACCAAGGAAACGTCTTAATTCCTTAGCAGTTTTAGGCACGCTGCACTCCTGTATGCTCTTTACGTTCGTTTCTAAAGGTTGAGTCCCAGAACCTGACACTAGGTAACCAAGAAATTTTACCTGTCGCTGCCCGAAGACACATTTGGATGTGTTTATCAAAACACCATACTCCTTGAGCCTGGTGAAGAGTAGTCTGAGATGGCGCTGATGTTGCTCTTCCGAACTGGAAAATACCAAAATGTCGTCTAAGTAACCAAAACAAAACTCATCAAAGTCACGTAGTACTTCGTCCATGAACCTTTGAAAGGTTTGTGCTGCATTGCGCAGTCCGAAGGTCATGTACGGGAACACAAAAAGTCCAAAAGGAGTTGTAATGGCTGTTTTGTGGATATCATCGACGTGTACTGGTATCTGATTGTACGCCTTAACCAAGTCGATCGTTGAAAATACTGAACAACCAGAGAGTTGGTAGGAAAAATCTTGAATATGGCGAATAGGATACTTGTCAGGTACCGTGCGAGCATTGAGTGCTCTATAATCACCACATGGTCTCCATCCGTCGTCCTTCTTCTTAACTAAGTGCAGAGCAGAAGACCACGAACTGTTAGACGAGCGGGCAGTTCCCTGTGAGAGCATATCATCAAACTCTTTTTTGGCCGCTTTCAGTCTAACTGGGTCTAAACGACGAGGTCTACTGGTAACTGGTGGTCCGGGTATGGTTTTGATATAATGCACAGTATTATGCTTAGGAAGGGAAGACGTACCTGATGGTCTCGTTACCTCTGGAAACTCATGAAGCAGCCGATGGTATTTTGATTCTCCCGAGATGGCTTTGACTGACGCAAGGTCATCGGAGATATTTTCTTTTAGTGCTTGCACTGATAGAGTAGTAGTTCCATCGACGAGGCGCTGATATCTGCAATCTACAAGAAGATTGTAAAATATCAGAAAATCTACGCCGATAATCGGTTTCGAAACATCAGCGATGGTAAATTTCCAGGTGAAAGTACGTCTCAGTCCTAGGTCCAAGTGCAATAATGTAGGACCATAAGTGTGAATGACTGTACCGTTGGCTGCCATAAGTTCATACTTCGTCTTGGTACAGGGCGCCTTGGTAGCCAACCGTGGAAAAACGCAGAGATCAGAACCAGTATCTATGAGGAAAAGCATTTTTGTAATACGGTCGGTAATAAAAAGACGGCCTGTAGGTAAAGGGCAGACGTTGGCCGCTACTTCCGGCTGCCCAGAGAGTTTTCCGACTCTCCGTAAGTACATGGCTGTACACATTTTTTTGCGTTGGAACCAAATTTAAAATGGTACCAACATTTTTGGTGGGAAGTTAACTTCCGACGATGCCTGGAATGGCTCCGGGAACGCTCTCTGAACTTGAATGGTACCGAATTATGACGTACCTGGGTCGAGAGTTCAGATACCTGCTTGGTCAGGAGTTGGATCTGCTTGGCCATTTCTTCCAACATGGAGGGTGCAGGGGGTGTGGCTATCGCAGACGTGCTTGCGACTTGTGGTGATGAGGGTGCTACTTCGTGCACCTTGTCTGCCAGGTCAGCTAATTTTTCAATAGGTAGATCAGGCTGCGAAGCTATAACAGTTTGAATATTTTGCGGTAATCTACTTGACCATAATGTTTTTAAAAAATCTTTGGGAACAGACAAACCCGCAAGATCTTGTATGTATCGCAGAAACTGCGATGGCTTGCGATCACCTAGTTGCTCATGCCTCAGCAACTGCATCACCTTCTTTTCTTGAGACGCAGATAGTCTTTTAATCAGCTGCGTTTTAAGAGTGACGTATTTATCCGTCTCGGGAGGAGAAATTATTATATCCTTCACCTCGACAGCAAATTGATTGTCCAACTGAGCGGCAACGTAATAAAATTTTGTAGCATCACTTGTTATATTAGATAAAGCAAACTGACCTTCAATTTGTGAAAACCAAAGGGCTGGTTCTTCCGGCCAGAATGGTGGAATACGCACGCCAATCCTACAAACGTTGGATGTAGTCGCGTCCTCCATCGTGTACTAGAGGTCACCTTGCAAAGGTCGTCAAAATGGCCTCTTGCCGTTTTTAATCTTCTTGCCAGCAGAAAACGTAGATATTTAATGTAGTGTTCACTAATTTCGGTGTCACCAATATAGCGGTTTTTGTGAAATACGCTATTTAATAATATTTTATATTTTTAATTATGGAGTGAAATTAAATTTCCAAAATTTTGTGGAATAATTGTCCAAATTTATTAACACTTAAGAAGATATACAAAGAAAATAATTTTACACACTCACAGAAGGAAATAAAGAAATTTAAAGAAATACTAAAAGAAACAGATAAGCAAAACAGATACGTATTAGCAAGAAGATAAGGCTTAAAATTGAATACAAGCAAGGAGTACAATATTAAAAACAAGTGAACGTCGCAAGCGATAGTAGCCGACTCTTTACTCGTAGCTAGCAAGCAGGCTACGTCACGCACAGCAAAAAAACTCGAAACAAGTTTGTCATGCGAATGCGCTGCGTGCGGATGAATTATAATAAATATAAATATTAACAATTTAGTTTTAAGTAAATTTGAAAATAGAATGTAGTGTAAGAATATAATATTAATATCGAATGAAATAGGAATTTACATGTATTATTATTATTATTAATTAATTTTGTTAAAAGATAATATTCACTACAGATTCACCTTGCAACCTGCACATAGTAGAGTAGATAGAGGGGACCTAGGATCCTAGTGTTAATACACTTAGTTCCCACTATATTAGTTTTTTACTTCCATTTTTTTACGCTGGTAATACTTGGCGTTGATTCCTGCTACTATCATAGAGTGAAGTTGAGAATTTTGAAAGTGAAGAACAGACAGTGTTGACACTATATTCTCTAGCATGTACCTAACATGTAATTAAAGTATAGAGATGTTTAGAGAAAACAAAAAAGAAATAAAATAGAATTCACTTTATTTATTAAGAAAACCAAATCAAATGAACTTAACGCTGTATCCCGCACACAGCAGTGTATGCAGAGGGAATTCAGTAAGATACGTTCCACTGAATGTTTCAGGTCATTGAGTGTTGAGTGGCGGATCCCAACGCCGGGCTTTTGCCTTAGTGCCAAAGCAAAAAAATGAAAATATTAGTAGATATTAATTCATACTCTCATTGTGAATCAAACCCATAACCGTCGCGTTACATTCGCATCCATGACATCCATCGCAAAAAATAAAAAAAAGTAAAAACAATAATAGAAAAACAAATCTGTAAAAACTGAAATAGAGCAAAACAGTAGAACCTTAGTAGTTTCCACGTTGACAGTAAAAAAGGGCTTATTTCCTGCGATATCTCGACACCACTCATTTTGCACGACACGACGCGACGCTCTAACAAACACAAAATACTAAGCATTCGAGCCTATTGTACCGTTTATTATGAAGGGATGATGTAATTGAATAGAAATGTCAAATTTGCAAGTGAAATTTTGTATTTTATATAAACTCGTTCAAGAACGGAAGCAACACCTCTATCCGCTTGTAATATTATTCTATAAAGTCGTTCAATTTGTTCTAATTGAGTTAAGCACCTATATTTCGTGAGCGTCGCGATACTAAAGTTTCAAGTTGGGTTGACTTGTTTGCATAATTGGCGCAAAGTTGCGCTTTGGAGTCCTGAGTGACGAACGGTAAGTCCGTTCCCTCATATTCTTAACTAGATTGGCATTTCAATTTCATAGAAGTTATTTACATAGACTGTTGCTGTTCACTTAGATAGTTAAGCGAAGTTGCTATTCTAATTTTGTTGTTCGAATAATCGCTTTACGTAGGTGGGTATTTGAAATTGTAAGTGGTTATTATAAATATGGAATGCTTAATATTTTTGTAGAGTTGGCACTGCGCACTGGCAGCGATCAACGAATAGTTTCAATGTTATGCTAAATTTTATTTTAGTGTGTCAGTTCTCTCGGAACTCTTTGACTTTGTTCTCTCTGTCAACTCTATAGAGCGGGAAAAAGCGTTAATCTTTAATTTGAAACATATTTTCTTGTGTTACCTAAAATATCACATTTTCCCAGTTACATATAAAGTGTTAGACTTACATAACTGTGTTACAATACAGGATACTCTCACACTCAAACACAGCGATGCATTTTAAACTATAAACCTTAATAAATACACACTAATAAAAAAACAGTCAAAACTCCAAAAAAAATCGTATATATTTTACAAAAAAAATTCGAAATTTATTAATTCCAATATATTTTTGTACATTCATTGTATATTGTGCAATGAAACTCCATAAAGCAAACAGATAATTTTGATAGCTACCCAATTATTCAGCGCTAACGTTAGCCGCTCTGTGCAAATGCCTCCAAAACTGAATGCACCCGTATTGTGGTTTCGTACGCAAAACCTACCTTAAGCTTCCTATACATATATGTTTGTATATATTATTGTTTTTATATAAATGATATAATTTATTATAATATTGTGAACAAAATCAGATAAAAGAAGAAAGTTGTAAGTGAAAAAGACTATAAAAGCAATGAAATTGTGTCATTCAAAGCAGTTGCTCATTGGAAGGAAATTCGTATGATTTACCGCAATTACGTAGAATCTCTTCTTTCATGTGTTTAATTTTGTATTAAAAAAACGTTAACCACTTTGGATTTCTAATTATATTATATAAATTTTTTACTTTGCTAATATACTAAAGTTGAAGTGTTTGTTTGGTTGAACGCGCTTATTTTAGAAAACATAGATTCAAATTGAAAAATATTTTTATATTGGATAATTCAGTTATTGAGAATGGTTTAAGGTTATATTACATCATGTTATTTTTTTAAGCTTTACGCCATATCCCGGACTTCCTAAGGCTCATCTTTTAATCTGGGAACCTAGTGTTAAGACACTCCGTTCCCCATTTTCTGTCGAATTGTAACTGATATCTCAAACACCTTTTAAAATATTATTTAATATTTAATGCCTTGGCTCGTGATGTGTCTAGTGGTTAGAACTCTTTATTGTTGTAATCGTGAAGAACCCAAAATCTTTTAGAGATTCAGAGGAAACAGTGTTAAGAATTTCATATTATGCCATTAGAAGGTATCGCTTTAATAAGATATTTGCCATCAGAAGTTGTTCTTGTGTCAGTTATTTAGATAACTGTAGACTCGACAATATAACATTGTCATAACTCGAAGCTCGTCCGAAGATAAGCCAAGAGCGCGTCCTATCTTCCCCTCCACTATAACTGCGAACTAGTTATAATAAAAGGAAGAAAGAGTACGGGCACCGCCCCGCCCTACACCGTGAGTTCCGACCAGACCGTGGCTTTACAGTCATCGTTGAACCCTCCGGGACATTTGTGTGTGATCTTTCCGAAGGTACTTGTTACGCTTGTTTATATTAAGATTGTATTAGAATAGTGATTCGTGATGTTGATTGATTTGTGAGATCAATATAAGTCGTTGGAACGAACGCACTACCGCTAGGCGGCCGATATGTTAAATAAACGCACGGCACACACCCCACAGTCGTGTCTCGAACCGTAGGCGGACACTACTACATACACCAGAGTTCCAGGACATAAAATAGCACCACACACCCGTATGAGACAGGCGGACACTACTACATACACCGGACCTGGGACATAACAGCACCACACACCTACTAGTCGTATACCAAGTCGTAGAAATGGTATATAAAATGTCAATGGCTAACGCCATACAAGCATAGCTTACGTACCGCGAGCGTACTGCGAGACGGCGTCAGCCACGACATAGTTAATGTCGCTATAACAGTTCGCATAAGCCCATCACGTCAGCTTCCGCGACGTCAAGCAACATTCAATATTATAATATTGGTCAAAGATCACTTGGATCCACAATATGTGTCGCTCCTACACATATATTGCCTTTATAAGAAATTCGATCCTAAAAGATCGTGCCATCATAGACTTCGAATTATCACATTATATTTATTATACATTTGGTACGAGTCTTTATGTGCATCATATTTATTAGTACCGTAGTACTTAATAGTTCGACTCGACCGCTGCCTTCCGAGCATCACCACCACCTATATATACGGAACGACGGTCGCGACACTCGGGACGACAATACACGAACTCGTCTCGATTAATATTTTATTCAAAATATATAGTTTGTATTATTCATAATTAACTATGTTATTTATGTGCATTGCCATGCATATTTTATTTTATTTATTTATTATTATTTTTTTTACTTATACTCAAGGTATATACTGTTACAGAATTCTGGAACTCAAAGCCTTTACTGTAAGCCTTTACATCATTAAATATTTTACAGTACACACATGTGCCCCGTGATTTACGTCATTTTAAAATAAAATAACATATAAACTATAATCTCTACATATAATAAAACAGTAACAATATTTTGTCTGTACATTTAATAAATAAAAAGCAAAAATATATTTTTTAAATTTCTTGTCGGTCTATCTGTCTATTTGTATGGTCACAGCTTTTTCTGAAAGTACTGAACTGATTTACTTAAAAGTTTTACCAATTGCTTTGTTTTAACTCAACTTAACATTTAAAATTTATTAATATCGGTTCATTAAAAAAAGTTTTAAGTAAGTAGTAAAAAGTATAAGAAATAATTAGATTTATATATATTTTTATAAATATCAAATATCAACATTGGTCATATTTTTTAATTCAAAACTATCAAGTCTTATAGAAATTACGATAATGTAGTAAAAAATCATATTAGACTTCTAATATTTCTATTTATTAGATCAATAGTCATGTAGCTTAAACGGCCGAAGCCGCGGGCGGGCCGCTAGTAATACATGTATATTCATATGTAAAGATAGAAAAAGCTTTGAATAATTTATATTCATATATTTAATTAATTTATAAATTCCGTAATGAACTGGTAGCGTGCTCCATTTATAGATAGCAAAAAATGTTTGAACGCATCCCATTTGGTTTAATCTTCATCATCCGTTTAATGGTTTATTAATTTGCAGCAATTTCTATTTTGACTAAGTTGAAAATATATTTTTTAATTTTTAGAGTAATAAATAAAATATATAATTTAAAAAAACTATAAAACACGCTTTTCTACACCAAGTGACACAAGTACTATTATAAGAATATGATAAGAGCTATAAAATGTATGAACCGAAACTGGACTGGTTTTTTTACTATTAAAAGAAGAAGAGACTACTTTCTCTGTAGAGTGCCAATATTCAGGTACTGGCTCAATCATAACACCAGCTATATACCAGATAGTATAGACACCAGCTCATAACACGAGCTGGTGTCATCGGATACCATAATAACATATTGTCACCTCAGTTAAGTACAACTGCCAAGATTCATGAAGATACGATAAAAACTTTTATTATATTATAAACTTACGTATAAACAGTTTACCTAAATGGTGTTAAGACACTACTAACTATAATCTTTTTTTTTTTACTTTACGCTATTTCTCGCACACATCAGTTCATTCCCATTAAGATAATTTTATTTCCTCCTTTACACGAAATTTTGAAAGAATTGCTAGTTGAATAGCGGAATACAAGTCAAGAAGACCTATTTTAACAGTGATTTCATTCTCCCGAGTAGGAATTGAACCCACCACCGTGGTGTTACAGTCACACGCTCATCACGACGGCCTCACAGAAGCTATGTTTTGCTGAATACTAATATTAAATATTATAATTAAATATTCTGAGAAGGATTCATTAACAGTACAATTGTACCACTTATGTATCACTTCACTAAAATCAGAAATCAGCTTCAATTTATTGAGCGTTATTCCACTTGAATTCTATAGCTAAATACTCCGAAATGGTACTTGATGATGGAATTACGACTGATATAATTCTGTATGTGTATTCTGTACATAGCACTCAGCTAAATATGTGTCTGTATTGACATGTCTTATTAATGATTTGGTGCAGGAATGACGTGTTTGCATTTAAAAGAATAGCTTTCACGCTGTATCCCGCATGTAGCGGGGTAAGGAGATGAGGCTAGTTCTGAAGAAGCAAAGAAATGAAAATATTTAATATTTAATTTCGTTGTGTGGGAATCGAAACCACAACTCGTCGCGTTTACAGCTAACTCGCTTCTCCGCCATGACTGGCTCAATAAACAGTCGGCAACGCAATTAAATTTGTTTTGTCTTTCTGCGTACATAGGACATATTAAATTGTATTTATTTAAATATATTATTGCACCTATTGAACAATATGTATAATTAGACAGTGTGCCAGTACACTATAATTGTGGGTTCATAAGCTATTCAAGGAACCAATATACTTGTATGGTGGGTGTTTTTATGGGAGACCGTGGAGAAGACAAACCTTTAATTAGATTCTGCTGACGTTAAATTAGAATAATTTGTAGAAGTGAAATCAAAATCAGCATCACGCTCTATCCCGCACACACCAGGGCAGGCAGAGGGAACCTACTGTTAAGACATTGTTCCGTACCCTACTTCAACTTTACACCGAGCTTTGCCTTGACACCAGAGCGAACGAATAGAAATATATATTTAAATAAATATTTCATTTCCTCGAATTGGGATCGAACCCAGAACCAGCCGCGTTTACAGTCACAGTTTGTGCTCATGCACCACGATTAGCCTCAAATGCTTTTTTTAAATTGTATAATTTCAGCCAATTTAGTAATAATGCGTGATTATTATATATATTTGGAATTTTGTA
Organism: Heliconius himera; assembly: GCA_021202915.1. Lineage (NCBI taxonomy): Eukaryota > Metazoa > Arthropoda > Insecta > Lepidoptera > Nymphalidae > Heliconius > Heliconius himera. The sequence continues at coordinate 160,788 of JAJHJA010000932.1, forward strand.
AAAGTAAGTAAGTAAGTAGCTTTTTAACATTCAATACTCTATTGAAGCTGAAAGAAATCACCATTTAAAAATAGTTCATTGAATTAGAAAATATTCTTTCCACTAGAGCTCAGTTATTCATTCCACTAGAGGAAAAATATATAATAATATTATATTTATAATACAGATACAAAATATAAAGATATGTATTTATATCAAAATGAAAATAATATCAACACTGAATTACATAATAAAAAATGGTGTGTTTAATCTTTATTTACTTCCTAGCTACACTCGCTTCCGTTGTTAAAGACAAACATCACATTTCCGGTATTGTAAACACAAATAATGAAACACGAAAACTGTCACAAATGTTGAACGACGTTTTTATTTCCTTATTATTAAAGAGGATAAAGCGACAATTGAAGTAAAAAATTCTAGGGACACAGTGGCACAATGTTAGGATTGTAAACGCGATGGTTGGTGGTTTGATTCTCGCTTGAGAAAATTAATAAGTCAAATAAATAAATCAATAAACTAATAAATCAGCTATACGCTGTATCCCACGGCAGGGTATGCAGAGGGAACCTAGTATTAAGACACTCCGTTCCCCACTTTCCGCCAAATTCTATAGGCATTGCGTGCTGAGTGGCGGTACTCAACGCCGTGCTTTGCCTCGACACCAGAGCGAGAAAAATAAAAATATAAATTTAAGTAAATATCTCATCTCCTCTAGTGGGGATCGAACCCACTACCAGTCGATTTTACAGTCACACCTTGTGCCCCTGCGCCACGATTCTCCTCAAGTTAATAATTTAAATATTTTTATTTTCTTGCTCTGGTAACTAGACAAAACATGACCTTGGAAGCTGGAAAACAAAGTATCTTAACATTAGGTTCCCTCTGCCTACTGTTCTAAGCGAGAAGGACAGGGTGAACCTAAAAGCATAAATATGACAAATAAATAACTTTTATAAAAAATTGGACTTTCATCCAAAAAGATTTCATATAATATGTAAATTATAAACGACTATCCAAAATCGCTGGGCATTAATCAATGTAATCTAATTGTAATTGAGATGAAATAAATTTCCCTGAATATCTCGTGGCGTGTGTTCTTAATTGACGTCGGATTAAATAGGGATTTTTTGTTGATATCCTTTTATATTCGTGCTGAATATATGAGAGTGGTTTTGTACTTACAATAATAAATGTTTTTGATGTATTGTATATATTCACTTGATGTATTAAGAGTATATTCACTTTTTATACAGAAGGCGAAGAGAATGTAAAAGTATATCAATGCGTACTAAATTATTATTGTTGAGTGTTGTAATTCAACGCCGCACGTAAAAAAATATAATTCCCCAATCGGAAATCGAAACTACAACTAGCCGTCGGGTTTACAGCCAAACCTATAACTTTAACCTTTTTTAAGTATAATTAAAGTTTATAATTTTTAAATATTTTGTTACAGTTTCGATACTCGTGTACCGGGCCCAGAAGGCCACTGGTCAGACGTCAAGAACTTTGGAGACCGGGCTCGATGGGTCGGTCAGTCCACATCTTCTCTACGGATTAGAGACGTGCAATCCCATGATCGAGCAATATATAGATGTAGAGTCGACTTTCAAGTGTCACCTACTAGGAATTACAGAGTTTCCCTTGATGTTATCGGTGAGTGTATATTTTTTATTTTTCTTTTAGCTTTCAAAACTACCATCACCACCGTGGAAGTGAAATATGCGGTTAATGCCTAGATTTTTTAAAATAAAATATGTTTAAATTTCCACCAAAAAAGAGTTCAGTACTTTGTAAGAACTTCGCTCTGCTCTTTAGAACTGAGCGAGTTCGTTTTAACTCTTTCTGCTCGCTCGGTTCTTTGTGGACATACAAGTACCTATACAGTTTTATTCTTGCGAGTTCAGTGTAGTCCTTAATGGGCACGC